>JABBWD010000089.1:0-154428 GCA_016628565.1 Suillus placidus
ACCCCGAACTTCGGAGCCGGGACTCGGGCGTCCGGGACTCAATATTCAGGACAGTATCGAGCTCCGAGTTACGAACCCCAACCCCAAACGTCGGAGCTCAGGACTCGGTATTCAGAACGAAGTATTGAGTTCCGAGTCACGAGCCCCGAACCCCCGCTGTCTACAATTACGGGTGTCGGGGTTCTGTAAAATGTGTACGGAGATACAAAATGTTGATTCAAACATGTTTATACATCGTCTCACATTGAGTGCCGAGTACTGGGTTTCGGGACTCGATACCCCGGCACTCGGGACTCCCATATGTCAAGTCCTGAGTTCCAATTATTAAATACCGAGGCTTGCCTCCCAAAAATCGAGTATTGAGGTCTGGATAACCAGCTCACAGAACGTTGAGCTCCTGACATGTTTATGCTCCAATTGGTACATGGCATTCATTTGTTGGAATGTATATGGCTAACAACGCTTTCTCTTTCTTTGATCTTTCACACACTGTATGGACTATGCACACTAGCCCATCCACATGATGGAACCCCGGCATAAATGTGGACAGAATCCCTCATATACCATGCCCAAGCAATCCGATCCCCTTCCACATCATTAACTGCATGTCTCACAATCCTTCCGGAAAACGCAATCATACAGCCGGAATTATACTTGAACTCCAGCTGAAGGCTCGACATTGTCATCCGACCATTAGAATAGTTCCCCACGGTGGTGAGAACGTCGAAGCATTCAGCAACAGACAAATGGTCTCGATGATTGGGGGTTTCCCGATTGGAAATGATGGACAGGGTGTTAAACACGGATGCCCAGAACTCCAGGGTCTCTGGCATCTGTGGCAGTTCCTTGCTTACTGCTTTATGTCCGAGCTTTGAAAAGGCTTGCAACCCTGCAAAGTACTGCTCAGGATGCATGACCCTCAGTGCCGCGGACGCGATGGCTGCTGGCCTTGCAATCCCTTTCAGGATATTCTCGGAGGAAGGTCCCTTCAATGATGCAGATACCTCCGGATCGGACACATTCTTTCGGATTGGTGAGTTTGACTGCCGAAATCACGATCTCATCAGATCTTACCTCGTGTCCCTGTTGAAACCAAGCCGGAGATATATTGATGCATCCAGGAGCTGAGCCAACATTTTCCGAGTCCTGTTTGAACCACTTTTGATGAGTTCGCCAATTGCCATCAGCCTTTACGCTTTTTTCGAGGCTTGGAGCGAGCAAATCGGTGGCCTCCCTCATTTCCTTCTGTAGGTTCCATTTGATATTCAATATCCATTGAGCAACAATGTATATTACACACCTGGGTTGTGTCGCTCAGGGCGTCCGGGAGGTACCATGCGATGATGGCGCCGGATGCATCGAGAATTGTGGCAGGTTTGTCGACCAACTTTTTGCCTTCATGGCCAGGAGGACACCTCTCAAGCAACTTTGCCTCTCTCTGTTCATTATGCCCCATGTCTTTTGCGGTGATCAATTTGCTATATCTTGCAATATCCATCTGCATCTGAACTGTCATGAAGGAATTTGAATGATAAAACAAATTTTCCCAATCTGCAGGAAGACCCACTTGGATTTTTATATGCCTTTATGAGTACATCAGCCAAGCGATCGCATGCCATCACAAGATCAGTGTCTAGGTTGGGAGAAGGTATGACTGGGTCTCCTCCAGTCTTCTCTGCCTTGAATTTCTGTTCGGTATATTCACCTGCTTCATAAGTGACAGTCAGGGCCCAAGTGCGCCAGATGTTGATGCCATCAGAAGTGGAAGGGGAAGAAACGTTCATGCTGGAATTTGATCTTGGGAAATCAGACGCTGAATGCTGGATGTCCAGACTTTGGTGTTAAAGGGGGTGGAGATAGTGAGGATCAGATAAGGGAGCCTTGTATAATGTTGGCTGTCAAAGATGTATTATCATCCATTGCTCAATGAAGTACTACATGATTGGATGTGTGCTGTATATCAGATATACATTTGTCGAGTCCTGGGTCCCGGAACTCGGAACTCGGTAAGCTTCACTCAAGTTCCGGTGGTCGGAAATTGGCGTCTCATAGGGCAACACAAGCCTCGCACCCGGGATTCCACATTCTGCAAGACAACCTAGCCAACATTTTGGCATCACTCCTGATGAGTTTCTCAGCCATAAAGTCCCGGGTCCCGGGTCCCGGAACTTGGAACTCGGTATGCTTCACTCAAATTTCGGTGGTCAGAAGTGGGTCTCTCGTAGGGCAACACAAGCCTCGCACCCCGGATTCCACATTTTGCAAGACAACTTAAGGGCTGTTAAAGACCATGTCAAGAGAGCACCTGCCACTCTCTTCAGCAAAATCCCAACTTTGGTTGGCCATTTAACATGGACAGTATTGACTGAATTATGTGTCAAGTCCCGGGTCCCGGGTCCCGGAACTCGGAACTCGGAACTCGGAACTCAGCACTCGGCACTCGGAGCTTGGTATGCTTCACTCAAATTTTGGTGGTCGGAAGTGGGTGTCTCATAAGGCAACACAAGCCTCGCACCCCGGATTCCACATTCTACAACACAACCCAAGCACCATCAAAGGCCATGTCAAGAGATCACCTGCTGCTCCGGAAACTCAGTAACTTGTATTTATTACCTCCTCTGATTTGGTTGATGTACAACTACCTCGGCTCACGTGGGATATATTACATAGACGGGTGGGCTGACGTAGGGGGATTTCAGGGGTGTATGCAATTTCATCAGCAAAGTCATAGAGTTGATATAGTGTCGGCTCAATTATGATACACATGGGCCCACCCGTCTATATGTTATACCACCCCCGGCCCACCCGTCTAATTCAATCTCCTGTACAACACCCTCGGCCCACCCGTCTAATGAAATAGGGATTTCAGGGGTGTATGCAATTTCATCAGCAAAGTCATAGAGTTGATATAGTGTCGGCCCACCCATCTAATTCAATCTCCTGTACAACACCCTCGGCCCACCCGTCTAATGAAATATTATATAAAACACTCTCGGCCCACCCGTCTAATACAATATTTTATAATACCCTCGGCCCACCCGTGAATGTGACAACAAGTACCTACCCATCTATCTGATACACATCTACCTTGATACACCCATCTGCATAATATCCAACTACCTCGGCCCACCCGTCTACTGAATATTCATTTACATCGGCCCACTCATCTACTCTACATATTCCCTGCATGGGCCCACCCGCCTCCATCGGGAATAATTTGACTCCCGGCCCATCCGTCATAGTCGAGGATATTTCTACCATGGGCCCATGGTCCGCTGGCCCGTATCATACGGGATATTATGCACGTCCGTTCCCTCGTATTATACGGAGATAGGTCACTGTAATATGTGCATCCAGAGCACGAACAGAGCCACCCAGCGTATGATGCGGCGGCACACATTTTGGAGTGCACTTGGGCGCGCATTTTGATGTGCTTTTTGGAGTGCTTTTTGGCGTGCATTTCAGAACACATTTTGGCGTGGCACGTGGATCCTCGAGCCGGCACTATTTTTTAAAATAGTTAAATGCACCTCATCAACCTTTCTTGAGGCTTTAGCAATACGCCATGTGACCTTGATGTCTGAAAAGCTCCTGATCCATTTCTAATCGATGCTTGGTTAGGATGCACCACTTATCCAACATAAAAAATAAAACACTCACGAAGGATAAGCAGGTCTGTCTTGCACTGTGCAGGGGTCCTACGAGATGCGAAGATGCACCACCCCTTTCAGCGAATACCACTAAACAGAGCAAGTAGGTTTCGCAGTTCGCTGCTAGGATAGGCCAAAGAAAGATGGTGATGCCATAGGCCGAATGCATAATTGCCGATCATCAGTGATTTTTGCATTAGTGATTTAAGGCAGCAGCGAGCAAGATACTCATGAGCACATGCACAATCCACGTAATACTGCTTCGACCATAGAGGGTTCTCCATGAAGTTGAAGAGTGAAGTGTGATAGATCTCAACATTTCTACGGGGGAGACTCAAGATGACGGGTGAAAATGCTTCTAGCATCACTGCCAAGCTCTCCTTATCCTCGAAAAAGAGATCATGCAAGTCCACAAGCGAAAGCGGTCAATCCAGATGGGTGATGCACGTTAACATTTGGCAGTGCACAATTGGATTCTCTGAACTTGCGATAATATGCCTATAAAGCTGATCAATATCAGCATTAACGGCCAAGCTCTCGCGGAGTAAGTGATTTAGCCTCTGCTGCGGCGGATGACCAGCAGCGGATATAAAACTGATGACTAGCGCAGCATAGACAAATAGACCGCCTGCATTAGACACCAATGTCTCAAATTCATGCTCTGATGCCAAGGCATTGGCGGCGGCCAAAATGATCCAGACGAGTTTTCCGTATGTTGTCCAGTGACACCCACAGAAAGACACGAACATCCCGTAGGGTGGCGTCATTGCCAGTGATGAGGGGAATTTCATGAATATCGGTTTGCATAGCCGCATGGATATGCAGCTGAGGACGGCTCGTGAACAACAGGTGGATGTTGGGCAAGTCTGGACCCAAGAATGACTCTGTCAGCAGCTTAACCAGTCTTGCCTCCTCTTCAGTGGAAAAGCATTCATCAAGAGCATCGATGATAATGGCATAAGACATCTCTTTATGGAATTGCACTGGGTGTAGTGGTTTGATGATGAGCTCCTGCATCTGATCACAATGAGATTTACCAGATGACAGGAGGAGCTCGTCTTCTGTGATGGCTTTCATGATAGCATCTTTGATGCTTGGGAAAACTAGTGCCAGCTGGTATGCAATAGTAGGAATAAACATGGTTGCATGTTGTGCATGTTGACACGAGAAGAAGAAGGATGCGGCGAGCCTTTGGGTCAATTTCATCTCTTCAGCTATGGTGAACGCGATAGACATTTTTCCAACACCGGCAAGGCCCTTGAGCCAAATGTTCATCCTATCGTGTCGATCGAGGACCTGTCTCAGAGTCTCCCAAAGTGCAACACGTGTGTTTTCCATGCATCGAGAGTGGGGTTGACGCATTTCGCACTGTGATTGACAACTTTTCATAGACTCCTCCATGCCGCATCATATGCTTGGAAGAGAGGTTAGGGCAAGGATTAGTGGAGGTTGAATGAGGTATTCACCTGGATTCATTGTGGGGAGCAGCTGAGAAGGAAAACAATGCTACCACTACAGCATTGGCAGTCGGTTGTGGTAGCACATAAAAGCACATGGACAATGCCCCGGAGTCACGCGGCAAGCAAACCACGCAGGAGGTATGCACAATGATGATAAGAACTATACAACACATGTGTAACTGAGTCAAGACTGTCGTCCGCTTAACTGTTACACCAAAAGGCAGGGATACTGAAAGTTTGTGTTTCAGTATCGCGGACAGAATGTATGGGAACTCTAGTATGAAGCCAGCGTGCTTACAGCATACCTCAGCCAATCTCTTGCCAATCTCTCAATCTCTCAATCTCAAGAACAAAACAGCAGTGGATCAAGAACATTAGCTAGGGTAATATAACACATGTCGTGCGAGAAGATCAAAACTACATCTTGAAGCAGGTATCATTGCAAACACCGCACTCATCCATCACCGCCCTCGTGTCATCTATGATATCGAAGGTCGGGTCTGCACCAGCTGTCGGGTAAGAAAGCAGAAGTAGGGGGTAGAGGATTGTGCTGTGCTCAGTCACAGGGATGATAGGTACAGCTGGTTCTGCCAGTGATTCGTTCTGTGGTAGTGTGAACATGTCCTTGGATATGGGTGAAACGAGCGAAAGAATGAACTTGAAATTATGAAAGTCGACACCGTCAACGGAGCAGAGGACAATATCATGGTCAGGATTATTAAATGGTGCCCGAGCAGTGGAAGTTTTCTGAATCTCTGACATGAATGATAATCCAAATTTCAAAGTTAAAATGCCCAATTGCCAACGCCCAAGGTGCAACGTTGAGCTATACTTGTGGTGCAATTAGACCCTAGCTGAGTTTTAAACCTTGCTTGCACGATCCAAGTAGACAATCAAATTTAAAAGTAGCATTAAGATGAATAGATCAACAAAGGGGTATCTCCACAACCACATCATCACCTCACTTGGCAACATCATAATTAACAACCATCGAATTTGGCCACAGGCTATGCAACATCTTCTCATTCAGATATGCATCCAACCTGGACAACGTTAACAATAAAGCTAGCCAGTGCCTTGAACCTTACTAAAAATGTCAACTAGTTCAATATTTTTGAGAGATAGGCAGTCACCATCGAGGGTGGGTTCATCCGAAGGCAGAAAGCTTGGCATGCCATCGCCACCATCTTGGGTGTGATAGTCAAGATACATGCTGACCAGCCGTTCAATTTGAACATCCCAATGTTCATTTTTGAACTTCTATATGATTAGTATGAGTGCGCGAATCCACATAGCGGCTATCAACACCAGCGATACATCAGATAAAGAGTAGAACAAAGATAACGATAACTGCATACCATCCTGAGAGATCTGCCATCTGCTGAGCCAATCCTTCAAAAGCTTCGTGCTCTCTGCCCTTGTGGCTGAACTCAAGTCCTTCCTCACCAGGTGGTGCAGTGTATGGTATACTATCTATGTCAACATTAGTATCAGCCAACATAGTCTCAACGAGATCCCGATCTTCGCTGGACATTTCTGCAAACAAAAGTCAGGTGAATATAAGACTTAAGCATAAGCCTCACACCCTGGACGTGTGATCGGCGCTTTACATCAGTCGCCTGCCTTCGCTGTTGCTGTTTCCCCGCTGTGAGTACCTCGGAAGCTTGAACAGAGCGTCGGAATCCATGTGTGATTGTAGCCTTCGAGAGCCCTGTGATTTTCCTGGAAGTTCCATGCGACATAACTCTCAACTCTTGCTCGGCAGGAGTATAACAGCTCAAGAGAGCAGCGTGAACAATGTTGGGGGAAGCAGAGAGAAGGCGAAGGTAAGAAATGGCCAGAGACAACCGGTGCACATGTTGAGCTCCGCTGTCCAGTATTCGTTCAAGATGGCAGGGATACACATGAAGGGACCACAAGTCTCAGCGATAGTGCTGCAAACATGACTGAAGAGGCGGAGGTAAGGGATGAGAGATGCCACAGAGGCTGATAAGGGCAGAATGACGGCGGCTGGATAGTTTGAGGAGGGTGAGGGTAGTTGTAGAGGCTGAGGGGAGCGGGAAGGTAGCAGAGCAGGAAGATATACATAGCAAAGCGGGAAGATATACGTAGCAGGGCAGGAGGGTATATGTAGGGCAGGAGGGTATATGTAGCAGGGCAGAGGGTATATGTAGCAGGGCAGGAGGGCATCCACAAGCTGAGGAGGGCGTCCAGAGGTTGAAAATGGCGAGATGGGGGCCTTGGGATAGCTACCATAGGGCTGAGGAGGACAGGAGGGCACTGGCTATGACAGTGAGCAAGAGCAAGGCACGTGAGAAACCCGCTATGGCAAAATGCGCACCTTTGCCAAAAGCGGAGAGGGCGTGGGAGGGCGGGATACACTGCCGCACATGTTGCCGAGCCTCCTGCCGTAGATACTTGAAGGTAGGAGATGATTTAGGACATTATTTATTGCTGGTGTTGAGAATTATCGTAACTGAGCCAAATATAACTGCACCATACATAGAGTTTAAAAGTCCAGTTGCAAGACCGAAAAAAGACCGCAACCGGACCAAAACCAGACCGAAAAAGACCAGACCTCAGTTGCCGGTTGCCTCAGGTCCAGGAAAGTCCGGTTGCAGTTGCCTAACTTTTGCAAAAAATGAAAGACCGGTCCAAGACCGGTTTGAACCGGTCTTTTTGGGACCGGTTGCCTATATATGGGTAGTACTCATCTAGGCGATTCTATTGGTGGTCTGATCTTCAAAATCAGTTGAGATTTGGGAAAGTTATAAGCATTTTAAGAATGGCTTGTATAAGTCTGTGGGGCGTGTTTTTAGGCTTGTTGGCACTGAACCAGGGATTGATTTCCAAACTTAAAAACCTTTACCAGTGTGTTCATAGACCTCAAAAATGGTATGGAACATCAAATTTAGATAACTCTTGATGATTATGATGCTCCAAGACTAGCACAAAGATCAGACGTGTTAGAACGGCAAGTCAAAATCAGTCAAAATCACCGATTGGCTCATAACTTACCCAAACCTTGAGTGTTCGACAAGATATGAGTAGCTATAGACTTGCCTAGATTATGACTACAATTAACATTAAGACACCTAAGCCTTATGACAACTTTTATTTTTCAAAGACAAGCCCGATAACGATTTTTTGTCAAGCTTATGTCAAGCTTATATCTTACCCTATTGACAAGATAAGACTAGCTATAGTATCGCCTTGACTAGCAGCACATATTTCGTCAAGAAGCCTAAGCATGGTAATGACATTTCATATTTGACTCACGTACAGGGCGGATTTTGGGAACCCTGTTTTATAATGCTCATATCTTGCTCAGATCTTAACCGTTTAATACAAATGAACCACCGTTAGAACCGTGGGAAGGGGTACTACACTGCCACAGGACCGGTTGTGGTGGCAACCGGTCTAAAACCGGTTGTAGGACCGCAAAAGACCAAAAACATCGGTCTTTACGGGTCCAGTCCAGGTTCGCTGATATCGTGGGAATAAAAAGACCGGTCCTGGTCCGGTTGCCTCCAAATAAGGCAAAAAGACCGGACTGGACCGGACTTTTAAACTCTAACCATACACGTAATCACTCAGCATAGTAAAGCTTACTTATTGGGAAGGTCAGGTGCAATTCGTTGGGCCTGTGACGCTGTGACGAAGTTAGGTGCATATCTCTACAGTATACTTGTGGTGCAATTAGACCCTAGCTGAGTTTTAAACCTTGCTTGTGGTACACGATCCAAGTAGGCATCAAATCAAAAAGTAGCATTAAGATGTTAGAACAACAAAGGGGTATTACAACACATCACCTCACTTGGCAACATCATAATTAACAACCATAGAATTCGGCCACGGGCTATGCAACATCTTCTCATTTGATGCATGGAAGACAAAATGTTGCTTCCCTAATGATGACCGTCTGTATATTCCGGAGATGCGCAACACATCTAGAGTATGAACAGAGTCCAGTGTCCGGCGCATCCCATGTTGATATCAAAATGGTACGACGCTCCATTCACCGCCATAGGCTGTGGCGCCGGTTGTGTTTGACTAGGCTGCATCTGCCCTGCGGAAGCCAGCTGATTCGGAAGTGCCGTCGAGGAGCCCTGCCTATATTGGGAACTAGCCCGAGTGGGCATAGGGCGCGCATTTGGGCGTGCCACGCGGTACCTTCGTAAACTAGTTATATGCACCTCATCAACCTTTCTCGAGGCTTTAGCAATACGCCATGCGACCTTAATGTCTGAAAAGCTCCTGATCCATTTCTAATCGATGCTTGGTTAGGATGCACCACTTATCCAACATAAAAAACAAATCACTCACGAAGGATAAGCAGGTCTGTCTTGCACTGTGCAGGGGTCCTACGAGATGCGAAGATGCACCACCCCTTTCAGCGAATACCACTAAACGTCGCAGTTCTTTCTCTGTAAACAGAGCAAGTACGTTTCGCAGTTCGCTGCTAGGATAGGCCAAAGAAAGATGGTAATGCCATAGGCCGAATGCATAATCGTCGATCATCGGTGATTTTCGCATTAGTGATTTAAGGCAGCAGCGAGCAAGGTACTCGTGAGCCCGTGCACGATCCACGTAATACTGCTTCGACCGTGTGGGGTTCTCCATGAAGTCGAAGAGCGAAGTGTGATAGATCTCAACATTTCTACGGGGGAGATTCAAGATGACGGGTGAAAATGCTTCTAGCATCATTGCCAAGCTCTCCTTATCGTCGAAAAAGAGATCTTGCAAGTTCGCAAGTGAAAGCGGTCGATCCAGATGGGTGATGCACGTTAACATTTGGCAGTGCACAATTGGATTCTCTGAACTTGCGAGAATATGCCTATAAAGCTGATCGATATCAGCATTAACAACCGAGCTCTCGCGAAGTAAGTGGTTTAGCCTCTGCTGCGGCGGATGACCAGCGGCGGATATAAAACTGATGACTAGCGCAGCGTAGACGAATAGACCGCCTGCATTAGACACCAATGTCTCAAATTCATGCTCTGATGGCCAAGGCATTAGCGGCTGGCCAAAATGATCCGGACGAGTTTTCCGTATGTTGTCCAGTGACACCCGCAGAAAGACACGAACATCCCGTAGGGTGGCGTCATCGCCAGTGATGAGGGGAATTTCGTGAATATCGGTTTGCATAGCCGCGCGGATATGCAGCTGAGGACGGCTCGTGAACAACAGGTGGATGTTGGGCAAGTCTGGACCCGAGAACGACTCTGTCAGCAGCTTAACCAGTCTTGCCGCCTCTTCAGTGGACAGTGGAAAAGCATTCATCGAGAGCATCGATGACAATCGCATAAGACATCTCTTTACGGAATTGCACTGGGTGTAGTGGTTTGACGATGAGCTCCTGCATCTGATCACAACGAGATTTACCAGATGACAGGAGGAGCTCGTCTTCTGCGATGGCTTTCATGATAGCATCTTTGATGCTTGGGAAAACTAGTGCTAGCTGGTATGCGATAGTAGGAATGATCATGGTCGCATGTTGTGCATGTTGACGCGAGAAGAAGAAGGATGCGGCGAGCCTTTGGGTCAATTTCATCTCTTCAGCTACGGTGAACGCGATAGACGTTTTTCCAACACCGGCAAGGCCCTTGAGCCAAATGTTCGTCCTATCGTGTCGATCGAGGACCTGTCTCAGAGTCTCCTGAAGTGCAACACGTGTGTTTTCCATGCATCGAGAGTGAGGTTGACGCATTTCGGAATCGAAGATGGCACTGTAATTGACTACTTTGCATAGACTCCTCCATGCCGCATTATATGCTTGGAAGAAAGGTTAGTGCAAGGATTAGTGGAGGTCGAATGAGGTATTCACCTGGATTCATTGTGGGGGAACAGCTGAGAAGGAAAACAATGCTACCACCACAGCATTGGCAGCAATAGGAAGCTTAAATTAGTATTTGGTGGCACATGGACAGAGTCACGCGGCCCCAAGCAAGCTACGCAGGAGGTACGCACGATGATGATAAGAACTATACAGCGCATGCCTCAGCGAGATCTCAAGAACAAAACAACAGAGCAGTGAATCAAGAACATTAGCTAGGGTAATATAACACGTATCATGCGAGAAGATCAAAACTACATCTCGAAGCAGGTATCATCGCAAACACCGCGCTCATCCTCAACAAACCCCCTCACTTGGCAACATCATAATTAACAACCATCGAATTCGGCCACGGGCTATGCAACATCTTCTCATTCAGATACGCATAATGCAGAATTGGAAGCGCCGTATCCGAGAACCGCACAAGTTTACCCGACTGTCCAGGCCCGCGGCGCACGTTATCGAGAGACACGACCGCACGGAGGACTTCAGCCATCATCGTAGACGCTAATTCGTCGCCTAGGACTGTGAAGCAGCCGTCTTTTGGGAGGTAGCGTTCGGGCCGGCCGCGAGTGGCGTTTAGGATGCGGGGATCGGGGAAGGCGTCTTCCTGTTGGGTTGGGTTCGGTGAGGTGACTTCACAGTGGGCTTTTGGATGGTTGACTTACGTTCATGTTTGCACTGGCGATGTGCAGGAAGAGACGTTGGCCTTGCTTCACGTTCAACGACTCGATGGTTTCGTCTTGCTTCGCGACACGGTAGACACCAGCGAACGGTGGGTCGATTCCTGAGTCCTCCATCAGAAAATAAGCCCATGAGCTAGAACGAAGCACGTACTGAGCGCCTCGGTAATATAAGCAGTCAAACTACCAAGATCCTTGGCATCCACTTTCTTAGTCGCCTCGATGGTGACCTCCGAATCATACTCCTTATGAAGGAGCAAGTTGACGACATTCGTCAAAGCTACAGTCCCATCAGCCTCGCTCATGAACGGACAAACAATGACATACCAAGAGACATCTCGACAGTAGCCCCGACCAACAGCGCCAGAATCGAGTTCACGACCTGCTCGGTCGAATACCCAAAGTCAAACAAGCGCTTCACGATCTCATGATGGTTCTTCTTCTTGCCAAAAAACCCAGTCATCGTGCCGATCAGCCCAGCAAACGGCAGCTTGCTCCCAGCACTCCCAAGAGCAGCCTTGATCAGATGCGTCAGCTCCTGCACGTGCTCCTTCACCCTCTGCCTCATCGGCATATAGTTGGCTGATTCAACCTCAAGGAAGACGAATCTTGAAGGAACGAACGTCAACGATCATCAGGAAAAGGAAAAAGGCATGCAAGACTGACTGGTAAATCTCCGCAAGCATATCAAACAACTGAGACTCGGTGAATACACCATGAGGATGTTGTTTCGTCTTGAGCGGGATACCAGCCTGCAATACGATCGACAAGTCAACACCCCGCATCGTCCTCCAAAATTAATAGACGCACAATTTCCGTAGCAGCCCAATGCAACGGTACGAACTTCAACACATCCCTCACGATGTTGACAGCACGCGTGTTCTTCCCGATCAACGAAAACGAATGGAGCTCGATGAGCTCCTTCGTCTTGTCGTTGAAGTACTTTCCGATCGCACTGATGGCTTCTGGGGAAGGAGCAAGCGCACTGATGAATCGCTTCTGCTCTTCAACGCCGTTTGCAGATGCCGTAAAGAACCTATTTGTCCCATCCCGTCAGCGCTGATCCAAGCCAAGCGAGTCGGGTGTAACGTACCCTTTGCCCTTTACGACCTCTGCTGCGCGTTCGACGTACTCAGATACGTATTTATCAGTGCTTTTCAGCACCTGGCCAACCTCCACATAACCATTAACAGTAGTAGTAGGCCCGCTCGGCCTGGGCCTCGCGAGATCATACCCGTCAAGCTTCCCAAGGTTCTTCAAGTACTTTTCCATCGACTCAGGGTGGACGAGAGGGAACCATGTGTAGATACTGTCTTTGCTGTAATCGTTAGGCAGCGTGCGGAGGAAGAGACGACCGAGGGTGGACCCGAACCCGTATGCTTCAGGGTCCCGCTGGCAATCTGCGAAACCCCAGGCGGTCATATTGTAGGGCGTGAAGTCTTGCGTGTAGAAGCGGTCACCACGCGTTAGGGCGAATGCATCGGAGAGAATGGCACGGGAGATGGTGTACCCTGTAACACATGAGCATTCACAAGTATAGGCGGAATGAAAGGGTCTTGCCTGGGCAGAGACCTGCACCCTCGATGAGAGGCTTGCTCTCCTCGGCCTGGAGACCGACGTACAACTCCAAATTGTCGATGTGACCATAGAGCTTTTCAGCGGCGTCTGCAACTTCGTGGTTGGGATTCCATTCCAGGAAACTGGTGTATGCTGCAGAACACTAAGCATCCACGAGAGATGTTGGAGCTGAACCACTCACTCTTCAAGCCAAGGAACTTCCTAAAGTCATTGAGCGAGCAAACGCCCCATGCTCGGTTAGCCTCGATACCCATGATCTCGTGGAGACGCATGATGGCGGGCGTGCTACGAGCACCGAAGCTAGCAGCACGGTGGGAGGTCCTGAGAGAATACGTCAATTCTAGCACAAGATAAGATATGATGGTCACTAACGCGCCCTGGAGCCAACCCGCAAGATCAGAGTCCTTGAACGATCCCTTGTTAGGACCTTCTGTCTCGCGCTGAAGGCTGCAAGGAAATGTAAGCAGTAGGTCCAGCTGTAGGTCCCAAGATCACTCGCCTCCCGAATGTCCATTGCTGAAGATCCGGTTCGCTCTTCGTGATCGCAGCTTCTTTCAAGTAAAAGTCCTTCAAGGAGATATCCTCAGGGTTCTTGTCAGGGAACAGCTCCTTTAACTGGAGCGCGATCCACTCCTCGTCCTCGAGGGAGGTCGTCGCGTGCCATCTGTACAAGCAGTTAAATTCGACACTGCAAGCATTACCACGGCCACGCTCGAAGACGGTATGATCATCATTACGAATTTCCTCGAACGGCTCCAAGCTCCAGCTGGAGCCTTTTCGGACGAGACCCAGAATGGCGGAGAAGTAGTCGGAGAAGACGACGGCTGCAAACCATCCACAGTTGCAGAGGCGGGTGATCTGGAATATTTCTTCGTCTTGCTGAGCGAGCTGGGCATGGCTGACGTGGTGATGGTGAGTGGGATCTTTCCAGGTGCCGCGTTCATTGATTTCGAGTAAACGACGAGCAATGTACTGTGATCGAATGGCTTGAGTTAATGATCGGTGTGAACATGGGGGGAACATACGTTGTGGTTTCTGTTGAACAACAACAAGAGGACACCAACTTGGGGAGGAAGGAAAAGGAGACGATCTTCTGCGAACACGTCTGGGTGAAGTAAACCGCGACCGTCCTTGTTCCTGACCTGTATTAATGATATAAGATGTTGGTTGTTCGATGTTGATGTGGAACTAACCTTATCCTGCATTACTTGGTCGTTCCCGTACAAGGGTGCCAGGTCGACGTAACCCGAAGTCATGTTGATGTGTTGTTTGCCGGGAGTGTGGTCGGAGCGGAATACACTGTGAATGACGAGTGCTGCAAAGGAGAACATGAGGGCGGATAGACCCTGGGGATGTTCGGTAAACTAGAAAGCAAGTTGAGTAAGAGATTGAGGGAGACACAGACGAACAGGCGTACCTTCTCTCTGCGGAGGAGGGTATCAAAGACGAGACCGGCATCGGGCATTTGGTTGCGTGGTAAAGGATTTGCTCCTTGAACAGACCGGGCATATGGAGTACCGGCTTTTCCGAGGTTTGGAGCATCGGGGTTGTTGCCTGCACCATCAGCAGCACGGAACTGATACTCGGGCCCAATGTATGTAGCGGGAGGGTGGGCGAGGTCGTTGTACACTATGGGAAAATTAAGGGACCTGGTTTGGGAGAGAAGGGGCTACTTACGGGTCTTGATGGTGAAAGTGCGAGCCATACCGGAAAGTTTACCCTGAAGGGTGATTGGCCATGAATGACAACAAGTTTTCCAACTTTGGAGACGATGAATCAAAAGTAGTGTGGTGGGGGTGAATAGACTTACGAGCATCTTGCGGTCATCTGTTGCACCTGCATGGTTTATGGCATCAAGAGCTGCGGACTGGAAAGCAAGGTTAAATTGTATGGAGCGAATGTGAGGTAGAGGACTGACGAGGGCGGACTCGTTTATTTCTTCGATGGGGCGTTTGATCTAAAGAAGTGAGTTGTTGAGTAAAGGGTTGACAACGTTAACATACGAGCTCCTTGATGTGTGCAAAGGCTTTCGCCGTGCCGGTGTCGCTCGTCGAGGGAGCGACATCGGAGGGGTCCATTCTAAGAGAAATGTGAGTGGTAGTATTCTACATACATTCGCAGACACTTACGGCCTGACTCTTGGAGGAGAAGCGGGTGGAGAAGGATCTGTTGAGGGTCATGGTGACAAGGAAGGTTGAAATGAGCGTCTGGTATGATTGGGATTTTTATAGGCGGGGACTGGTACCGAACAGGGGACCGGATGTAGGTTCGAGATTGAACCGAATAGCGCCTGTCGACCCTTCTTTACCGGATTCGACGTTATGGAAGGCATAGGTACCGGCGTTTGAAAGGTTAGTCCGCGAATTCAATTTGGTGCTAGAATCGAGCGACGACATGTTGAACGATGAGCTCGCCAAGTATCAGGACCCCGGGTACCGTTCTATTGACGTTCAGAATGAAGCTTTAATAATGATCTTGTGACACGGAGGTCGTGTGAGAATCAACTAGTACACGTGAACCACGATGAGTGACCTCTATTTCATCAAACAACAATTCACCCTAGGCGCATACCCAGCCCTCTTATCACTCACACTCCCCGATTCATCTTCACCAGACTACTTCCCTACTCTGCTCTACAAGATCCGTGCACATCTGGCCCTGGGCGACAATGCATCCGCACTCGCTCTCGTGCCTACCAACACGGAAAATGTCACCCTCCGAGCAGCAGCCGCCCTCGCAAGGGGCGAAGATGGCCTAGAAACACTCCGCGACTTATCCATAGAGATAGAAGCAGACGAAAACTCCGAAGAATGGGTCAAAGAAATGGTTCAAGTATTAGCTGCGACCGCATTCATACGTGCAGGCGAAATAGAAGAAGCACTCGAAACACTCCGTGCTGCCGGCGATGAACCGTCAGCAACCTTGCTTCTTCATTCAGAAACCCATTCGACTGATGATCAATCCACAGAGCCGCGCTCTTATCTCAGGTATACCTCTCACTAGCTCGTCCAGCACTCGCACAAAAGGCACTCGCACCAGCATTGAAAGCAAACCCAGACGCACTCATCCTCCAACTCGCAGAATCAACCATCTCCCTCGTAACAGGCTCACAAGGCACAAGCGGTCAGTCTCCCCTCCCATACCCATCCTACAATCACTCACATCCAACAGGCGAACCATACGCACCCGCACTCTCATTCTACAACGAACAAGTAGCAAGCCCCTCCATATCCTCCGCACCTCTCCTAGTCGGCAGAGCAGTAGTCCGCATCCTCCGCGGAGAACTATCCCCTGCCCAGAGCGATCTAGAAGAAGCAGAATCAATTCTTGAGCGCGCTAAATGCGACAAAGGCTCGTCCGATATGCTCGCTGCTATGGTCGTAGCAGCAGGCCTCAGCGGCACTAAAAAGAGCGAGGCTGATGATCTATGGAAGTAAGTCCCCGTCCTCTTCGATCAAGAGCGGCTTTAACCGGAACCACCTCAGCCGCTTGTTAAAACAACACCCTTCCCATCACTTGGTCGCAGATATCAGCGCTAAAGATATCTTGTTCGATGAATGCGCTTCCAAGTTTCAAGTTCCACCGAGAGCTGTGGCTGTGGCTTAGCCATTTCACGTCACCCATGTAGGACACGAAACTGATCGATCATGACATCAAATTTCTCGTTCAGCTTCAGATCGACATTCATATATTCATAAATCAATCGGACGTAACATGTCATTTGTCCGTCCATCACAACTAGGTGGTAAACCATAGAAATTTGTGTAAAAGAGTAGTCGTGAATGTTTAAAGTAAAAACCGATCCGCCGCAATCAGTCATCCGCGCTAGAGACTAGCTTGCGGGACAGGCATTATCTCTTCTTGAGCCAAAATGCCCGAAATCCGCGTTGCGAGATCTGAATGCTCCGTCTGGAATGCATTCTTCAAAAACCACTCCTTGCTCATATAATTCCGAATACTGCAAGTCGAGGTCAGCAGTGCAAACCAACAATTCAAAACGTAACAACTCACCCATCCGGAAGGAGAACAACAACATTCAATCCCTCAGTCTCACCGACTCTCCGCCCCTGTTCCGTCTTGAGCCAAGCCAAAGCACCACCAAGTGCACTTCCGCTGCTCCCACCAACAAGCAAACCCTCTTTCCTCATAAGAGCCTGCACAGCCTTGAACGCTTCCTCATCACACGTCTTCACCCAATGGTTCACATCCGCCTCATCCCGAGAAAGAACATCAGGAATAAAATCATAGCCTATACCCTCCACGACGTATGGGTTGCCTTCCCCACTGATGTTCAGACTGTCCGGCACCGCAAGGATACTGCCGATCTCCAGGGAAAATGAGCGACAGCTAAAGGAGACAGCTAGGCTTGACTCACTGGGTCGACACCGACGACGATGCAGTCTGCGTTATGCGTCTTCTTGAGTGCGCGCGAGACGCCTGTGATGGTGCCGCCTGTACCTGCACCAGCAATGAATGCGTTGACTTTCATTGAGGAGGGCCTTGTGCGAGTGGATGGGGTTGAGATGACCGAGGCGATGATCTCCGGCCCGGTAGTATACTCGTGAGCGAGTGGGTTGTTTATCTGCGTACACCAATCAGCAAAGAAAGAAAAAAAGAAAGAAAACTCCAGCAGCAACCTACATTCCGATACTGATCCAATATAATCCCATACTCAATCTCTCGCTGAAGCCTGCACGCCACACCTACGATCGTTAAGGAATTCAGCCACGAGGGGTTTAAACACGCCAGTAGGGTGCTCTACCTATATGGCTCCTGGGCGAATCCCAAGGCTCCTCATCAGGCGTACGGATGACCTGTGCGCCAAGCGCCCTCAAGAGTGCCTCCTTCTCCTGAAAACCCCTTAAACATCAACAAACACCGCATGAGCAAACGCAGTTCTCACAAGCGACATTTTCTTAGGCATCGTAATCACGACCGAGTATCCCTTATCTATAGTATTCAGTGACCACCCAAGCACCAGCGCATAGCGTGTTTACCTTGATCGCGCAAGCCATTGCAAGTCCAATTCCTACGCATCACACACGTCAATATCACGACGATACTTCAAGTTCGTGGGACTCGGCAAGCGCGAACAGCCACTTACCGGTGTTCCCGGACGTAGGCTCGATGACGACGCTCTTCCCGGGAATAAGTTTACCCTCCTTCTCTGCAGCTAGTACCATCGCTTTCGCAATCCTATCCTTGACGGAACCGCCCGCAGACACAAACTCCAACTTGCCCACTAGGTCAAAAACGGGCGTCAGCCTAGCCTGCATTTTGATATAAGGGCTCCACAAGAAGCGCACGTACGGAGATTACACTTGAGGCCTTGTTCTGCGGCGATCTTGTCGAGCCGGATGACGGGCGTGTTGCCTACGGCGTCGAGCGCGTTGTCTAGTATACGTCTTGGAGTGAATTCCATGGTGGTGGTGGTGGTGGTGGTGAAAAAATAAAGATGGGTCGATCGGCCACAGCTGACGTGACGACGGGTCATATCGTTCATCATGATCGGAACCGAACCGGTTCGGATCTTTTACCAATTGAACGTTGGCCGCCTTGGAGTCTGACTATGCTATACACGGATTCCACAGGAACTCGATGTCAATGTACTATGAACTTCTTCCTCAAACGATCGTCATTCACCTCCTCCCAATCCACGTCGCCAACTCCGTATGCTCTTTGTACAAATCCCCAATATGCGGGTGGACGAGGACGCTTTGAAACGCGCAACAGTCTCAGAGTTGGTTAGCGAGTTAAATAATTTGATCAAAATACTATTATTATATTGATGACACGTACTCGCAAGGCCCCCGATGGACGACAAGCCAGGAAAAGAACGCTCTGGTTTGGTGCGGGTTGAATATGTCTACCTCAAACATGGCGGTAGGGTGGGGCCCTGAGATGGATATGCTGCTTCTATAGGACAAGCAGATGCGCACCGATTGCTTTATCGCGGAATTTGTAGATACGCAGCTGCCTCATGGGGAATGAACGACTACTGAACAACGCCGGAGAAAGAGCCTATCTCTAGAAACTCTTTCCTTAAATGCTCGTGTAGTTTACTGCGCCTGAGCAGGTACAGCGGGCATGTGGTAGACTAGCATTCGGTAGTAAAATCGAGGCACCAGTCACATGTAGCACGCTCACTGTGGAAGTCGAGACCATTATTAGACGGATCAATTGGTTTCGGGAATTCCTCGTAGGCGGCCGAGCGCGGACCGGGAGTAGTCAGAAGAGGCTCTGCAGTGTGCACCTTCATACCCTTTTAGAAGAGACAGCCGTTGGCTCATGTTTGCCGTGTAATAGGGGTTATTTGTTTCTGTGGCGGCGTTACGAGCAACGATGACAAGAGGAGTCGACTCAGGGAGACCTATAGGAAACAGACCCAGACAAAGGAATTGTTTTCTTGAGAAACGATGTATATCTGTCATTATAAATAGAGGACGGAGGCCATATTTGAAAAACCATTTAGGCCTTTGTAACTTTCAACAGGTGGAAAATATTGACCCAGCTAGGACTGATTGATGGCAATGGCGAGTAGGAAAGGATTTGGTGAGGGGACGTACATAATGTCCGAGTGAGACGGTGATTCCACTCCATCTCTGAGTGCTGGTGAGGTTGGTGGGCATAGTTTTGGCGTGTCTCGATGTCAAATTCAATGATGGCCCGAAAATTCTTGAGGACAGCGTCGTCCTTGGAGAGAGTAGTGAAGTGCGTCGTCAATCGTTTGAGAGCGGACGCATCACCAATGTCTTCGATCCGGGTAAGGTAGCGTTGATATGCCTCTTGCCAGGATAATGGATCGAGGTCGAGCTCGTTATCAAACTGGGAGAGATCTAAAAGGTGGTGAGAGACGCCGTTCGCGTGTACCTTTGATCGCTTGAGAGCGTGACCCTCGCGATGTAATCGCTCCATGTTCTGATTGGTGAAGAGCGTGAGAGGACAATATTGGCCTGGATTAAGCAAGTCTTGAACGAAGCTGTGAATGCCGAAGCTATATGTTGAGTCTAGACCCGAGCCCGAGGGAAGCTCTTTAGAAGAATCAAAGAGAACTTTCGAGATGGTGGCTACGTTGGGTCTGATGACGGATTTAGGTGCGATGGTCTCGAGAACGGCTGTGCCTTGGGCCTGAGATGTAGGGGAGAGTTGATTGGAAGCTGAGATCCATTGCTGTTTAGCTGTGCCGACGGGTTTGGGCAGGATTGGAATGAGAGGCTCGTCTGCGGGAACATTGGATTCCCCGGCATCTCTGCGCGCCTGGAGAGCGATATTGTTAGTATGACGACGCGAATTCTCATTTACCATCTGGTCATACATAGGTCATTTGCGTGCCCAATAGGGTAGCCGCGATTATGGCGTTAGTGGGGGGAATCGATAACGAATTGCCTATAGTAGCGGTTGGAGGAACTACCGAAGCCGAAGCGGAGGTAGAAGCGATGTTGGATAAAGTCATGATGACACTGGTTGAAGAGGATTTGCACGATCGCTGTTGGAGGATGCGAAAAAACAGGAGAGTGACGGGCAAAAGCAGATGGGCGCAGAGAAGAAGGGAATGCGGCGCCTGATTCTCAAGTCCAGTCCTTTTGACTGGGGCGATTCGGATGTATGCTTCAACAGAATAGATAGAAGCACACAGATGGCGGATCTTCATGTGACTGCTTACCAAGGTGGGCATTTCAAGCGGATCGCAAGCTCAAGCGCTCACGATCCGCTTGAAACGGCCATGTGGCTAGGGAGATTATCACCGTATGTCAAATACAGAAGCGCGGATATTGTGCTCGTAGCGTGAACCCGAATGGTCACTAAAGGACTGCGGTGGTAGAAGAGCCAAGATGCCAGTGAATAACAATCCCTAGATGATCACCCACCGTACATTTTCTTCTTCATTCCGACTGCATCATAGCTTCTTGGCGCATGTATCATTGACAATACATGGCTTCGTGCTTAATGTAGATTATAGTCGACATGTCAATTTGAATTTGTCAAGGTGTAGGCGGTAACTGAGATCGCCAAGCGAGCCGGAGACTGACGCCCGAGTGTCCTACGATTTATTATTTTAAGGGAAGAACAAGGGCAAAAAAATTGCCCTGCTGTTCCGGTAGCGGTATCCTAACAGCGTCGAAAACCAGAATCCACAGGGGACAACGTGACCGTACCAAAAACGCCCTTGACTCCTCATGAGGTGACGGCAATGATGCATAGCGAATCTCGAGGGTGCACAACTGGGGGAGCGTGAGTGCATTTAATAGTTTAGGGAGTGAGGTTGATGCAACTTTTCCGGAACAAATGAGGGACAATGACTGAAGATCGGTTTGTTTGAGTGACCCCAAGGACTGAACCTGAAGATTCATGAACGGGAATGGATAATCTTGCGCGTGGAGAGGTTGGGACATGGTTGGAGGTGGTGGAGTACAACCCATGGACGTATTTGGCAGCTCGTCGGCTCAAGAATTTTGTCCTGCTTTCCACGAGCTGCAGGCCAATATTTTCCCTATCCATGACGAGGTCCAGGATCTCGTGGAAGGCCACGTCCAACTCCTGTTGTCGTTCGTCGATGATCCGATGATGGTACTCTGGTTGTTGAGCTTCCGAGTCATGGCAGGACGGTCAAGATTTGACAACCTGCAATACGGGCCCCGGGGTCTCGAGGTCTGGAATCTGGCAGACATATATGTCTGAATAGACAGTACTAGTGAATTAGTAGACTAGTGTGGCCACTCGTGAATGCATCAGCTAAGATGATTACGAGGCACTCGTGCCTCACTTTTCAGTGCATCTAAGACGTTAACTTCTGAGTTGGCTGCCATCTCTTGAACTGTCTGCATGTTGATTGCTAGAGCATAGGAGAGAGAAAGTTGAAATATTGCGTGTGTTCGCTAAGGACTACTTATTAGGAGAACTAGGCTGTCTGATAATTCGAGGTCTGAACTCCGCTACCAGGTCTTCGAAGTCAGCGCTCAGCGGCATCATGGCATACCCTGACGGTACAACACAAGGGCTACTATAACATGCGGGCAAGCTTGAAACCTTATCCTGACATGGAACAAAACCATCCCTGCCTTCATGATTAGAAGGTGCATCGAATTCGCGGACCGCAGAGCAGGAAATTTCGAAACAGACCAGTCCAAGAAACTGAACTGGTGCGTTACCCGGATCTGTTACCAAACGTTCCGAAGTTCACGATATATCTCTACTATACATGAATAAGTAGTGGCTTCCTGCTGTAAGACTGATGACACATAGGATGGAGAATCTTCGTAGAGGAGGACGCTCCAAATCCGAGTATCTCTTCAACTTGAATGAGTAAGGTTAAGACATTCCTCATACAATGGCCATCTCCTTCCAATCCACGTCGCTAACTCTGTGTGATCTCTGACTACATCGCCAGTGTTCGGGTGGACGAGAACGCTTTGCTGGGTTAACAAGCTAACGTGAAACACTAAATATGACACGTACTCGCATGGCCCCCGATGGACGACAAGCCAGGAAAAGAATGCTCCAGTCTGGTGGGGGCTGAATGTATTTACCTCGAACATGGCGGTAGGGTGGGGACCTTGAAAGAATAATGGTGAGTACCACGCTGTGTTGCATCGATGGGATAAGCGGATGCGTACCAACAGGTTTATCCCAGAGCCTATATATCCGCAACTACGCCACGATGAATGAATAATCGGCTACTGGATGATGCCAGATAAAGAACTTACCTCTGGAAACTCCCTCCTTACACGTTCGTATAGTTCTTTCGCATACTGCGCCTGAGCAGCCACGGCGGGCATGTAATAAACTAGCATCCATGGTGAAATCGAGGCACCATTGACATGTGATAGGCTCGCTCACTGTGGAAGTCGAAGCCATTCTTAGATGAATCAAATAGTTTCGGAAATTCGTCATAGGCGGCCGATCGCGGTCCAGGTGGGTTGTACACAGATTTTCCGTCGGGATTGAGGGTGGTTGGAAGAGGTTCTGCACCTTCATACCCCGCTAGAAGAGATGGCCACTGACTCATGTTTACTGTAGGATAGGGGTTGTTGGTTTCTGTGGGGTCAGTTTGGTGTTACGAGGAACGACGGTAACGACAAGAGTAGAGTCGACTCGTGAAGACCTTATAGGATTGAACAGATGACTTCCGGTACGAACGGACGGGTTTGGAAGTATGTCTGTGCATGGAGCATTTGTAAGGCATTTGCAAAAGATATTTAAAGTACCTCACATGATGTAACCCAAGGGCCCAGGGTGTATAGGAGACCACTCGAGCGTTGCTACGTCCCGGAGCTCCTCTTATGGCTCGCGTCCTCCGAGTCAAAGTTGAAGCTGAAGCGCGCCCTCCAGTTTGCATTTGCAAGCTGCATCCCCACTCACATAGTCGGACACACCGATAAATATGGGCTGCCAGATTTGTGGGGACGGCTTCGTCCCTGAACGTTTGAACAAGCTATCGGCTCAAGCGTGTGCAGTGCCGAAAGATGGATGAATACGAAGCAGAGATGAGCCGTGCGAAGGTCGTGATCAAGGAGCTCGAAGATATGTCCGAGTATGGAAAGCCTAACGGCCGCGCTCTGTTACCACCTGTGACATGGCTCATAAACGGTAGTCACAAGTTGTGGACTCCGTACACCTCTGATGTTGCTTTTATTATTTTTCTCAAGACTTCTCAGTACGCGGATTTTGTTGCGAGCACTATAGGTCATTAACAGAGCGCGGCTGTCCGGCTATCAATCAACTAGTTCACGACAAATCACCACTCGTCTAAACTATCATCCCCTTCGTCGTCCGTGAACTCCCAGACAATCAAACCATCGAAATCCTCCTGGAGGACTGCATCAGCGTGTCCAAGTTGAATGTCAGGTTCGTCGTCAGCCAGTAAAGCATCCAGCTGCCTGTGATGAGAAACATCTGTAACGAATTAGCATGACCTACACGTAAAAATCAATGTGAAGAACCCAACCTATACCGCGCCCACCACGGACCCCTCCCATATAATAAAAACCGCTATCATCTTCCTGGAAATGTAAGTCTTCATGATTCGCGAGCAAAGGTAACTCATCATCATCTGTAGGCGTGATTTCAGCAGGTAAATCGTCACTGAGCTGGATGGCATTGAGCATATCCAAGTATATTCCCCAGACGGAGTTGCGGGTGATGACAGGACACCCCAAGTGGTCGTAGCAAGAAGCAAGGTGATCACCGAGAGTTGGCGGCACAAGGTCAGATACTGCGTGCGAAGGATTGATATAGGCACTACGAATTCGATCAATAGCGCCTGGCTCAATGCCGATCTACACATAGCACATGAATTAGTGCTATGTCAACAATGCCAAGCCAGACTAAGATACCTTGAAATCGAGTGCTCCAAAGTCTTCAGGCGAATTATATATCAGCTCCGGAATTCCATGTGGTAACACCTTGTTGCGATCGCGGCGTTTCGCAGTGTTATTAACACGATCCTTGTATGCATTCAACTCTGTTTGCAACCACGGGATAAAAATCCAACGAAAAATCATACTATTCAAGGAATTTTTTGATTAAGTGTAGATACCAGCGAAAATATGATCACTCACATTTGCAGGGTATTCCCGGCATCATACCAGCCATTGTGCACACCAGCATCCAAAAGATTCTCGAAACCGGGTGTGAAACGGCGCCGGAGCTGAGACCACGTTATTTCTGGCATCACGTTCTTCTTGGTGCGCATCCAGCGGTGCTGGAGCGTACCTTGTAGTGCGGGATCGTGCCACTGACGGAGCAGGGTGTGTCCATTGGCAATCCCATTATATGCTGATGTTTCTTGAGTAATATTCAGTTTGCTGTATCATATCTTGTATCGATCTTGTATCGGCAGGCCGCATATCATGCCTTCCACTGGTCCAATTTCAAAGTGTTCGTTTGCCGGAGTATATAATAACGCGACCAGCCATAAGTCACGTTCGAATTCATCGCACTTCCTGCCATTCGTAGACGACGCAGGGGTGCACGAAGTCCTCTTACCTATTATGGCTACGTGACGCTGACTAAAGGAGCGCGGCTGTTAGGCTTTCCATAGTCCGAGTCTATAAATATTGTACTATCAAGTTTCAACAGAACAAGTTTTCCTGCTGTAGTGATCATTCATATATACATATCTACGACACTTTTGCTTGACCTAGTATTCGACCAGGAAGATATACGACGAAGCTGAGCACGGGTCTGGACTCTGGTGCTGTCGGCTGGAATAATACCCTCGAAGACAACGCTCATGCTATCCCTGACTCACAAAATAGCCAATGTTAGCATCTTCGACCAAGTATCCAGAAATCTAGCCAGCATAGGTTGCATACCCTTGTCAGACTACCTATACGGTTCCCCATCCATCCCAGCAGCAACAGTACCACAGGAAACCCTGTCTGCTCCCCAAAATGCCGCTCCCATTCAGCACTCACAGCCCCCCACGCCGGCCATAACCAAGACCTCAGTTGACACCGTCTCACCAAACGCTATCAGCCGTTTACATCAAACATCTCAACGCACATTTGGATCCATCGAGCCACTCAAGTTTGAATTCATCGAGGAAGCCGGCCAGCGCAGTGCGTATCCACTCTCACATCAAATAATCATCCTTATAATAACTCTACAGGTAAGAAATGCATATTGACGATATCTCGTCCCAATGGAAGCACTCGTTCTTATGCAACCGACCCCGTCTATTCTCGCAAATCCGATGCAAAATCTGCTGCAGCCACTCTCGCGATCGAAATGGGCGCACTGGATTTCATCACTCGTGGAGATCCTGAAGAGCTCAAACTAAAACGCGGACTCGTCCTCGCCTCCATCAATAGCTCACAAAACCAGGAGCGCACACGGGCAGAGATAGGATCAACCCATGATCAAGACGGCAATAATGCGATTGAGCAAATCGAGACCTGCTGCGCAGAATGGCGGGGCGGTTCCATCGCGCCGCATTGGGTGGCATTACTAGAGCCCAAAGTCGGTCACAGTAAGTTCATAAATCTCGGATGTCCGGACCCTGTTGAACTAAGGGAACCGCAGCTCAAGGATGTGCCCTCAGAATCGAGCTTTCACCACACGTAATCAAGATCTACGCATCCGATACCATCTACAACACGTACAACGAAGCAAAGGCCGCGTGTGCTGAAGGCGCTCTTCGCGAGGGCGCTCTCGACTTTATAAAACACGGAAACGGCCAACTACGCCCTGCGTCCCCCCAATTATACTCAACCCCCAGTTCCTCCGACATCAATGGCGTCTCAGCCAACAAACAACCTCCATTGACTCTCCAGGCATTCTACGAATCCCTCCCTCGCCCATTTCCTGAATCGTTTGAAAGCAAAGACGCCAACGAGATCGGTGCGCCTGGATACATGAACACCCTCGTACAAAACGCAAGAGGCGGAAAGCTGACCACCACATTCATTTTCACATCAGACGGAACTCCAGGACGTACGTATTTCTCTCTATCATCGTAAAACACTCACGCTCACGATAATGATTTACTCTATAGTCCACGGTTGTTTCCTCCGCTTAGACAGGCCCGCAGAATATAGAGCATACCTCGTCGATCCCAGGTTCCCAAAACGCGCAGATGCAAAAGCTGGCCGTATGCCTCCAAGCGCTGTCTCACGGTGCTGGAGATTACATGCGCGCGATAGGAAAGGCTGTCGAGGCGAGAGTCACGCCTTTGATGAAAACATGGGTGAACGATCAAATATACCCCGTCCTCTTATCCGAGTATAATAAAGTCAGGAATCGGCACCCTAATTTTACTTATGAGAAAGAGAAAGATGGTCCGTTTTCGTTTTCTTCTCATCGCCATGACACATCGCATGCTCATTGCGTATAGCCTTTGGATGCACAATGACGCTCCACCTCGCTGCCGATCCTACGCCTGACCAAACACGAAACTGGACAGTATCAAATGACTACCGCAACAAGGCGGATGCCAAAGTAGCTGTCATCTGCACTGCGATCGAACAAGGCGCGATGGAGTTCATCCGGTTTCGAGGCGAGCCTCCTCCTCCCGGCTACACCACCCCGTATTCTCTGCAGACCTTCAACCCTGAATCGTCTCAGAGATCTAACGGGAAGCGAAAGATGGTTGAGGATGCGCACTCGCAGGGTGAACATGAAAAGCCTACAAAACGACAGAAGAAAGCAAAGCTCGAGGGCACTGCAACCAAACACGGTAACAAGAAAGAGAAAGGCAGCACCCACACCCATGGCATTCCCGAGTCTGGCATCATCCGTGCAGGACAAACTTCCCGAAAAGGGTACGTTTCAGCACCATATCAGCCAGGACTTGGGGATGAGAGTGGTTCTGGGACTGCGTACCCTCTACCGCAGGTGTCTTTGAATCCTACTCCACCTACTGTGCCTGATCAGCGGTTTATGCCTCACGCGTATTCTTCTGTGCAAGGTGGTTATGGGCATCCGCTTTCGGCGCAGTCTTTCGCTGGACCTTCGGGCTCGGGTACTGGTTTTAGAGGTGGTGGGTTTATGGGTGCGGATGCGGAGCGGTTAGGTGACTCATCTGAGCCAGAACCTGGGGAGGTTGTTTAATTTCTTTGGATCGAGTGGTGTTTGGGGTGGTCTGTAGTGCTACTTATGAATCATGTCTTCGAATTCCCGAGTTACACGATGCTACTTCAGCTTACAATCCCACGCCACCCAGCCAGTCCCGGATTCTCTCCTTGTTCTCTCCCAAATCGAAGGAAGACCTCACTTGCTGGAGTCAACATCACTAGAGGTTACTAGGAGGTAATCCGAGACTGTTGAAAAGGAATTTGCAACCGCGCCAGCAAATACCTGCTAGCGTGTTTACTGGTCGCCGCATCGCTGTGTAAGAAGGCTATCCAAAGTTGGCTGCCACTGCTCACTTGATGCATGACCGAACGACTGTCTTCCTTCTACTATATGGTCTAGTTATGGGAGAGTCCTAGACTCCTAGTGCCGATGCGGGAGTTGTCCCCTGCGGTCATCGTAGTCCTCGTGTAGCCTGACTTCGGCATGACAGGAGAATCGAGCAGCCTTGCAGAACTGTTCAACTGGCCATTGTCATCATTCTACTTGTCTCGAAACCTTGCCAACAGCCTTCATGACAGATTCCGGCAGCAGGGCGTCCTGTCTGACCTTGATGAGTCCATGGAATTCTATCGAGCTGCGCTACTCCTCCATCTCTCCGGGTTATTCTGATCGATCCGGGTATCTCAGCATTCTTGCCCCCAGCCTTTATATCAGATTCAGCTGCGGGGCATTCGTCCGTATCTGCAAGTCTCAGTCAACTTACCTCTTCAAACAGTGTTACTGTGATGATCCCGCACAAGATATTCGGCTTAGGCAATGTGCGGGATGTTAGGTTGTGCAGTACTTCCCAAAACGATGCCAGCGTGATTCCTGGTACAGTCATCACAGGTGGAGCTGTAAATTTTGAAAGGCGACTGTCGGCAAGTCTTTCGATGTTCAGCTGCGCACTGTTTTTGTTGACGATCTATCCAGGCACATCGGCATCACGCTACGTGAAACGTAGTCTGTGTCTGCTAGCTGCCTAGAAACTCACGAGATATCACGTCAGTGGGCCCACATTCGGAAGTTAGTTGGGAACGACTCGTACCGAGCTTGCTCCATATAAGAGCGATGTATCAGTTCGACCTCCTCGACACTGCCTCTTCCTGTTCAATGGGCTCTCTAAAAATGACGTCGTGGAAACCTTATTGTCCTGGAAATTGCAAGATTCAAGGGCCCACGGATCATTTTTGTGTTTGGTTATCGCGATTAACGATCGATATTTGTCAGAGCAGACTTTATTCAGTCCACGTACTGTACTAAACATGGAGATGAGGACAGGGCGTAATCATTAATGTGCGTGAAGTCTTGATGTTCGGCTCTCCATTCCACGCCGCGGTTTATAAATCGTTCTGAAGTTCTTGCTGTGAATTTGCAGTCTTTCATTGTAATACTAAACATCGCGTGTCAGCAGCACCTGTGGTCTGGTGCGTCAATGATGAAACGTACAAGCATGAAGCGCACCGTATCCTTGTCCCTCGTAGCACCAGAAGTGCTCAAACGACGTGTCACAAGGCGTCACAAAGTCCGTCTCACAAAGACCTTTGGCAGGTCCTCTAGGTAACAAAGAGTCAAAGACCACCTTCGGCGTTTATTGGTGCCACTCCGTTCGGCTATAAATCCAGCTTTGACCAAATGTTCTTGACTATATCTGACACGACCACCAAGCACAAGCTGTATTACCATCTCACGTTCCTACGGTAGACTCTTCTGCCATTCCATTGCTTCAATCCCCCCCAGCTGTATCTGCATATCACGAATCGGTTTTCTTCATTTTCCATCCCTGCGAAAGCCACAGTCAGCTTTCCTTCAATTTATAAGTCACCTAGTCGAACCATATCGCACGTCAACCCTTCACATACCAATAATGAACAGCATCAAGTTCTCATCTTGTTTCTTCTTGAATCCCATTGCCGAACCGAACCCCTCCTTCTCGTCTTTGGCCCCAATAAAATCTGTGTCTCGATCTCGGGGACTACGCTGGGACATCTCAATGAATTCGACGCACAAACAGTCTACCCAGTTACGCGAATATTACTTTCGTGCATTCTTCAACTGTTCTCGGATGTATCGCCCTCGCGTCATCAACTTCAACCCGGATGCACCTATAGAGTGTCGGGAGCCCGCACCTCCTAAACCCGTGCCTTCTCAAGTTAGCACCAAAGTGCCGGCCGTGCATGAAACAGACGCCGCTGGTGCGAGATTGGTACCGCCCCAAGACTTGTCACACAAACCTTGGAAAAATATCGCCATAACCGAATACGATGACGCGGAGTTCCAGGAGCTGCAAGCACGGATGGTGTTTACATGGCCGCCCGACTTAGCAGCCTACCGAAGAGAGGTCGAGGAGAGGAGCTCGGGCAAGGCAACAGAGCATGCTGATGAAAACATTGTCCCTGCGGCCTTCTATGGCGCTTCACCGACAGGGTCCGCAAGCACAGAAGACAGTTCCATGATCTTGACGCCGACTCAACAAAACTACGACGCCCAGACAGCCTGTGGAGCGCTTGCTATTCTACGTGAGGCACTCGCAGAGCCTGAGGCTAAGGCCGGCGCTCTCGAGAAGGTAGTGGGACTTGAGAGATTGAGACGCAAAGCACCACCTCCACTCAGTCTCAATAGCAGAAAAAAACAGGATGTCATCAGCGAGATTGGATGCACCCTGCTGATCGGCGATAGTGAGCGCACTGCACGGCAGATACGGGTAAGTTTTTCATACCGGTTTGTGAGTTTGATTCTAAGGTATAACTTCAGCAGATGCTAAGTCCGCTGACGGCAGCGATGAATATCACTAGCAAGTTATCTGCGGGTTTCCGCAATATTCATACCTTTTCTGATGAACTATTATTCTGATAACCTAATTTTCGTCTATCACTGCAGCACCACTACACATTGTTGGCCGGTGGTTCACTGTATCAATTTCCTTGTCCTGTAGCGATATTATTTTATTTTTGATGCATCAATATGAATCCCCAATCAAATCACTCACTAGCAGACGGTTAGACGCGAGTCGTTGTTGAAACCACGATGAACGTAATTTACCACTCGAAGCTGGACACCGTGGATGAAATCGCGGCGCTCCACTGGATACGGAAGATGTCCTTTCATGATGACGGCAAAGACTACATCTCGAAAATTCTGAGTGAAGCAACTCGGGTTGAAGAAGACATGAGGCGAGGAATCAAGCGTTCAAGCAAGTTTGTCTAAATGGGTTCCCCGTGAGCTCACATGCACACCTCAATGAACTGAACACTCATACCCTCAAGGGTCTTCGTATTCATTTCGACCTTAGCTGGTGACATGGAAAACAGTGAACACGCAAACTTTAGTGCGGAAATCCAGAGAAGGCTCATCTCTTCGAGAAATCCTGCCGCGAACCTTTGACAAGGGAAGTGTCAAGGTAGAAGCAGGATCCGGAGCTACCCGGTGCACTCGTCTCGTAGATACCTGGGCTGCCGTGATTCGAGGATATCCGGAAGCTCAGTTCTCCGACGGTAAGGTGCCGCATGCAATGGGACTATCAGGTAACCACTTAGCTAACACGAGTTAAGAAGGCCGTCCAAAACTATCCATGAGTGAATGTTGAATCAAGGCATGAACCTGCAACAGATTTATGTCCTGTCATGCTTACCACTTGGCTAAGACGAGTCAAGATGGACGTCTACAAGTCGAAGAACATCATGCATTGACAGTAGTCTGAGTAGAATCACGTAAGATTGGCAAACGCAAAAAGACTAGTTTGCATTTAATTCGATGCAAGTTCGGCGCCATGATTACGATTGTTTGTTCCTGACAAATACAGCTTGGAAGGTTCGCAAGGTGATTCACTGATTGACACCACATAATCATATATGATGCAGAAGTACTTGCCATACCATGTACCAATATCCCAAGCCTGTCTCTTCCCCCACAATCCATGGCTGGCCCTCTCACGTTATCCTTGCGCCCCGTCTTTGCATCCCAACAGGAATGCTCAGGCCTGCGTCGCAAGGTGAATTGTGATCTCCTGTTTGACACCAACTGCAGCGCACTGCCGCATACTTGCATCGCAGTGGATAAGAACGGTGCACCATATATCCTAATCTCCCACACAAGTCACAGGCATAATATCTGGTGGCGACTTCCAGCAGCTTACTAGTCAGTGACCTTGTCTTCCTCATGCACAAGACAACCGATCAACTTTCATTAGCACTCCCCGGTATCGCACGATCAGATTGTTTTTTCAGTGTCACCAATAAAATTGGTCGAAAGTGTGGCAGCCACCATTGACACTTCAAGTGCCCCGATGATCTCTTCATCCTGGTGAACTGTAATTCACTGCCGTAGAGAGCATCAAGTAGGCCGGCCACTAGGAGAGTCGCTTCACCAAGAACATTGGTGTCTTTGACAGCGGTCTCACAAGTGGACTGTGCGGCGCTTCGCCGAGGCTATGAAAATATGATGTGACTATGACGAACTCCATAACCTGATATGCCTGGACGGCAATGGTGGCTCATGCATATCAGCTTATGACCCGTCGTGCACGTCTTGTTGATCCATGCATTTTTGAACACTTGATGACACCGTTGTGAGTGATTTCTTCAAAATTTGCATCCTTACGACTACATAGAAATGCGTGAAATCAACTCGATAAAGGTTACCTGCAAAATCCATCGCCAGCCGATGTCCGGATCAGTCTTTTGGAAATTCCGTCTCTTGTGCCCAACCCCTACTTATTCATCCACGTTGCGAAGCAGTCTCGCTACAAGAAAATGTTGTCTGAAGGAAGCAACGAAGCGACGATTAAGGGAAGTTCTATCGTCCAGCGAGCGCTGGACACACGATGGTAATCGCATTCTTGTGATTCTCGGATCCGGTGCAGGTCCGCCGCGGGTAAACCGTTGTGCGAGTCTCGCCCGATTCCTTTCTGCACCACAAAACGCTTATATCCGAGGTTCGATATACTGCTGACGTTTTCCAGAAATACTAGATTCACACGTACCCCAGGGTGAGAAATGAAAAAGTCTCGCGGTTAGGTTATTAAAATTTAAGGGACCTACGTGGACCTATGCCCCAAGCATCGCTGGCATCGACGAGGAAGCTCTTGTCCTATGAGTGTTGTACTTGGGTAGCAGTTACTATTACGAACAATTAATGCGCAGCAGGCTGCTGCAGGGCCGAGCGCTAAACACGAGGGTCATTGCATAAAATGATAACGTAGAAGAATACAAATGCCGAAAGAGATTCATTACTAGCCTGCCTGTACGTTTAAGCCGTCATCAACGTCAACGAAGGAAACGAGCAAGCCGCGCTGACGGTTGAGTAAGAGTCTTGATTCTCAAGACCGTCAACAGTCACGACATCGACTCATACCAATTAACGGTTATCACACCAACCCTCTCTTTCTTCTTCCAGCGCTACCTATCGACGACAACGTCGAGCTCGCTGTCTTTGACGACGATAAACACACTCTCTAACTGTAATGAAGCAACCACCAGCGTCCCCTTCGTCAGCCCGGCTTCCGCGCAATCAATTAATCGGTCACCCAACTTTGGACCTCCATCACTCCCATCATCATCATCTCTCTCCCACTAGTGCTTATTCATTGCCGACGAATCCACCAAAACCTACCAAGAGTTCCGCATTTAAAGGTTTACAATCTGTTTTTCAGCGTAAACCCCCAGATCGCTCCCTGTCTTCGAATTCTCTCCGCTCTTCCTATTCAGCTTCCAACGCATCCGCCACAGATAGTCACAGCCCCCATCCATACGCCGCAATGCCTCCTGCTCCTATACCTGTTGTATCAAACAATGAACATATCGACGACGAACAGGAATGTCCTGTATGTCTTGAACCGTTGAGCTTCAGCTTCAGACTTCCTGGAGAAAAGCCCCATGTAGTACCAGAGTGTGGTCACTCTCTTCATGAGGTCAGTCTTTTTCCTTATCGTAGTATCCTAGTCCATCACACCCTCGCTCGTCTTACCATAGGCATGTTTCACCGCTGTATATGGACCTCCACCAGCGCAATCTCGCTCTGCAGTGCCTCGCAAATCAAATCTTGGCGTATGCGGTGTTTGCAGACGACCTATGAAAATTGGCGACGGAGACGGTAGCAAAAATAATAGTAAGTCACACTGGGCACGGCTATTCGTTAATCTCACTATGTTACAGAGCTTGCCGCTCTGACTGGCATGGGCAATCCCCATGCCCCTGCAGTCTATCCTGGGCGAGATCAAGGCTCACGTTCTCGCCACAGCCCGGTGCCTCAACAACCCTACGATCCCACAGATGACGACCCAATAGACCACGCCGTCTCAGTCAAGTCAACGCCCAGCGAGTCACACTACGTCGTCGCACCTTCCATCCAAGTCCGCCCCGAATTTTCTTCCATCACCCGGAATGGCGAAACTTGTCAACCTTTGACCTGTATTGTTGTAATCGAGTTGCCTGCCAGGCGTGGGACGACTCATGTCCCAGGTCCTGTCATGGCGGATGCATACAGTTCTCGGAGTGTTCATACGCTCACACGAAGTGATACTGTAACAGAGCTACCTCGTCCATCCCAAAGACAAAATGATACCTTGCGACACCCATCCCAAACTCAGCGTCATGATTCATGTACTGAACCATGGTCATCTACCAATGAGGCCGAGTCTTCCCCTTTTAGGCCAGGCCCACCAGCAGAGGAAGAGGGTGAAGAATCGTCGCCTTTCAACGCTATCGTTGAGGATTTGCGCAACCGGATAATAGATTGGAAGGGCCACGCATTGTCTGGCCTCGGCCCCCTGCAAATGTATGATATGCTGTCCGTCCGCCGAGATGCCCTTGTCCGGGAGTTTTTCGTGTATCTCTTTAAGGAGGCCATCATTTGCGTTGTAGAGGAGAAAAAGCGGTCTCTTGGTCGGTTCCTGTCCTCGCCAGCCTTCAACGATACCTCGACTTCCGTTTCAGGGTCAAACAACCAGTCCAACAAGGGTGTTTTGCGCCTCAAGGGTCGCATTTATGTGCGACATATCAAGCGTATCACTGTGAGCACAAGCGGGGAGATGAGCCTCACGATTGAAATGGAGGACGAACGACTCGACTCCTTCATCCTCGTTTTCAAAGATCGCTCTGCCATGGATGCTTGGAAAAGCCAAATCCAGGGCCTCGTAAACTCCTTCCAAAATCAAGCATCGCCGCCGCAGCCGCCCATTGATCGTGGCCTTGACATGGATGAGTTCGGGGGTTCAGGAAAGGCTGCGCGGATGCTTAGCGGGAGCACTGCATCCACATCACCAAGCACCGTCGATAGTCTACTCCAGGGCTCTTCACGCTCTACCATGTCCTCGTTGACCTCCCATGGTTCCATGCCGCAACCTCAATCTAGACAAATGCACAGCAAACTTCAACCCCTCGGTGAGGACGATGTACTTTCGCACTATGAGACGCATCCTTCAGGCTTGGTCGCACCACATGTGTCTGCTGGACCCTCCAATTCACTTGCGCCCCTCCCACATCCGGCACTTGATCTCATTCTTATCGTGTCGCTCCCTCCACCGAGTGCTGCCCGCAGCACCGCGGCGCTTAAGCTCCGCGTCATCAAGGCATCACTGGATTTTATCCTCGCTTCTCTCGGAACCAAGGACCGTCTGAGTCTCGTCACCTTTGAAGTGGGACCTGGCGGACGTGTGCGCAAGACACCTTACCTTTGCGTTGGTAAAGCGCTCAGCCGAGGGAGGCTGTCCAAGTTCATTGATGAAATTGGGCGTCCGGATGAGGGACAAGATGACGAGTTCTTGGTGAGAGCTTCCAAAGAGGAGAAGACGGACGTTGTGACTGCGGTTAACCATGGTTAGTGCTCACCTTTTCATCTTTACTTTCTGTTGACCATATGTCTTGAAGGTCTCGATGTTGTACTTCAGCGCAAATCTCGCAATCCTATCTCAGGGATGGTTCTGGTGAGCGATGCCGCAGACAGCACGAGACGTGCACAGATGGATCTTGTCCTCGCCCGTGCCGAAGCTGCAAACATGCCCATTCACTCGTTTGGCTATGGCCGCTCGCACGACCCTGCTTCGCTCTGGCTCATGTCGAACCACACTAGCGGGACATACACCTTCGTTAAGGACTGGTATGACCTCCGCAGCTGTCTCGCTGGCTGTGTCGGCGGCATGATGTCCATTGGCCTGCTCAACATGAAGCTGCACATGAAGATCATTGACGGTCAGCGCTTCCGCATCCGTAAGGTCTCTGGTGGGCCTTCATCCATCCTCTCGACGGATGGCCACAACGTCGACATCGACGTTGGCGAGCTTCGCTATGGCGAATGCAAAGAAATGCTCATTGAGTGTGAGCTCGACAACACCGAGATTCGCCGTCCTTCTGTGCAGAACGGCAATCGCGCGCTCAATGCCACGGATCAGTTCGTGCAGAGCATGGGTCTTGATTCTATGACCATTGACGATGGTGCCGATCTCGTGGACGGCATGATGGACCGGATGATCGATGAGGTTCCGGTGTTCGAGGTTGATGGATCTTTCTATGATCCCAGCGCGTCAAGACAAGTTTCACGCCTCGCCCATCCCGTCCTCTTGACGATCACTCTCCTTCCCCAAGCTACCACTACCTCGCCTAAACCAGTCAAACCATCAGATCCAGTGATCGTCCGACGCAGAATGGAACTTCTCGCATCTGACATGATCACGCGTGCTCTCGTCCTCGTTTCGAGGAAGAACTACCCCCAAGCGCAGAAGATCATGAATGAGACCAAACGCATCTTGCACACTGTGCTGCAGAGCATTTCCAAAACACTTCCTCCGCCCAATACCGAAGGCACGACGATGCGTAACCGCAAGGATATCCTCACTCTTGCTGCGGTGCGTGCGATGCAGGCCATACTCCAAGACCTACAGATTTTGGCAGAGGCTTTAGAAGAAAACGTCGATCTGTTTGCACATGACCAGCGGAATTTCGGTGCACAGCAGGTGTGTGCATGTTTTTTTTGAAGGTTCACAAGCAGGACTGACTGTGGGCCATGATTACAGGCCATGATATTGCGCGACCAGAAGAGCTGGAGCGGACGCAGCGCCACAGAACGCGTGTTCTGGACCATCGACAACTCCATAGAGCTGGAATCTCGAAGTACCGATTGGGTGGCGCGCGACTGATACCCCAAGACATCATCTCTTTATCACTTTTGTCTTCATTTTTTTTCTTTATTATGCCCGGTGACTGGTTACCCTATCTAATTTGTGTGTATGCTTTCTCGTTCTGTCATGTTTTGTGGTCTAGCATGGTTTCAACCCCATTACGTTCCTTCCCTTGCGCCACCGTCCTTACTTGTCCTTGTCCTTAAGTATTACCCAGTTCTGGATCCCCTTAATGTAACCCCCCGCGGTCTCGTCTTTATGTCGAGATACACGCTTTATGATTCCTCTTGGCCTGGATGTTCCTGATTTTTTATTTCCGTGTGTTACTTACTTAACTGTGACTTCTCATTATATATCCACGCCCGCTTCCCATGGCTGTTCTCTTTATTCTTGGCCCAAGAGGTGGGAGTAATGTAGTTGGTTGATTGATTACGTAGGAACGAATGAAAGATTTTTTATCATCATTTTTCTGTTCATTATAAGGAGTGTAATGTACCTATTTATGATGAGATGTGGTATCAGGGCGTGGTGGCGGGCTGTCAGAGTCTATTCATAACCTAGTCGTTGGCGCTCGTCGCGATCACGTTCGAGCTTTGTGACTTTATTTTCGGTTTCGGTGAGGACGTCGTCCCATGCCACGAAAAGTTCTGAGAGCGCGTCCACCTGAAAAACAGAAAGTCAAATTGCGAGAACTGGTTGAGGAAGATGAACGAATACACACATGAGTAGCATGTCTGTCGACAAGAGCTGCTATTCGCTTCTCTAACGAAGCAGCTGATCTAATATCCTCCTGGTGCGCTTTTAAAAGCGCGTCCAAACGAGGCTGCAAGGTTTCATAGTCTGAAGATAATAAAAATGAGATCTCGGTGAGAGGGTCTGCACGACAGACCTGCGAGCTTTCCAGCTGCTGTCACGCCTTTTTGTTCTAGCATTTCGATCTCGCGCATGTCCCTATCCGCAGCTCGAATTTCTGATTCCATCTCTACCAGGAGCGCTTCTAGTTCATCTGGGGACATGTTTTCGTATGTCGGGGCTGGCCCAGGGAGCACCCCTGACAGAGCGAATGCTGCAGTTAGTAGATGGGCATGTAGGTCATCTAGGATGGGCGCGTCAGAAACGTGATGAGAGACGTGTGTCAGCGACCTTACATTTGCTCATGAACCTCTGAAGACCGTCGTTGGATTGTATGACGTTGTCGAGGCGCCGTTGTACGTCCTCGGCTAAGCGAATGAGGGTTTCACCGTGCTTGAGCTCTGGCACTTTGTCCTTCCCTCTGCGATCCCGCGCATCCTGCCGCACGCCTAGAAGCAGCGCTTCGAGCCAGCGGAGTCTCAGCTCCAGCGATAAGACGGGATCTATGACGGGAGGTGCGGTTGATGGTTCGAGTTGTGCTACAGGCGTCACAGCAGCAGTCGGCTGCTCAGCAGACAGCTCTGACTGGACATCATCTAAAGGTTCCACGAGTTCCTCGAGTGATTGCGAAGCAGATGCGACGCTCATTTGATGTCCAAGTTGGCCGGGCGGAGGTGATGACGGCGGAGGCGTGGAAGATAATATACGGTGTCGCTGGAAATCTCCCAAGAATACACTCCCGATGGCTGACATGGAGACAGACCGTCGATCGTGAGATATTGTCCTTGTATTAATACTTCGTAGATCTTGCAGTGAAGTTGTGCGTTATTGGAACGATCTACTAGGTGACCTACTAGAAAAGTGACCAGAAAGCCTCTTCAAGTTGCTTTGAAGCCGCGCGCACTTATTAGTTACTATCTGTGATCAGTCTTTCCGGGGGACGGACTCGGATGGCACCAGCCTGTGGGTCTCACGACACTCGCAGGTCAGTACAAGCGTTTATGTAGTAAATGTCCAGTGTACGGTTTATAACGATATTACAGTAACTAATATCATAGTTGTATTGTACAAACAAGTTAGAGGTCATCAACACGAACGCGCTGAACTGGATCCAGGCGAACTGATAATACCATATGTATGTCAGTAATAATTTAGAATGAAGCGATAGATAGAGTGAGTCCTTGGTAAAATGCTCAGATATATATCAGTTTGTGGTAAGAAATGATGCTTGGCTTGGATATATCTCCAGAGGGATATAACATCGTCGTGTCACTGAAGATCAAGAACTCGTACTCCGTACGTTGGCGGGGGAAATAGCTCAAGCTTTGCAACGATACGTTCTCTTGTAGATACTCTTCTGAACCGGCCATCGTGAGAATGTTCCAGTAGCACTGCAAAGAACGGATTCTTGAGTCGTTGGCGAAGTAGCGGCATAGTGATGGGGTATACGTGCGAAGAGTCATAAGACAGTCGCGGATCCCAGGTTCGTGCCAACAGATAACGAGATGGGGAACGGTGGTCAGTTGTAAATGTCTCCAATTTCTCGGAGGTGACAAGACTGAATGATTGGATGCCATCTGCACGGCAATGGTATGATCCAGAGACCGGCGTGAAGTAAAGCGACAGTACTTCATGCACAAAGCACGGCACAGTGATGTGAATTTCAGGGTTAAGATTGTATGGCCTTGGAGGCTTCTCGAGCAGTTTGGCAAGGGGTATCATCTCGCTCCCTTCAAACGGAAAGCTTGTAGCCCGTCTGAGCGAAAAAATGCTCTGACTACTCGGGGTACTTGCAATGTGTGGTGCGCCATTGTCATCAGACCCATTCACGCTTAGCTCCTGACTTGTGCTGTGACCATTCCGAAGATGAGACGAGCTGAACGTAAGCATGTAAGCACAAACCGTATTTCAAATTAGAAAATCTCACTCTCTTGCCCTGCGGATAGCCCCTTTCAACACATAGACAACCTTTGCAGCTAGCGCAAAGCTCAAAACAGGAGGAGGGTGGCCGTCCAAACATATTTCTGCAATTACGAAAGGAGCGTCCGAGAAGCATCTCGGGGAGGAAGGAAGGCAACTGTTCAGGGTCGAAGGCTGCCCGATCCAGTCGAAGAGAGTCGCATCTCCCGTGCGCTTCATGATCTCCATCAAGAGTCGAGAGAATGCATGATCACCCTCTCCGTAGGTAACTTGCATAGTGAATCCGAAGATTCCCATCAAGCAATACGCTTCGTCTTCCTTCTCCTTGGTCTCTCTTCGAAGAGCCCATCTCAGCTTCATTCGAGGATGCTCGACACTTGGACAATAGAACTTGAGGTAACTTTTCTGTATCCCAGTTGCTAATTCTAACGCAACCAGAATCTCAGCAACGTTCTTGTGGTTGAATGCTGCGGATTGAGAAAATGGGGTCCAGTCCTTCTTGTAGAGTCGGATGACCTTGGCGGCAAGCAGTTCCTGAAGAGTCCAGCCCCTCCGGAACCACTGACTGAGCAAAAGCGCCTGATCGCTGGATTCCACAACATCAGAAAGGTAGATGATTGTCAGTGCCGACCCGCGATACCACGAGAACATGGAAGAGATGGACTTCTGTACTTCGGCGCTGCTCCCCTGATCGATGCAGCATGTGTCGATCCATGCCCAATGAAAATTGTGTTTGCGCGCCTTGCGACAAAGATTACGAACTTTGTCGAATCTCGGTGCAGAAAGCTTATAGACGCCTTCTTGTGTGATATCTTTGAAGCCGGGTTCGTTGCCCTCCCACCTGTGTGAGAGCATGGCATATGCAAAAAAGCCTTTGACCACTTCAAAAAAGAACTGCTTTTGTTTCAGAGCAGACATCGTGGTGGTGACGTTGAGAAGTGAGCGAAATTTATCTGACTCTTCGAATTTCGTGATGAGAGCGGGGCGAGCATATATTTTGCCATCTTCGGTATTCAGCAACCGGAGTGGCATGTCACGAAGGATTGCGCTTGCAATATTTTGAATCGCCTGCTTGACTTGCTCTTCGCCCACGCTTCCAGGTGGGAGGTCACCTTCTGCGTCACTTCGTGCGGTATGAAAGCTCTACGATTCAGTTCATCCGTCAAATCATGTTTCATGCACAAAGAATACTGACCTCTACCGAAGATTGTCCATCTGCTGTCGGAAACATCTGTGGTGAATGAGGTTGTGGAAGTCGACATACAAGCAGGTTAATAAGCCATTGCCCGAAGGAGTTTGCAGATGGGAACAATCGACCATACCTTCCGTAAGTTGGCGATGTCCTTACTGAATTCAGGCGCGCAGGAACATGTGGCGCCTGGTAGCAGATGGCGGATGCGGCGCAATTCAACCCTTGATAATTTATAAATTGATACCCTGCAAGGAATTGGGTCGGCAGACACTATTTTGGGCTTGAGCGCTCGCGTCTGACTTACAGCTTCAGGATCAATGATACCTAGTCAGATGCTGACACTTCAGTAGCATTGCCTCGACGACGTTTGACCCGGGAGATTAAGGGAGGTAGGATGGCTATGATCACGGCCTCAGGATTTGTCATGTGCATCGAATATTACTCTCAGAGTCTCAGAGACAACTCGGACTGCATCATGGTTATTTCACGACAGCGTTGAGAAATATGATGGCAAAGTGATGCATAGTAGTACTCACTATGAAATCGAAGGAAGTCAGCATCGCCGTCTCAGGCTGGGCGCCGTGGGCGGCGGCAGGTTCGATACCGTGACCTGCAGGGTCACTTAAGAGAAGAGGCTCTGAGTAACAGCGGTAGCAACCCGGACAGCAACATTGCAATATTTATCATTGTTAGCTGACGCGCACCATTCCCATCATCATGAATGGACGACTATCAAATTTACATATGACCCAATAGTGCAAGAAGACTGGCATGTTCCGGTCGGTAATATCTTCTATAGAGAGTAGTACTAGTCTAAATATTAACTTGAATAAGATAGCCATTATGCGCAATCACCGAGAAAGACTAGGTATACATGAGTCAAGTATACATACAGCAAAGCTTTCCAAAACCCCATCTTACTCAAACACTATCCGACATTTCCATCGGAAGCTGGCTATATCCCCCATCCACCCTCCGCCTCCTCACCAATCCCTTCACCGAATCCCACATATCGTCCAACGCATTCCATCCGCTCTCAAATAATGTCTCCCCGTGCACCGTCTCCCCGGGCATCATGCTCAACGCCGGTCGTCGCCACCATCGCAGCATCAGCGAGCTCGTCACTACGCTCACCGACGAGAACGCCATTGCGGCGCCTGCCAGCATCGGATGCATATACAGCCCAAAGGGCAAGAACACGCCCATCGCAAGCGGGATCCCAAGTATATTATATATACACGCCCAGACGAGGTTTCGTCGGATCGTCGAGAAGATGCTGCGCGAAAGGTATAGCGCAGCAACGACGTCGAGGAGATCGGAGCGCATGAGAACGATGTCGGCAGCTTCTATGGCTACGGAGGTCCCTGAGGAGAGGGCGATGCCGACTGTGGCAGCCACAAGGGCGGGCGAGTCATTGATGCCGTCACCAACCTGAAAGAATAAGATGCACAGGTCAGATTCAAAGCATCCGAACAGAGTAAAGACACATGCCATTGCAACACCGCCATTGCCTTGCTTCATGAGATCCGTAACAAGGGACGCCTTGCCTTTGGGACTCATGTTTGCCCAAACGCCATCAGACTTGATCCCCACTTGTTTAGCAACCGCCAAAGCCGTGACCATCCCGTCACCCGTCATCATGTTCACCTCAATGCCCATGCTCTGTAGTGCCGTGACTGCCTGCGCAGACGAGGGCTTGGGGGCGTCCGATAAAGAAACTGCAAGCAGGGGCAAGGGAGCAGAAGATGCCCGGGACGCAGAGACGAAGATCACCGTGCGACCGAGCTTGCTCTCTTGAGCCTCGTAGTTCGTCAAAACAGAAGGCAGCTGTACAGTGTTGGATTGCGCGATGAACCGTGCATTTCCAATGTATAAAGTATAGTTCGAAGTTGAACCAGATGATGCGATAAGGGCTTTCACACCAGCGCCAGTCACGCTCTCGAAAGACTTGATGTCTAATGGTGGTAATTGGACATTAGCACCGGCAAGTAGACTCTTGCCATGAGCGGCGATGGCTTTCGCCAAAGGGTGCTCGGACTTGCCCTCCGTTGCAGCGACCATTGCTATGATAGTTGCGCGCGTAGTAGTGCCGTCGGCACATTTGAATGACAAAGATTGAGAGCCGACGTTGTCATCAGGTAAGAACTCAGAGGAATCACGCGGGGGCATCCATGTCATACCCGCAACAGTGAGTTTTCCCTGTGTGACAGTGCCTGTTTTGTCCAGCACGATTCGTTTGATCAACCGGCTAGCCTCGAGCGCCCTGCCACCCTTGATAAAGATCTGGTTCTTTGCACCCACGCCCGTGCCAACCATGATGGCAGTCGGTGTACTCAGTCCCAGAGCACACGGGCATGCGACCACCACCACTGATATGCACATCTGCAAACAAACTGCTAGCCGGCTCGCGCCATGGCGGTGGAACATAGCTGGGAGTTTATCCTCGCTAATGACATTTGAAACCACCATCCACGTAGCGAATGTGAATACTGCGAGCGAGATGACGGCGGGGACAAAGAAGCCTGCAACACGGTCCGCAAATGCCTGAATTGGTGCTTTGGACGTCTGTGCATCTTCGACGAGTTTGACTATTTGTGCAAGCGCTGTATCTTTGCCTGCACGGGTCACGAGCATGTCGAAAGTCCCGAGACCATTCACAGTGCCCCCAATAACGTTGTCTCCAGGCTGTTTCAACGCCGGAACCGGTTCGCCAGTGACGGCGCTTTCATCCACGGTGGATGATCCTCGGATGACCGTCCCGTCAGCGGGCACTTTGTCTCCGGGGACAAGTTTGACGGTATCCCCCACTTGCACCAGCTCCGTAGGGATGCGTTTCTCTTGTGTACATGCCGGAGAATCCGTGTAGATCGTGGCCATGGTTGGTGCGAGGGCCATGAGATCTGTTAAAGCAGCGCTTGTCTTTCCCTTTGCACGGTTCTCGAGATAACGCCCGAGGGATACGAACATGATGAGCATAGTACTCGTGTCGAAGAAAATGAAAGGACGGAAGTCAGGCGTGGTGTTGAACGCCGCAAAGACTAAGGCAAATAACGAATAAAAATAAGCCGCAGAGGTTCCGATCATAACCAAGACGTCCATGGTCGCAGTACCATGTCTAAGTGCTTTGAACGCATTCTGATAAAATTTCTGACCAACCCAGAATTGTGCAGGAGTCGTAAGGACAAGAAGGATAAGATCACCGAGATAGATACCGTTGAATAGACGAAAATTGACGAGGGGTCGAAGGAATGGTATGTGCATCGCGATCATGCTGACGAAGAATACTGGCACGGCGAATGTGAGCGCCCATTTGAAGCGGCTGGCCCATTGTTGGATCTCTTTGGTTCGGGCAAGTGATTGTTTTTGCGTGGCATCCTCTTGATCCGACAATATTGCATCGAAACCCATATCTTCTATGCGTTCGACCAATTCCCGAGGGCCAACGAGACTTGGTTCAAATTCTATCTTGGCTGTCTCGGTGGTGAGTGAGACGGCAACACTAGTCACCCCTGGCATGCCCCGCAACCCGGTTTCTACAGCCGACGTGCACGAACCGCATGTCATGCCATATATCCGCAGTGTGACCATATCAGACCGCGCCATTGGTATTTCAGTGGCATCAAATCCTATGTCTGAAATTTCCTGCCAATAATGATCAGCATGCGCCTAATGTGTCAGCGACGGACTAACATTGACAATCTTCTCTGGTGTCCACACCGAGGGGTCATACTCGACTACACCTCTTTCAGCAAGTAGTGCAACTTTGATTGAATGTATACCAGCTTGCGATCTAAGCATGCCTTCGATAGACTACAACCAATGAGTACATGTATGATGCATAGGCATGACACGAGCTCACCTCTACACATGCACCGCATGTCATGCCCTCTATTCGTAGTTCACATTTTCCTAAGCCACTGTCATCCACTTTAGCGACTGCCAGCGGTTCATCGTCCATGAGAGGAAGTTCGACATTTCCAAGAGCTGCGAGCTTTGTCCTTTCCAAAACGCTTGACACAATGCCAGATATGATGGGCATGCTTCAGGTAGCCGCTGAGGACAGAATACTTATATATGAAACGCCTGGCGCACTATGCCAAGCTGGAACTCGATTGTGATGTACGTAGTGTTTCAGAGAAGAGAAAGTAAGCGCCAGCACTACGATAGCGTTGGTATTACTTATAGGGCAGCTTTGAAACTAAATCGGTGGGCGAAGGAAGGCTTTGTAAAGGAGACCGAGCTGTTCCAGTATTCACCGCATTTTATTATGGAGGCACACGTCCGCGGTTACTGCCTTTAAATGTCTTACGTCATCATTCCATGCCCACGTAAGCCCCCCTTATAAACTCCTTCTCACCCGGGCCTTAAGTTGTCGCGGTGTGTACCTGCAGGCTGCAGTAACTTAAGAGTTTCGAAGTTCCGCTGCCATTGTTCAACGTCTCCTTCCTGTAGGCCTGAACGTTGAACCGTTGTCCTCGATGGGCCCTTTTCCACAATCATGAAGTGAAGGCGACAGCCAATGCCACGAACGGCTCAAGTTGGTGTTGAGAGTCGTCTGCTTCCTCTGGAGTCTGCGGGCTGTAGCCCCTTTACTGACATCGGCAATGCCATTTTAATCAGTGTCAGGCACTGTCGATGTTACCTCAGCTTCCGTAGGATATTTTTGTTGATTTTTTTCCAGCACGCTGTCTTCGCTTGCAGGTTTCGTGGAATTCTCTCAGCGGCTGGCACGTATTCGTGAGCGATGTCGGGTAATGTAAGTGGATCCAGGATAATGGTTCATTTTCTAACTGACCTTCATGCACATTCTCCTCAGTCCGAAGATCCTCCATCATTTCCTGTTTCAACAGCGCGAGTTTTGCTCCTGTTTGTTGCATCGTGTTCCCTTCAACAGAATCAACACCAATACTGCCGCTTTTCAATAGCTTATCGCGGTTTCATCGTGTGCATGGTGCCAGTTATGAATCATATGTAGTTCACGATCCTTCGGGACATTGCATGCTGCAATTACGTGACTATTCTTCCATTTCTAACGCACGAAATGGATCCATCTGACTTTGATCTGACTTGTCTATTTTTGCAGAGCTAGAAGTCCCTCAGATTTTGCCAAGGCGATCAAGTGAACGTTTCATCTTCACATTACTTCTGCTGGACAAAATTCGACGCCATCGCCCAGATCAGCATGTTCTAGCATTCAATCATTCAATTTGGACGACAGACAAATCGAAAGAAGCCGAGAATTCCCAAGCTCTATACGACACGATCACAAAAACGCTCGACGTACGGTAGCCAAAGTATATCCACAAAGGATACATGTTATCACTCCGCTATGACTGTCAAACCTTACTCCCATCGGGAACAGCAACACGTTTCAGGAGGACTTGTTGGTAGTTCTCCCATGTAGTAATGAGCTGCAACAGTATTGAGGTTTCCATTTAAAGCGTCATATTCATATTGCAGCACGTACCTCTTTCTGTCTGGAGATCATCCCGTCCAGGAAAGATTGCAAAGATATCTTGAAGTCGTCCACGCGCTCCTGCTCAAATCTTGCCATTTCAGATTTGATCAGCTTTGAGCACTGATCAAATTCGTGCTTCGCATCCAGAGCTCGACGTTCAGCCTGACCACCCGTAAGAATGTGTAGGTGACATAAAAAAAAAAGATCACACCTCTGAAATTTGGCTAACGGTGTGGCTCATCCGATCCGTAGGCAGACGACCTTGAGCTCGAAGTCGTTCATGGTTTTGCTTAACACGGCGGACGTCAGAATCAGCATTTTGCCATGCAGTGTACGTTCGCATGCGAGAGTTGAAAGCCATCTGAAAAACAGAGTCAGGTGAAATAATATATAAATGACACTGGACAACAGACTCGAACAGAGTTGATCAACCTTGAATATTCGTCCGCTAACGACCAATTAATTGCTGCTAGAGAGGTAGAACAGTAGACTTACCGGTAGCTAAAATAGTCATTATGTCCTGTTGCGACTGAATGGTCTGAACTTCCTCAGCCTTGCGCTGAACATCAGCCATGGCAGCCAAAGATTGTTCCAGTTGCTTTCCGATGTCTGAGAGTGACAGATCAATGATTGCAGTGGCGAACTCTCCAGTTGCAGCAGCCAATTCTGCAAGGCAATCAATCAATCGATGTACTGGCAATATATCGAAGGACAAAGACACACCAGCTCGTTGCTTCGCAACGATTTCTATTGACTTCACTAATCCACGCAGCTGTGATTCGAGACCATCCAGATATGCACGCTGTCTATCAAACCACTGCAGGAATGCGAAGTCAACATCTGTCGTGATAAACAGGCTTCATGACGAACCTCATCGGTTTCATGAAACCGCGGACCCGCCAAGGTTTGGCCGATAGATGCCATGAGTCCTCCCCTTTCGTGCGAAAGTTCAGCTTTCCTGTGTTTTATCTGTATGTCGCTCAAGCCAAGGAAATTTAAGCAGCGGGATCGTATAACGCACGTCTAAGGAGAAAGTGTCACTTTCAAGGAAAAGCTTGAGGTCAGGGTCCTTTGTCAGCACTGGGTGATTGACAATCTTTTGGATACATTTCTCAAGCGCCAGTCGTCGCTGTTGTACAAATGTCTCGTCGAAGCGCCCAAACGGACTTTTCTCTGGTACAGGAGGGACAACGACACCCGGATTGTTCGTTGAAAGGGTCTCGTATAGCCATAGGAAGTCTGAATACCGACGTAGCACAGAAAATACTGACTTCTGGAAAATCGGAGAGGTCGTCTAGGAGGCTCCTTAAGCGATACTATCGGTAGCACGAAAAAAGCAGCTCACTCGTGTATGCACGGTATACATGGTAAACGACCGAATGGGGTCACCCACGCGCTGAGGGTCGTCGACCGAAATGACGAAGATAGGAGCTGACGATCCGCTGCTGCTCCCAGTAGGAGCGGGTGATGTTGCCAGCTGCTGCGCAATGGGTACAGCGGTTCATAATCCATTGGGCGGACACTCACCTGGGGAGAGTTAATCCTGTCTATGCCCTTGAATTTGGCAGATTGGCCGATCGGCTTGTCATCATCATCTTCCTCGTCAGCTATGGTATTTACGACAGGCGAATGAACAGGTGGCAATGGATCACTCGCTCCCCAGTCAGACTGCCAACCTCGCTGAGATTCCGCTTCTACTGTAACACTTGCAAAGGTTTGATCAACTACTGGAGAGAAACTCCGTTCCAGTGGCGAGATAGCAGCACGCTCTGGGCTGTCAAAAGGTGTGGCAATTTTGGTAGAGGAAATAGCTGTAGTAAAAGATAGGGATGACTCCTGGTGAGGTGGTGTTACTGCCCTGACCGGCTTCTCATCATGAAGAACGGGCGATTCTGATGTAGGTTCAGAGACGGTCGTTGTATGCTCTTCCGCGCTAGATGTATACATGCTGAAGCCAGGTGTACGTGGGGAGGTAGCGTCTGTCGGCGCTGTGCTGTGATCATCATCATGGTCCTCAGCAGCCACTGCGGCCGCATCTAGTGGGTCAGCTGCAATCAGGCTGTTCTGGTCGCTGTGCCCGCGGTCACCTGTTACATATGACGCAGTCGTAGGCGTTGCACTAGTGCTGCGTAGTGGTTCATCCTCGAAGCCGGTCCTGTAGTAGTCGATATCATGATGCGTTGGCCCTGGCTCAGTATGCGAGAAGCTAGACCATGGGTCTGGCGAAGCAGAGCGTTTAGCGAACGGGTCTTCGAATGGATTTTCTTCGAGGACGTTCCGAGAGGGTGCAAGAAGGTCGTCAAAGCCGTCCATGGAATGAAATGTGTAGGACTGAAAAAGGGTGACGCGTTGACGGGCCTTGGAGCGAGTTTTAGCACATACAGTACTTGATCAGGTTTCAGTGCACTAAAACGAGTAGTGTTGTAATCACAAAGGTTCCTCTCGTCACATAATTATTCCGGCTACATACAACGTCAAAATATATCCACATTCCTACTCATACGGCATTTCCTCGACAGCGTTTCCAAGAGATACCCAATTAGCAAGTACACGACTGGCGAAAGCTTGCTCATCATGAGCCAGATTCTGCACTAACTTGCTGAGCAAAGCATTCTCCTTATTATGCAGTACCACACGAAGCTCATGCCACATCCTAGAGAGCGTTAACAACCACAGAAAATGGCAGTCGTGAAACACTCACGAAGTGCGAATAAACACTCTTCGGTTCAAGAGTGTAGCGATCGTAGCTTGGTCTTTCTCTATCAGACCAATAATGCGATCGGCGTCTTCTTGCCAGCCGTCCTTCTGAGCAGCCTTTATACCCTCGAGCTTCATCGAATTCAAATCAACTCGTTTCTTCAACCGGTCGACATTATCAACAGACAGACGGTCGCGGCGGACGAACAGATCTCGCATCGCAATATACAGGTCCCTTTGACTCTGCATCATCAAGAATAAACGCATCAATAACCCACTGGTCATTCGCTTACCTTCAGCGCCTCCAACGTTGAGTAGAGCAATGTATTCGTCTGAAGTGAAGTGTTCAAGGAGCAGAGAAACTAGATAGAGTAAAACACTCACTCGTTGTTCCAGCAAATCAGATTGCTGTTGTGTATGGGAAGCAACTTGTGCAATCCCCTGTCGCACGCCATCACACAATTCGCACTCATCCCCCCTCCAACACCGCTCGTTCACTTCAACGACGGCCCTCAGCACATTGGTCAGCCGCGCTAGGTCTGCCTGATCATCCGATTCAAGGTCATCGGAATGCGCAGTGCGCGAGGACAACAAAGAACCAGCCAACGACGTTGTTGATGAAGCGGGTCCAGGAATATGATCATGATCATCCAGAGGAGAATGATGAGAGGATAAGAAAGGGAAAGTGATGTGAGCCGGTAAATAGGTGCGCCTGAGACTTGGAGGGATCCGTACCGCAGCTGATTCGCGTCTCTTTATTATGCGTTCTGCCAATACGCATATTCTCTGCCACTGCTCTATTAATGGACTGATCTTCCCCCGCACGAAACTTCAAAACCCTTAGCGGACGGTTGAGATAAAATATGTTGCACATACGCAAGCTTGTCTTCGAGGTCACTTGGGACGGTAATTTCTTCTATCCTATCAACACGTTTGCTAGCGGATTCTTCTTCCAGCGATACGGCGGTGTGCTTTCGCCAGTTCTCGAAGGAAGGTTCCGAAAGGAACGTCGCAAGGAGACCGTCCTCCTTGATCACTGGATGGTTTCTGAACAACCTTCAATCCAAGTATAACAAATGAGGATGGCAGTCACATACATCACAGCGTTCAGAAACCTGGCAAGTCCTTTCCTGTTACGAACATATCAGATATCCTGACTAGCAAGCACCATGTTTTCACACCTTCTTTGCTCAATGAACGCAGCGTCGGCTTCAATCCACATGAGGATCAAACCAAATATTATAAAACACAGGGCTTACGCTGCACACGCTTGGGTGGGAGGGCAGGTAACAGACGGAAAGGGTATCGTCGCACCAAGCAGTCCCATAAAAAGGCAAATTCCGAATACCGACGATGAACCGGTATGCCGTGCTAGGCATCATATAATATCAGTGTGTTGGAAGGGATAGATTAGTGTGCTCTCACTTCAGGTGATGATCTCATACACCGTATACCGATTCAGGATGAACCCCTGCTGCCCTTGAATAGTCACGTCCACAGTTTCTTGTATCTTCCACCACTCCACCGGTAACCCCGACCCCGCCAAACTTGATGCAGCTCCGCCATTGATCGTCGTTGCACTCCGAGGGGCAGCAAAGTCAGACCCTCCCCCATTGCTTCCAAATCGAGGTACGTTCCAAGGGTCCAGAGTAGCCTGCCTGTAGGTTGGGTAGGGAGACGAGAGAGCCGACGTGCTCGGCTGTAGGGTATCAAGGTGGAGAAATGGTTCGGGTAAACTGTTTTCTGCAGCACGGGCAGCGACTTGTTCCACGCTGATGTCTACCCGAGCCCACTTATACATTGATGTAACTCACGGTTGAATAAACGAATCTCGCACCTTTGCCAGACTGAGCGAGCGCCAGTAATGCAAGAGCCACGAAGAATTCCAGCTTGGACACCCTTGGTCGAGAGCTTACGAGGTTCACGATCTGACATGGGATGAGCACCATCTGTCCCACCGCCAACCACTGCATCACTCACTTTATCTACAGTAGTCGCAGGCAATCCAGACGTCGACAAAACACGAGACAGTGCATTTACGGACGTCTCTCCAGAGTTTGTTGCATCTACGACGGCAAATGCCCTGTTGTATGAATCTGGGACAGTCGCTTCCGCTGTCCAACCATTGCTAGTCAGACGCAGCCGCAAAGATTTTGTTTCAATTCGCACCTAATACTGAGCTAAAAGCAGACGTCACATTTGGTATGGGTTGCGGAGAAGGCGAGGGCGCAGCGCTCCACGGATCGTCATAAATCGAGGCAGCCAATGGATTCTCGTCGACAAAACTGCCTCCAAGACCGTTGACAGGTGCGGAAGCATATCGTTGGGCTGGCCGCGGTGCGTTGAACATCCTGGCTGTGGCAAATTGAAGGTGATCGTAATGCGAGCTCAGCAGTCAAGTAACAAATGAATGAACTAAGGACTTCAAGCGGTCAAGGTCACCAAACAAGGCTGCCGCATGTTTGCAGCACCATCAACCACTCGACCAATAATCTTGAACTGATTAAAATTCTCAACCGGCGGAAGCTAACTACGATCCACGTGCGTGCTATACCGTACTACATACTCACTGGCAGCTTGCCAGCACAGGCGACGTCCATGAGCAGTCAGAGGACAGAAACTACCGACTAACGTCAACGTCTTATCTCCTTTCGTCGCCGCAGCTCGGGCCAGAGCCCGCAAATTTCACGTAGTTGGTGTTGTGGTTGAACGTTGAAGCTTATGAAGGCCCAACGTAAGTAGCTAGCCAAATAGATTATCATCTACTATGTACAAAATCCCGTCGTGCATGTCGCGCCATCCAATTATCCCTAGTTCCATCTCACGATACTTCAGCAATCTCCTTTGCTGCGAAGTGCAACGTCCATGATGACAGCAAGCGCTTCGCGTTGATCGTCTCTCCATCAAGTCTAAATGGCGCGTCAGTGACGCTCGGTTGCACGAACTCAAAAATCACCACTCACCCAGGCGTACCATATGTCAATGGCGTCATGTATAGGAACATCGAGAACAAGATGAATGTGAATATGCCCACCACCACAGGCCCTTTCATACCAAGATCAGCGTACTCCGATTTGCGCAATTTCGTCCACCGTCCTACGATACTAATTGGGTAATTGACAGTATCCGAAAGGACGAAGCTAAGAACGGAGCCGGCAAGGAGTGCAGACGCAAGATGCGATGGGAGGTAGTGGTGGATGAAGAGCTGTCGACTCATAAGGAAGAAGGGAAGGTAGTGTATAGCCCAGATCAGAAGGAAGAATCCAGCAGAGTTCCATAGGCGGCCACGGGCAGCTAAACCAAAAGTCAATTTATTATTTGCTCGAAGCAAGTGTCTACCGACCCTCAGGAATGGGTTCAATGCCACGGCGACGGGCAAGCAGGTCAGCACCCATGATACCAACGTAGATGGACAATGCGATGACGCACGTCCACCAGCCAACGATGTTACCAATAAGATAGATCTGTTTTTGAGCATCGTTTTCCGTCCAGAAACTGATCCCGCTGATGAGGAAAGGCCAGTTAATCGGACCGCTAGCATAGGGGTGTGATGAAGTGAGTCCCGCATTGTGCTGGAGCATCAACAACTGCAGCTCAGCGAATTTCTTGAAGAAGCTAATTTTCTTAGGTTCCTTTGGGACCTGTTCGCTAGAGAGACCTTCGGAGCCTAATCAGAGGGTCATTAAAACCAAAACCATCTCATGAGAAATCTACCGACTTTCAGTCGAGATCACTTGGTCGACAAACCAAGTAGCGCTCTTCTCCGTGGGGTTCTTGTTACCGTTGATCTCCTGTTGCTTGAAAGCCCATTCTGGCAACTGTTTAGAATGGGTCCACATGGACACTCTGGTGGGACCATGGACAAGCCTGAAGTGGCTCGATTTGCTCTTCCATGGATCCTCAGAATCGGCGTCAATAATGTTCAAGTAGAACAGGGTATCATTGTGTCGTGAGTGATCATCCTTGGGCCACGTAGTGAATTCCTGGTTTGTTGGCATAAGCGGGGAAGCGACGTCGTGGGTAAGTAAGAGCGTTTGTGTGTTGACGTGCAAAAGTTGGATGACATCTTCGTGGTGGACAACGCGACCGCGGCCAGCCTCAGGAAGGGCTTTTGTAGGGATGATCTGCCAGTGGTTATTGATATCATCATGTCCATAGCCGGTGACCTGTTGTCCTTGACTACTGATGCGACCATCGTCGTACTGCAAAGGGTAGTGGTCGGGATGCGAGTGCAAGTAAACCTTTGTGTCCTTGTGTTTCATAGTGACAACGTCGTAGTAACGAAGCTCTGTAAAATCGAGGTTTAGTTGAAAGGAAGACTCGATGCAGCTTGCTCCATACCCTGACTGTTCATCAACAGTTCATTGCCAATGAGAGTCTCCTGGAATGCGGGGCTCATGAAAGTATCACCAGTTCCAGAACGCGTAAGAACAGCAAAATGCACGTAGAAGAATGATAGATAGATGATGAAGGGGACGACAATCAGGCCTACTGCTCTTGCCATGAAGTGCTTCCAGAAATGTTCCTTCAGATGGCGGTAAACGACATGTACAGGACGTTGGGGAGATGGGGCCTACCATTGTAAAACCTTTCTTATGATCCAAGATATCCCACAGGTCAACCAAAACAGCGATACCAATAGTGGCTACAGTCAGGATACCGTTTACTTTCGCACCCCAGGTGCAAGCCATGAAGAAGCCAGTAGCGATCAACCAACTCCACCATTCAACAGTGAATTCCCTAGGATGGAGAACATATCAAATCATGATATCTCAGAAAACAGTCATAGCGCACCAGTAGCGCAGTTTACGGAATCGGACATATGAATAGATTGTAAGTGACATGAAGAAGATCAATGTCGCGTCCAAGAGAATCAACCGTGACTGTGCAATGTGAGCGTTGTCTGTGGAGACGCGTTAGACACAGACAGTAGGTTCACTGAGCTTACGCTTACCAAAGAGAATGATACAGGCGGAAAAGGCAGCAATGATAGTAGAGTAGCCAGTTTCCTTCATTATTGCGTACACCACGGGGATCGTAAGACTTCCAAGAATCGCGGGTAAAGCACGCATGCCGACATATGGTACATGATTATCAGTGTAGTTGTCCCCGATTTCCTGGAATGTAAAATGACCGTCAAACCCGACGAACCAGCCAGCGAGTCCGAATAATAGTTTCGCGAAAGGGGGGTGTACGTCGAAATAGTACTCGCGAGTGATATAAAAGGAGGCGAACTTCCCAAAGTGCACCTCATCAAAGCTATGTGCGTGTCAGGCTAGTAACCAACACCAGGAATGATAAGTTGGCGCTTACACAACTTGATCTGGTTGATTTATTTTGTAGAAACGAAGCGCAAATGCTATCGCCGTCAGCACGCCCACCATCGCAGCACTTGCTTGTGGAGTATCCAAAACCCGTTCAAATGCACTGCGGGAGTTCTGTATAACGAGAAAAAAATTGGACATTGAAGACTGGAACAGCAAGCAACATACAGGATTTTGATATATAGCGTGTACGTGGTCATCTTCATCCTGGTCGTAGTTGCCAGCGGTTGAAGCAGAGGCGACCTTTATTCTCTGACGTGGTTTTGAAGGACTCGCCATGCGGTGTAAGGTTGAAACGTTGACGCGAACGTCTTGACTGTCAAGTTGAAGAGACTTGAATGTTTAAGAATTGAATTGGGACAAGTCGTTGTTGTTGGCGGCTTGGCGCAGCCACAGTTGTCACGTGTACATTAGTTGAACTGATCTTGAACTGATCAGTTATTACGAGCGAGTCATCCCAGCACACTCCGTGCTCGACACTGGTCTTCCCAATGATTGTATACCAGAAGATGGAATGCTGCAATACAGTGACATATACTACTCTTCATGGGAGTGGGCTGTATATATGGACACCTGATTCTCGACAACAGCATCATGTAACCACTAATCTCTGGTTTCCTTTTCAACATAACCTGCGCAAATTCTCAACTGTATTTGATGGTGTGGGTCAAGTTTCGCTTACGAGTTTGACCACTCATCTATGCTGGCTGGGCCCTTCCAACCAGCTCCAAAAGCAAATCCTCTATGCGTTTCTGCCTCTCCTCCACCCGCTTCATATGCTCGAACCATCGAACCATACTTCCGTCCTCAAAGCTGGTTTCCTCCGCCTCCTCAGCAGTTTCCGGTTGGGTGCTCTGCTGCAGGCTGGCGGAGAGCGATACTGGACCATCAAAGATCTCGGGACGTGTATTAATCACGGGCAAAGGAGGTCTGCGCTGAATGATAGGTATCGGATCGGGACACCTCGCAGATTGCATTGACGCCAGCCTGCGGCGGCTGGCCGGGCCATAGCTAATGAGGGGTACTGGAGTAGTCTGCGGAGTTCCCTCCTTTGAGTCATCATTGACATCGTCCATTATTAAAGGTTGGAAGACCTGTGCGAGTGGACTGATGCTTTGCGTTATATCGGCGCGACTTATTTGTGAGTTGACACGTCGACGGAGAGCAGAAGCACCAGATGACTGGGATTCCTGGTGTGACAGAGGTCCAGGCTGTTGTGGTAACGGCGGCCGGGCGTGTGTCGATGTCAGTTCGGGTTGTGATCGAGGCGGAGGTTGTGGCTGGGAATATTGCGACTCCTTGAGAGAGCGAGTAGGACGAAGTGAAGTCTGGTGGTCTGACTTTCGAGATGGACGCCGTTGAGCCATTGGAGGAAGATCACCGTGATCCCGGGTATCCAATGCGCTATTGTCCATTTCGTCTTCCACTTCAAAGATCTGACAAAAAAAAACATTATATAAGCCCTACGTGGCCGAGGAAAGCTCCCTTACGACATCAATAGTGCTCCCTGAACCCACCAGTCCCTCGAAGAACGCTGCAACGACGTTCAGGTTTGTAATTTTGTCTATAAATTAACGGGACTTACACATCCGCTTCAAGGGACGTGGCAACACCTTCTCCGCCGCAGAAGTGATAGTTTCATAGAACCCATTCGAGCCGGTCTTCTTAGATTGGCCTTGATAGACGGTCAATTAAGAGAATGGATAACAGTGGTTCTGATTACTCACGTTCGTACAAAGCAATCATGAGCAAGATCGGGAAATTCGTGGCTCTGATCCAAGCATTCAGTGGTGGAAGGTGTAGTACGGTAGATGAAAAAAAACCTGATCATGAAGACGTTGACCTAGATCCCATTCAAGCTCCTAATTCCAATATTTGGGTTCCGGGACTCACTTTGTGGAACCATCTCGGTGACAGTACATAGCTTGAAGGAAGCAGGATGCAAAGAGCCAGTAGGTTTACTGGAGGCTGGTATGAAAATAACGAGTCGGCCTTGACACTATATGCGAGATATCAATAGGCACGCAAGCAAAACTCCAAATACCACTCGCCCCTCAATCGTCGACACGGCTCTTCTGAACATCGCCTGTGTCGAAAATGGAATCAATGACTTGTATAGGGTCGTGCTTGAGAATGTTACCTCCGCTGCAGCATCCTCGTTGATCCTTGCGAAGGTATTTGAGAGAATCTGTGTGAATTTGTTGGGGTCTCAGAGACTCAAGCTTGCTACTTCTTTGTAAACTTACAGAAACGAGGACTAGGGAACATATTTAGCAATAGTATACAATGAGTGAATGATACAGCTTACCAGTCAGCAATAGTGTATTGCTCAGACATGCATAAGTTATCATAAGGATAGGTCCGAACACAAAGTCAAATTCAACTAACGACATAAATTCGTTATCGTAGATCAGCACAAGAAGAGCGAGAGCTTACAAGCCTTGTCAAACCCACTAGCATCGAGACCGAACCACAAGTCAAGCATCCACCACGCAATTGTCCTACAGAACATTACTGGCCATTGTGATATTCAACAGCTGTACACTTACCCTGCTGAATACCTGACGAGAAACAGTCAATATACTTAGCCCCACCTCATATGTAATGATACAGACCGAGCGTGATTCCGGCTCAGCCTGGAGAAGCAAAATAAACAGAGGAGTGACGTCACGAAGACCGCTGCACTCACGTCCAGAGAGCATACAAGAACCCACAAAAGCAGAATGCGGCAATCAGCATGAGAGCAACAAACTGCATCATCATCGCACGTAGCGATAAAACCATCAGATTATTCTTGAGTGTTACGAAGGCGAGCCTAAACAACATGTATCAGTCTTCCTAGGCTAGCGATGGCATCAAGTAGCACCTTGGAAACATCAAGCATGCAATGACAGCCAGGAAGTCAATTCCAAGGTCCTGGGCCCAATGTTCTGCGGATACAATCTGTTATCTAGGACGAGTGTGGGTGACAGCATATTGACCCACTGTGCCTATACACGCCATACAATCTGAAGAAAGCGTAGACGCAGTATGTCGTCACTAGAGAGGACTGTGAGTAAGCCATATGGCATCTCATTAGTCAGTCTACCAAATGCTAGGTCGAAGCCATTCTTTGCAAGCTGTCAACCACATGAGATCTCTTCATGTGGTGATTTTACTCACCCAAGTGCCCTTAAAATAAACTACAGTCGCATGAGTGAATCTGCTCGAGCTTGTGAGCGCAAAAACCTACCTGTGATTCCATGCTCCTGCATGGTTGCAAGCTTTTCCAGTGCGAAACCAAGGCCATATAACATAAACAATGTTTCAGGGATATTGATTCTCGAGGTTTCGTTTAATTCAATAGCGACCACAAAAAGGATGAATAAGACGAGGAAGCTAGTAGGGACTCAATTTAGCGATAAAAAACACACTTATCGTGCCTTACTTGAAGTAGTCCAAGACAGAGCGGATAGCAGGGACTTTGAGCCTGTAACAGATGAGTTTAAATTCGTGACAAAGAGATACTGCATACCGGTAATGGTCCAACAAAGGTGCCTTGTGTGGATCATAAAAATGAATGGGCTTGTGTTTGTACGTCTGTATCGTAATTCAGGGCTGATGAAGTATGCCAAAGTACGATGGCTTACATCGGACAGTATTGAATGACTACTTTCCGCCTGGTATACACATTTACCGCTAAGCAGGAACATGTCAGCACGCAAGACAACGCTTAAAAGGACCGACATACATCCAGATGCCATCAATAACTTTTTGGCATGGGGAGCTTTTGATGAAGCGCCTTGCCTTGCTTATGATGGCCATCTCGATTGCATTTCCAACACGTTCCTCGACATCGTCATCGCGTTCCTCCCTTGCCATTTCGACTATATGAGGGTCAGCACCTGACCAGACTTGCCATTTAGTCGTCAGGACAAGTGCCATGTTCAGCATACTGCCTCCGTTATCTCTTAGACAACGAATAGCGAGTATCTCGCATAGCATGGCGCGCGAGGAGGATAGCGGTCCCGTAGTCAAGTTTTTCTGGTCACGTATGAAATAGACACGGTTGAGAAGGAAGCAAAACACGACAGATTTGTTCCCAGCCCGCTGGATTGCGTTATATTTCTCCTCTAGGGGACGAACGAGAGTGTAGGTCATATCAGGCCCAGTTAACTACCCCCGCCAAGTTAGAACCTAATCTATAACAGAAGAAAGTGAACACTGACCGCCTCCAGCGCCAGGGGTGTATCTGTACATATTGTCAGTACAGCACTATGACACTGAATTTGACTTGCCTATGTAGTGCTGTTATCGTATAAGTATTAGTAAAGAGTTCGCTGGAAGGTATAAAGAAGCATACTATGACGTCCTATGGTGCAGATGTTAGTAGACTCCTCTCAGGTAGAGATTAATGCATACCCCACGGATCATATGAATGATGGGCCAAACGACGACATCTTCATGAGCCAACAATGGCTGCGTTTCTGGCTGAGCTTCTGCCATAGACTGATGTTAACTTCACATGAGGGACTCACGAGAGAAGGTCATTAGGCGTATCTGCCATATTTTGAGCTCCGACACGCAATTGGCAGCACGCGTCTCACCGCGCGAACGCGACTCCCACCGACGCCAGATATTTTGACGTGACCAACAGAGCCTGACTCTGCATGCAGGCCATACAACGAAACGTAGGGCAGTCGCCCCAGGTAAAAATATATAACGCTGTCTATTCGTCGGTTCAGGTTAGTTGTCACTATTTTCTTGTACTAATGGTGGCTGACACGGTCGCGTTACGCTGTAGGTTTATGAGTGTATGGTCCGAGGTATCGCTGTGATGCGCAGACGCGGTGATTCGTTTGTCAATGCTACTCAGATTCTCAAGGTCGCAGGTATAGAGAAGGGCAAGCGTACTAAGATCCTTGAGAAGGAAATTCTACCAGGTAAGCATGAAATCGTCCAGGGTGGCTACGGGAAATATCAAGGAACATGGTTCGCGCAATCATCAGATTTTAATTCGGCCGTATGGACTGAACATGTCATGTTGTCAGGATTCCACTGGAGCGAGGCCGCGACATCGCTGCGCAGTATGGTGTTGCCCCTCTACTAGCTCCTTTATTCGATTTCACACCTAGCACAAACACCCTTGGGTCGCTCCCAACGGTACCCTCAACCGCATCTCCGCGACCTCTCTCTGCTGCTTCATCCTTCCCAAATCTTGGTCCTTCTGGAGGCTACTCACAATCAGGTCTAGCTCCACCTCCCATCATGCCAGGTTCTGCCCTTCGCCTCTTGAACCAGGGGCGCGCCCAAGGCCTATTTACTCCGTCCACATCTTCCCTCGCTCCAACTAGACAATCAACATACTCTTCGACACCGTACCAGAGTGGCTACGCGCAGTCACCATCCTCTGGAGGAGTGTCCCCAACACCACCTCCAATCCAGTCCTTGAAACGAGCTCGGTCTGATTCTGAAGTAGTCTCAACTACGCAACAACCTGTTCCTACCCAAAGATCTTCACACCCATTGTTGGAAGCACCAGATATACAAATATCCGACCGATCCCGTCCGGCTTCTGTAGCAACTCAAGCAAACGATGAAGATGGGCCATCCCCTGCGAAACGCGCTCGTAAAGAGCCTACCCCACAACCAGATGCATCTCAACCATCTCGCAGGACGTTGTCTAGCGCATCGATCATATCACAGTCAATGACAGCTCTCCCTGCGACTCGTCCACTTTCACGCGTCAACGTCGGTTCGCCACATCCGAACAATGCTATCTCGCGTCCACCGAGTATATCGACGTTTACAAGTGGGAATTTGATCAATGGTGCTGACGTTGACGGTACTGGTCTTCGCTTCTCCACCAAACCACATATTCTCCGCGATCCCTCTGCTCTTCGAGACGCCCGTCGTGCTAGGCTCATTGCTGCTATTTGTCGACAAGATGACCCCGCACCCGTACTCGACCTCCTGCGCGAATTAACACCAGACATGTCTTCTCCAATTGATATAGACACCATCCTAGACGACAAGGGTCACACTGCTCTGCACCTTGCTGCAAGCATGGGCAGGCAGCAGATTGTTTCTCAACTCATATCAGCTGGCGCGGACATCCACCGCGGCAACTTTGTTGGCGAAACACCACTCATGCGTGCATCTATTGACACACACAACTTTGATCAACAATGCTTCAATCTCCTCATCGCCTCTCTGCACACTTCTATCCGCACGCTTGACACGTCCAGAAAATCTGTGTTGCATCACATCATGTACCTGGCAGGTATACAAGGACGCGCGGTTTGTGCGCGATATTACCTCGATCAGATTTTCTTGTGGATAGCACAGAACCAGGGTGGCGATTTTAAGTCCTTCGTAGACTTGCAAGATGAATACGGAGATACAGTTCTCAACATCGCTGCGCGTGTAGGCAACAGGGCTTTGGTGAGAACGCTCATTGACGTTGGGGCTAATCGAGTATTGCCCAATAAAGTGGGTCTGCGGCCCGGTGACTTTGGTGTTGAGGTCGACGTATGTTGTCTCAATTCAGTGTACGTGTTGGTGTTGAATTCAGTTCTTCCAGGAGCTCAATGGTGGTGCACGAGCCGACGACATTCTCGCATCATTGCGTTCTGGACCTTCAGCACCTATCCAGAAGAGCCAGGACATAATTGCAGGTACGGCTCACATATTTCATGCTCCAATGGCACTCTGATGTCTTGCCCCAGATATGACGTCGATGATCCAGGAGCTTAGTACCGAATTCTCCACTGAAATCAAAGCAAAGCAAGACTCACTTGATGTGACGCAAGCTCACCTTCGGGCAGCCACGCGCGAGCTTTCCGAACAGCGGAAGCAAATACAGCTGTGCCAAAGCCGATGTGGAGAGCTTGATAAGGTCCATCAGCGTATACGGAATCTTGAGAAAGCTATCCTAGATGAAGATCACTTTGACTGGACAGGTCGTACAGATCTGGTGGGCCGGGATGGGCGCGAGACGGCCGGACCCGCCTTCCAATGGCGTGGGCCTAGTTCGACGATGACGGGGATGCCAGGATCTATGGACATTTCGTTCAGCGTGGAACCAGAGCCCCCATCACCTACCGGCGATTCCGTCTCAACCTTGATACGATTACGGCGGCTTAGACGCTGGCACGAGAGGATAGAAGATCTCATGCAGTTGAGACTAAGATTGCTCCAGGGTGCGAGCGCTGACAAGGAATATCAATGTAAGAAGGTGGTTGCGCTGTGCACAGGTATCCCTATTGATAAAGTGGAGGATGTGAGTGACTTGATGGTGGGGAGTGGACGATGTTTATTTACGGGTGAAATCTTCTTGTCTAGATGTTGGAAAACCTTGTGGTGGCAGTCGAGAGCGAGGCACAAGTTGTGGACATAGTTCGCGTGGCTGGATTCATGCAGAAGGTGAGCTTAGTTTGTTCCGCTTACCCTGATTCAGGGTAGCTCATTGATTCCATTTCAATTGAATTGCAGGTCAGGGATGGACTTATATGATTTCATTTATTGACCCGGATCGAGAAGATCCGTGTTTCAACCGAACACTATGTGCTGCTCATCGCATCCGTATAATACGCACTGCCAGTTGGGTCAGCCCGCATTTGTATCTCTCAAGTAACAATTATTATCACGAGCAAAGCATTATTACACTGCGACATCCTCTGGAGCGAATAACTGGAAATTGCGATTGTAGGTACCGGAGGCGAGCAGCTCTCCATCGCTTGTTAAGTCCACAGACATGACCTTGCCCGAATCTGTCGTTAGCGTGCGGAGTAGCTGCCAATCGTCGGCGCTCCACAACTTCACGTAGCCATCGTATCCGGAACTGGCTAGATACAGCCCTGAGCCGTATTTCCACTCCTGGGTGTCGTCCTCAGCGTCATGACTCTTGTCTGCATCTGCATCTTCGGTAATCCCGTTCATAAGCACACCTACGGATTCAGCCCTGGGCTTGAATGATGGGAGTGCATCAGCACGGAAGAAACGGACATCGGACACGTTGGAGACATGTGCGGGGATGGTGTACAGGGCTTTCAGAGAGCGCATGTCCCATATCCGTATTGTGTCGTCGCCAGCGCCGGTGGCAATTTGATATCTATCCAAAAAAAAAGTTATCAAGATGGGCAGAAAACTGTTGGAGACAACCCACCCGTTCGGAGAGAAGTCGATTCCGAAGATGCCTTGAACGTGACCGTCGAGTACCATCGCTGTGCGTCCTGTCCGCAGATCCCATACTCGTCCAACAGCATCTAGGCCCCTAAAGGATCTTGTTAGCAAAGTAAAATGTGTTATAGACACATGGACTCACCCTGAGGCGATTAATGCGCCATCACCCTGGAACTCAACAGCATACACTTCCTTTGAGTGGCCTTCTTGGAGGAGCAATTCTTTCGAGGAGTTCACATCCCATAATCGCCAAGTGGTATCGAAGCTAGCGGAAGCGACAAAATTACCAGAAGGGTGAAATGCTACACGACAGATGCGATCTGCATGTCCCTTCATCACAGAGAGCGGGGTATCGCTGTTGAAGAATATGAGGTTCCAGTGGGAAGAAAAGCTCGACGAGAGGATTCACCTATTCAAAGACCATAGATTGACACACATATCTCCTGCACCCGACACCAAATTCACTAATCCCTCTTCTTGCGTCAATGTTGCTTGCGGATGCCACGCAACACCACCAACACGATCACCGTGACCTGAGGGTACTATCAGCACATGAAAGCGCTATTATAGCATTGGACACTGACCTCTGAGTGTGCGTATAGTTGTGCATGCAGGCACATTCCACAACTTGACGGTGCCGGACCAGCTACCGGTGGCTAGAATTTTATTACTGGGTGCAAAACGCACTTGCGATATGGGGCGCTCGTCGCCAATTTGTGAACCAATATTGCTAAAACGCTACAGGCGTGATGAACAATGATGTCCTTATATTTCCGCATCGTTTACCTTGACCCCTGCAAAAACCTTCTTCCGTATGTCGATTATGCGCCCTAACGGTATTTTGCTATCTATTCGCTGCTGGGCGACGCGCTTTTGAGCTCTGCAAAGGACATAAAATGGATATTGTAAGCACCTTACTGAAATCACCTATCGGTAGGTAAAATCCAACCTGGGCAGAGAAAATTCTGCAAGATCCCTTCGAGCTTGGAGAAGCTCTAGGGAGCCTTCAGTGTAAAACTCCTCCTGTAAACTGGATTAGCAACTGCTCCATCAAGTAGAAGCTGGGAATTACATACCCCTTCTTCTTCGCTTTCTTCAGAGGATGCCTCTTCCATTGGGTGGTCATCACCCCTTGCGGCATTTATTTGTGAAAGGACATATATTAGTCGGTCTCGTCGATCTGCTGCCTAATTACAGTCAATCTCACACAATGACTTATACTGTTGTAAAAACTCACTCGTTCACCAAAAAGTGTGATAGGCTCCCCAATTTCTCGCAGTCTCGCTTTGACCTTATTGTCGTCCGTCGGTACAGCTAAGTTGCGCGCCTTCTTCTTTCGCTCGAGCTCATCGAGGATGACCTTGTTCTCCATCCGGGCCCGCTCAGAGCCCAGATAGTTTCCATCATCCATCAACGAGTCGTATGTCAGCTCCGACATGATGGAATGGAAGTGCCAGTGACACGTGGTTCTGGCGAGGAATAAGTTTCGATGAGTCTGTTGAGAAGCGTTGTTTGGCAAGAGCTTTGGATCCAAACAACAGCTACCACTTGGGGCTATTCTACTTGAGCACCACTTCGACGAGCGAGCCCCGCATCTCATCACCCAGACAGCCGTCCACGTGTGGTTTTTCACAACAGCGATATTGGTTCCATAGAAACATGTTTTCACAGCCAACACCTGTCTGAATCATATAATGACAAGTCCTTTTTTCGTGTTTCGCTGCTTGTCAATGGGCCATAGTATCAAAAGCTGCTAGCACCTTAATGTTTAAATTGACATCATGGTCCAAGCCTCGTTTAGTGTGCTTTTCGCTGTACATAATCGTTGTTTTGCTCTCATGAGTAAACTAAATTTAATCATTGGAAGTTCGCATATATACCTTCCATAACAACACAAGCTCGATGTTCTGAGACATCTTTTACGTTCTCCATTTCGTTGTGTTTGATTTTTCAACCACAACTTTTAGCCACAGCGGTTGTACTTTCCCTTTCCATTGAACCATCATGAGCCAACGCCAGTCCGAAGAGACTGTCAGCTCGGCGGACACCAGTGGTGGCAGCTCTACCCAGTCCACCCAACTTTCCGCATCACCATCAGGCCAGCAACGGTCTAGTTCTCCTGCTTCCACAAGTTCAACAAGCAAGAGGAAAGGCGACGACTACGTTTATTTCGAGCGGAGCACTGATAGCTTTTCATCTGATGCCGTATCTCGTGCAACTGCTGCAAAGCTAAAGCTTGAATCTTACTACAAGCTTGCTGTTGATGCCGCGATCGAACGCAATGGGAGGTGCGTCAGCCGGTCGCTTGTTCGTTTCCTCAGTTAACGGTCACCGATGCCACTTGCAGGCGCACAGAACTCGAGCACAGGCTTAATCAAGCCATGATACCTAATGAGTCAAAAGAACGTGAAATCCGCAAATACCGCAAGCTGGAGTCACAGCATCTACGACTGCGTCGGACAAAGATTCGTCTCACGGACTTTCGCACAATAAAAGTCATTGGGAAGGGCGCGTTTGGTGAAGTATGCCAGGCTGTTCACTGAACTGCTCTCGGAGCTCACCACTTGATTAACGCATAGGTAAGACTGGTCCAGAAAGTAGACACAGGGAAAGTCTATGCCATGAAGACTCTCCAAAAGGCTGAGATGTTAAAGCGAGATCAGGTCTGTATGCACAAACCATGCTTGTCGCCTTATGCTCATGGAATGGTCTTATAGCTTGCTCATGTTCGCGCTGAGCGTGACTTGCTTGCTGAATCTACATCGCCCTGGGTTGTTCAACTCTTTTATTCCTTCCAGGATCCACTATACTTATACCTCATCATGGAGTTTCTTCCTGGAGGCGACTTAATGACCATGCTCATGAAATACGATGTTTTCTCGGAAGATGTGACGCGGTTCTACATGGCGGAGTGCATTCTTGCTATTGAGGCTGTTCATGACCTCGGCTACATTCATCGGTGCGCAATAATATACCATCTTAATTATAAGTATATCTAATTTTTCGTTCCAGGGACATCAAACCTGATAACATTTTGATAGACAAGAATGGGCATTTAAAGCTGTCCGATTTTGGTCTCTCGACTGGTCTGCACAAGACTACAGATGGAGATTTCTACAAGCGTTTGATAGACCAAGACAAACAAAGGGATCCTGCCCGAAATAGCGTCCAGGTCAATGCTATCCACCTTACAATGAGTCGCGAGCAAATTGCTACTTGGAAGGCCAACCGACGAAACCTGGTTAGTCTCTCCTCGTATTCTACTACGTATCGACACTGATTCTTGTATTATCAGGCATACTCCACTGTCGGTAAGTGACTAGATGGCGAATCTTTGAACGCTGCTCGAGCCCTTCATAGGAACGCCGGATTATATTGCGCCAGAGGTGTTCATGCTGAAAGGTTATGGCAAGGAATGTGACTGGTGGTCGTTGGGTGCAATCTTTTTTGAGTGTGTGGTTGGATACGCGCCATTCTGCTCTGAAAACCCAAGTGATACATACAAGAAAATCATCGAATGGCCGAACTACCTATACTTCCCAGAGGAAGTCCATCTTAGCCAGGAAGCTGAGCATCTGATTCGCAGGTGCGACTCTGTTGCCCACGTACAAACGAAGGCATTATACTCATTTCGCTTTAGCATGATGACGTGGGCTAACCTCCGTCTGGGGGTCAATGAAATCAAGAATCATCCCTTCTTCTATGGAGCCGACTGGGATAATCTACGTTATATCGCGCCGCCTTTCGTACCCGCGTTATCATCGATTACAGATACTACATACTTCCCCACTGATGAGCTTGGCAACCTTCCTGAACAGCTTGAAGTTGTTGAACAAGTCGGATCTGACAAGGATCTTGCTTTCTTGGGGTAAGTCGTGTACGTTGGATTCACAGCCAACACCCCTGACTCTATCCTGATATAGATTCACGTTCAAGCGCTTTACTGGCGGACAAGCTCCGTGATTGGAATACACGCGCTTGCTGGCTACCTCTTTACATCATATGACACACCTGTACCATGGATCATCCGCTCCGCCTCTCGCTCGCCCGCCCTGGATCCATACCCTTTCGATACCATAGAAACACTGGGTTTGTGTAATTTTGAAAGTTGGATCTGTTTCATTGCAGACATCATTTGTACATCAGTTGGCAATCAACCCTCCGTCGTCGTAATTCACTCGGTTAACAACTTAAGAACAATAAGGCTAACTCGATGCGGACCTCATTGCCTTCGGACCGGAACCTCGTGTGCTCCATGCTGCTCTGCCTGCTGACCACAATCTTGCCATAAGGGCACACTTGAGGCTGCATATAAATTTCAGATGCCTTCGTGCGATCGCCATAAATTCTGATTCCCAACAGCCATCTTCACCATCTAACTCCCATCCAATCACGATGCCTGACGGTGGATACGCAGATACTTACAGCCCACGCAAAGTCCTCGACGACCCTTCCTTCCGCGTCCTCGCATCTGGAGAGGCGCCTGCCCCTGATGCAAACATCGCGGCGTTCTATAACCCCAATCATGAAATTCACCTCGTGGAAAAGCCGCGCCCAACGCCAGGGCCTGGACAGGTGTTGGTGCACGTCCGTTCGACTGGGATCTGCGGGTTCGTATTTACATTGCAACATCCCGAACATTGTGTTAATGCGATCTGCGGTGATCAGGAGTGATGTTCATTTCTGGAAACATGGACGCGTCGGTGATTCCATGGTTGTGACGGATGAGGTTTGGCCCAGTCATTGCGAATCGCTGAAAATAGCATCTGATCTCGAGTACAGTGTGGCTCTGGACACGAGTCTGCAGGAGAGGTCATTGAAACAGGTGAGGGCGTGACTCAGTGGAAAGTCGGTAAGCTACCCATTCCAAAATGCTGATGATGTGAAGAACTAACCGCATACTACCTAGGGGACCGCGTCGCAATCGAGGCTGGCGTGCCCTGCTCGAAACCTTCTTGTGACTATTGCGTAGCCGGCAGGTATAACGCTTGTACGTTTCCACTTTAACCTATCATCAGGCGATCCGTGACGTGGTATCTCTTTACAGGTCCTGATGTTGTCTTCTTCTCCACCCCTCCTTTCCATGGTAGGAATCCCAAATATCCAACTTTATTGACACTTAGCTGCCTTGTAGGAACCCTGACTCGCTTTCACCTGCACCCTGCTGAGTGGCTGCATCGTTTGCCTGACTCCCTTTCCTTTGAAGAAGGTTCTCTTTGCGAGCCCCTGGCTGTAGCTCTCGCAGGCATTGAACGTGCTGGTCTCCGCCTTGGCGACCCCACTTTGATCTGGTGTGTTCGCATTCGGAGATTTCATGTTATGACCCATTGATTGGCATTCAGTGGCGCTGGACCGATTGGTCTTGTTTCTCTTCTTTCGGCACGCGCTGCAGGCGCCGAGCCCATTGTCATCACCGATCTCTTCCAGAGCCGCCTCGATTTTGCAAAGAAGCTCGTTCCTGGTGTGCGTACGGTACTGATCGAGCGTGGCTTGACGCCAAAGGACGCTGCCCAAAAGATCAAAGCCGCTGCTGATGGCCCTGTAAAGGTTGCGATCGAATGCAGTGGTGCAGAGAGCAGTGTGCATACTGCTGTGCATGTAAGAAACTCTGAAGTCGTCTATGCTGTCAAGAGTCTTGCTTATGCTGGATGGTACCCAGGCAGCGCAATTTGGTGGAAAGGTGTTCATCATTGGCGTCGGCAAGAGCGAACAAGTGGTACGTCAACGCCCAAAATTTTGTCACTCAATTTGTCATATTTTCAGTTCCCGTTCATGCACCTGAGTGCCAATGAGATAGATGTTAGTTTCCAATACAGATATGCTAACCAGGTATGCCCCCTTTCTGCCGGAATTTCGTGATGCTGACCATATGTGATCAGTACCCTAAAGCCATACGCCTTGTCGCTGGCGGTCTGATCAACTTGAAGCCTCTGGTTACGCATCGATTTAAGCTAGAGGAGGCTGTTTCGGCCTTCCATGTTGCTGCAGACCCTTCTCAAGGCGCGATCAAGGTGCAAATTCAAGACTAGAACATGGCGACGAGTGGCAATCTTGAGAGTTGTAAAATATTTATGTAGATTGGGTTTGCATAGTAATCGTTGTTGTGCTTCATCGTGTACTTTTCCACTGGGTTAGAATATAGTAGTGAATCAGGGATTGGATAACTGTATGCCATTCGCTCACGAAACTAGAGATTCTGAGAGAAGAGCCTCTTGCAGTTCGCTGTGGCGATTGCTTGTTATTGGCTCGTCAAAGACACAACAAGCTCATGCCACTTGGTAGATTAGACCAGTTATCAAAGTCAAGAACACCGCAGGTGGAAACGTGGCCTGCGGTCAAGGGTTCAAGTTTCAAATTGATAAGGACAATATTGAACGCGAACGATTTGTCCGTGGCTCGGAGCTGATGAAACACCAACTCTAAATTTCGGCCCCCTATGATTGGAAGCAGGATATAGATTGCCACAGGGTGAAGTATGAGTAATCCAAGCAGCATTACTTCGGCAGTGACCAGTGCAATGGTGCGATACGTCCAGGCAGTGACCGTCATGGGGCCAGGGACGTGTGTCGATCAAATCTTGTTTGACTGGTCGCTTGACACAACATTCTGTACTTGTTCATACATTTCTCGCTTACGAGAGGATTCGCGGAACTCTTCTTCGCGCTGCCGCATTTTCTCTAGCCTCCGAGCGTCATCACGAATGACACCTTGGAACATGTCCTATTAGGTGGAATGTCAGGTATGAGAAAATAAGCAGCGATAGTGATTACCTCTCGCTCCCTTAACTGCTGGTAATGAACTGCCCATATAATGAAGGAGGAAAATGCGAACGACGCAGCCAGCGTCGCTTTCGCTCTAGTTGACATCCGATGTGATGGGAAAATGAGCGCAAGGTGCATAAACGCCATCAACATCAACAAACAAAAGCTTCCTTCTCAGCCAGGCTCGACACCCGTTTACCATCGACCTTCTCACTAACTTCACTAGTACTGTTTCAGAGCGCCCGATGCTTTGGGAGAGATGACCCACCTTGAAGTTAGTCAAGCTAACGTTTTATCCCATCGATGATGTTCATTTTTACACTCTTCCAGGATTTCGAGAACACGCTGAAAGATGTCGTCAATGCAAAACGACTGTCAGCTTCCAAGATGGCGAAATTGACTGACATTGCACTGAAGTCCGTGGAGGTGCGTGTCAAAATCATACTTGAAGGCTTGTTTACTCAGGCTTTTTGTATTGACAGCACGACACTAAACTTGTTGCGATACTCTATCGCACTCACAAGTCACTGTCTAGTACTGCCAAGGTGTCAAGTCTCTACGCGTTTGATGCTCTGGCACGCGCTGCCCGAAGTTATGCCACAAAGCGCGGTATCACTGGTGACATACATTTAAGCACTGGAAACGCTGCCACCTTCCTACTCAAAGTTGAAGGTGTTTTGGATGGTCTGTTCCAGGACATGGTTGCGCTTGATAATGCGGAAGCGAAGGTAAGCGACGAGTAGTTCCACTTCACACGCACAGGTCAGGCCTATATCTGCGACATCCATGTCGTCGGTGACTTTGTATGGTACTCCCAGCAACGTGATTGCGTAGCCGTAAATTTGCCCTCCACTGACTGGCTCATACCTTCGAGTACCAATACTGCCACTAACGCGTATTGTCACCGCATTGTTTTTGCTGTTCTCTCCTCCACGTCGGATGCAACGCGGTCTTACTTACTCCAATAACAGGAAAAGACGAAGAAAGTTCTGGATATATGGACCAAATCAAATACTTTTCCTTCGCCGGTTTTGGCACGGCTGAGGGAGATGGTGGACTCTCGAAAAGGTGCATATCACGAATCAAACATGTGTCCGCTAAGTATTTCTTCTGCTTGTGTAATAGCTATTTTTGCTGGCGTCTCTGCCTCAAATGAAATGAGAATTTACACTGAAATACGATTTCGCTGCTTTTTATGTTAGAATCCGTGAAAAACCCAACGCCTCCCGTCGCACGAGTCGAAACTCAAGCATTGCCGATAATTACCACCCCTCCATCGGCTACCCCGTCCCAGGGCCCAACACCTCCTCTTCCAGAATCGGTGCAGTCCACACTTCTGGCCCTGCTTGGACAAGCTGCGCAAGCCGCTGGGCAGCCACGCATGTAAGTACCTACTTAAGTCGCGAATTGGAGCTCTTCTGAACCTGTCATGCAGCCAAACACCACCAAACACTGTGTCTGCCCCACCCCTCGCTGGGCACCTAGCGTTGTTGCAACAGCTGGCTTTCACAACAAACGTCCCAAATGGTGCTCCTCCATCGCAATCTGCAATCCAGCTCCCGTTGCGAAATACACAACTCCCGTCCGCGCCACAGCGTCCTCCCCCATCTCTAAACAACCAGCCACAACCTTATTATTTCTCACAGTCACACGCTCATCATGATCCTGGTAGAGATTCTTGGCAGAGTCGTTCAAGCCAATCTGATCATAGGAGAGAGCGTGATGGATTCCACGATTCCAACTCACGCGGATTCCAGCGTGGCTTTCGTGGTCGTGGTCGGGGTCGGGGTAGATGGGATGACCGTGACCACGATCGTTTCAAAGATAGGGATTGGAATTTTTCTTCACGACCGAGAAATAGTCGTTCCCAAAGCCCACGCAGATCCAGTGGGCAACAGCTACGACCGCATAGTCCGCCTCAGAGACCTGCAGCAAGCAGAGATGTAGCCCAAAGTCAAACTTCGGCAAAACTCCCTGAAGCGGGAAAAGACGAGTTCGGACGAGATATTAGACCGTCTTCTGCCACTCCTCCTAGAGCTGCATCAGTCGATATTCAACCTCAGCCTCCGATGATTCCATCTGTAGTCCCTGCCCGTACGGCGGCACCCGAAAATCGTGTACCTGTATCAGATCAGTTGCCCTCGGTAGCTGCCAGTACATCTACACAGAAAGTCGAACCTCGTAAACCGAGTTCGGCGCAAGCGCTGCAGCAACCAGGACTTGATCAGTTTGATATCACAACGTTTGATTTCACTGCGCCCCCATCGTGGGAAGCATTGGGAAAGATGTGGCACAGTACTTACGGCGATATACCGTCTCAAGAAGAACTCATGCAGTTTATAACGAACGGCGGTGTAGTCGCATTCACTGGTCAGACAAATGCTGTGCAAGCTGCTCAGTGGCAGGATCCGAGTTGGGGCGCCCAGACCGCGGGTTCTGGACGTGGATGGCAAGAAGACAGAGGGGGAGACAGAGGATTGATGGCTGGACGGGGCGATACCTTTGGGCACGGCAAATACCGAGACGGTGGACACTGGGATGAAGATGCTCAACATTCGGACGCCATAGTCCTGGGCGAAGCAGGCGGTCAGGATAGTGGTCACGGTGAAGAGCAAGCTTGCATTGATCTAGCGCAAATGGGAAGAGACGACTTGCTCAATGTAGACCCAGACGATTCTCAAAACGTGGGTTTGGGTCGGATGCAATGAGTAGGCGATAAGTGGGTCTTTATGCAAGAGTCAGAACATGAGACTGAATCTTGACATCAAGGATCATGAACATGGTGTATATTATCTCTTGTAATTATCGCATAGTAGTTATACAACCTACATGCAGAATCTGATTTCTATGCCTACCGTACTGCAATCACGACAGTGCACTCAATTTTCCGCTGCCTTGCCAAGTATAAGGAACAGTTCCTCCACAAGGGTTTCGGTGCAAGTGTTAGGTAAAGAGCACGCAAATCTGGTCACAAGGTCATAACTGGCCTGGCGCTACGCCGCACGCGACCGACCGACCATCATATTGGCACAAATCGGACTCCAGGATTGTTAGTAGTATTAAGACACATCCATGCAACTCAGAATATACCGAAGCCACCGTGGCTTTCCCTGCCAGCATGAGAAGTCTTAGAAAAATGGGCAACGAACGACTTCTTCATTCATGTATATATTACAAGCAACTCCTTCGGGCAGCAGGAGGCAGTGGATGTATGTTCGCGCAATCCAAGTTTGATTCATTCAGAACAGTAATGTGAACACACACGTTGCTCACCAGGTCTTTTTTTCCACCGCAGGTCATGTCGAAGCACAGAAGTTGAAACCTCTGGATAGTGCACGGAGGACCCGCACCAGACTTGCCCGATACACCGCTAGACATACGAACGTCGGTGTAGTTGACGTGGGCGAGCAGAAAATCGCCCAATCATGCACCAGAGCAACATATTCAAAGCATATGCAAGCAAGGTTCTCTCCTAAGTAGTCCAGTAAGACAGTCGTTCCTTCTATAAAGATCCAGGTGGACGCAGTTTATTTGTGCGGTGACAGATGTTCGGTGTACACTAAAGCGCACTCATCACTGCGACTGCTGCACTCTTGCCCGCTCCAGCTTGAAATAAAACTCCTCCTGCCTTTGTACTGCAGCAGGTCAGTGTTAACGAGTAAAAAGCCACGACAACTCAGACGTACCAGTCTTGAGGTGTATGCCATACCTATCCACATATGAGCATGATTTGAGAAGCCGAAAAGCAATCTACTTACCAATAAGCATAAGCAGATGAGACACCGAGACCAAGGGCGACCGAAAGATCGAGCCAGAGTCTCTTTCTAAGCTTTCCAGTGATTGGTGCAATAGGCATTGTTGGATTTAAAGATTGTTTTGAGTGTTGAACGTTACGGTGCAAGCCGGGAGTGTGGGTGTGGCCAAACAAGAGCACAACAAAAGGGCTCATCTCATCCACTTGACTAGCATTGTAAGAGCACGCTACCCTAAACCTTTACACTCGTACAAATCATCAATCTAGTCATCTTTCATCTTGCGGTATAAATCAGAATTAGATCAAAAAATCAATTCTAAACTACTGTTATAACAATCCCAGCGAACCCCCTCTAGCCACTACAATCATGGACATCGACCCATCAGGCTCTGGTAGCTGGCGCTTTGCACAATGCTTCGGTGACAAGGGTGAAGTGGACGACATCACAGAAGGTCCGTGCACCCACTCTGATCGACTCTCTGGTTCAACTGACCCGCATCGATGGGACACCACAGCCGACATCATATCTACCGTCGAGTTCGATGCAACTGGAAATTACCTCGCCACAGGCGACAAAGGTGGTCGTGTCGTTCTCTTTGAGCGCAATGAGTCTGTGAGTATCATCCTAATTCTATCGATCCAATATTAAAACGCTGATTACGCCACGCGATCATTAGAAAAGAGGTTGCGAGTACAAATTCTACACAGAGTTCCAGTCACATGAGCCCGAATTCGATTATCTAAAGTCTCTTGAAATCGAGGAGAAGATCAACAAGATCAAGTGGTGCAGACGGCAGAATACCGCCCACTTCTTGCTTTCTACCAACGGTCTGCCACCCCTTTCCCTCCCAGCACTCCTGACTAATCCCGCACACAGACAAGACAATCAAGCTCTGGAAAATATTTGAAAAGAGTATCCGTGTAGTCTCAGAATCAAACCACCTCGATGGCCATCGTGCCCTTCCGCCCCCAAGTCTTGTCTCCCATCTCAAGCTCCCTCGCATGCAGCCACAGGACAACATCATCGCCGCAGTCCCACGTAAAGTCTACGCCAATGCCCATGCCTACCATATCCACTCCATATCTGTCAATTCCGACCAGGAAACCTACATCTCCGCAGACGATCTACGCATTAACCTCTGGAACCTCGGCATCAGTGATCAGAGTTTTAGTAAGTCTCCTCTACCACGCTGATCTAGAAAAGACGCTCATGACCAATAGACATCGTGGATATAAAACCTGTGAATATGGAAGAACTCACGGAAGTGATCACCGCAGCGGAATTCCACCCTCAGCAATGCAACCTTTTCATGTACTCGAGCTCAAAAAGTAATATCAAGCTTGCAGATATGCGCGACTCCGCACTATGCGACCGTCATGCAAAATGTGTGTGTCTAATTTGAATCTTTAGACCCTTTGCCCCTTACATCGAATCACGTACAGGCTTCGAAGAAGAAGAGGACCCAACATCCCGATCCTTCTTCTCCGAGATCATCTCTTCTATATCTGATGTCAAGTTCAGTCACGACGGGCGGTATATCTTGTCGCGCGACTATCTCTCCCTTAAGATCTGGGACATTAACATGGAGTCGCGCCCTGTGAAGACCATCCCTATTCACGACCACCTCCGCGGCAAGCTTTGCGATCTGTATGAGAACGACTGCATTTTTGATAAGTTTGAGTGTGTATGGAGTGGAGATGATAAGTGCGTATCTGCTCCCATCGTGCCCTTGCCCCTGTACCTTGATTTATATTCTGCTCCATCGTTCTCCAATCAATCCCTTGCTATCTTCCGAACCATTACTAAATGAATTGCAACTTAGACACGTGCTAACGGGCTCGTACCACAACTTCTTCCGCATATTTGACACCGACTCGCCGAATGATGTCGTGCTGCAAGCGGACAAGTCTGCTTTCAAGGCCAAGAAGATCGGTGCACCTGCTGGCAAGAACGGGCTCAAGAACGGCCCGCGGCCCGGCGGACTGCGGGACGCAATGCAAACGGATACGCTTGACTTTAACAAGAAGATCTTGCATGCTAGCTGGCATCCACGGGAGAACACGATTGCTGTGAGTGTCATGCTTTGCATATGCTCGTGCTTTGCGCCGTTATTTTTGGGGTTGCCGATTTTTCCTGCTTTATATCTGCGCTCCAGTCTCTGTGCTGACACTTCATAATTAGATCGCTGCGACAAACAACCTGTTCTTGTACAGTGCAGCATAATCCGTTTCTACTCCCGCCCACATTTCTCCGGCAAGAGGGCAAGTCAGCAGTGTACAAGCGCCCGAGACACCGTATTACGCACGGACTCATTCTTTCTTACACTACACTACCATATTACTGTGGGCGCTCGTTTTTATCCATCTTGCTTACGATACGAATCAGATACCACGTGCGACTGCGTATTACCCTGTTTGTGTTTTCGGGACTTGTTTCTCATCCTTGGGCGCCCCTCCTTCCCTCTCCCCCTCACTCGCGCGCACCTTGCATATCCCCCTACCACCGCGTACATCATGTTTTCGGGCAAAAGACTCGTGTAGAAAGAGATGAAAGAAGAAGTAATCAATCACAAGAGCTTGTATCATTTATGTACATTCGTGGATGACATGCGAGGTTTGTTAAGAGCACAGCTACTATCCGAATTCCAAGGCAAAGTTTTACTCGTCCTCATCCCTATTCTGCAATTCCTCAGGTAGGTGAGACGCTAACCACAACATCCCAACCGCAGGTATGCACAGAACAACAAATACCGCGTGACCGCCTAAAATATTGTGATCCTTCGAGAACGCGAAAATGGACGAGGCGAACAAAGGACCGACTGCGTGCGCGATCGATATTGACATTTGACCCATGCCATTGACCGCGCCCAGGACGTTTTTCGCAGGTGCTGATGCGGTGACAAACATGAATATACTCGCTGTTTGCGAGCGAGCATGAGAACTACGATAGAGACGCGTGATAGCAGAACCCTCACCTAGAGACATGTCCCACATTACTATCAGGACAAGCTGGCACACCAGTGCGATCGTGACCATGTAATCAATGCCTCTGGAGAAGACGAGCCACGACATGACTGGAAACATGATCATGATAGGTATAAAACACGATATACCAATGTAAAAGGTGCGTTTGGGACCTAGCCGGTCAACAACCTTGGCGAAGAACAGCACCTGGAATAAACCGTCGATGATGCCGAATAGCGCCATCCATGACCCGATCGCTGGGGGTGCGAATCCTAGTCCGCCGAGGTAGTTGGGGGTGGAATAAAACAAGGGCATGAGAGCGAAGATACAGATGTCGAGAAACGAAAGTAGGGCTTGATTTGCGAGGGGAATTATGATGCTACGAATGAGCAGCGAACGTAGAGGGACGTTGGCCATATTCTCCGAAGGTGATTCATTACTCCTGGATTCTTCCAAAAGTTGATTGCCCGTGGTATCGCTAGGTATATTGCGCTTGCGCTTGGTCTCTAATGTCTGAAAGTGGGTCAATATTTGTGACTTGGATGTCTATCTTGAGTCTGACTTGCCTCTTCCAGGAGGAATACGAGCATGAACGACACGAAAACAACTGATGCAGCAACAGCGCAGGGCAAGAAATACGGATATTTTGCCCAGAATTGTCCAGCAAAGAGATTTGGCCAACGGTCTTGAGGGCGGGCTAGAGTCCCCCCCATAACGAAGCTGCAGCACTCTCAGCACGAGTTTTTATTCAGAGAAATACTGACCCAAAGAAGCCCCCAAAGCACCATGCGATAGGTATGAGGGCAAATCCTTGCGCCATGTTGGTCGAATCCGTGAGTTCGCCCATCATACTTTTCATGACCCCGCTATTGCCATCTAGCATTCCACAGATACAACGGCTATTTGGCCCATTGTATGGAAGCATTCAACCACGTACATGAATGGAATTGACCGACCTGACGACAAGCGTCCAAAAGGAAGTCGAGAGACCGAAGCAAAGCATTGAGAGTCCCATTCCAAATAAACCAATCATGAGGACAGGTTTACGTCCAATGCGATCAGAAAGACGGCTCCACTTCAATGCCGTCAGTGATTCTGTGATAAAGAATAGTGACTCCTGGTACCACCGGAGTCATAAGTTTAAGTGTTCGCTCGAGTGACATGACCTACTATAATTCCAGCATAATAACCGACCGCTGCATCGTTACCACCAGTGATATCTAGTTCTCGAATCAGCTGCAATTATCGTTCAGATTTAACCTCCTGAAGATGTTTTTGATGTTATACCTGGTTGATGTACGGGTATATTGACATGGAGGCAATGGGTGCCGCCATTTGGACAAGCATCAAAATGCCGATCTGCAGTTTTGGAAGGGGCGTCTTTTGCTTTTTCTGCGGGGTTCCGTGCAGAAGGGAGGATGTTTCCATCTCAGAGCCCTGGACATCGAAGATACTCATCCTGTTACAATCGATCTTAGGGGACGTGATTAATCGACTTGCGAGCAGGTGCCTGGCGCTGGCCGCACTACATGGCGAGCAATAAAAATCGAGATTTGAGAGTCCGCGCTAGCACACGCAAATGATAGCAAGAATAGCTATGCTGATGCATCACGCGCACGGATGAATCACGAGTTCGGAACATGATTTATGACTTGAGTCAAAGCTGCGGTTCCGCGGGGGAACTCTCGCTTAGATAATCCCAGGATACGGTTGTTTGGCAGAAGCTTCAGAAATAAACAACTGCTTTAAGAAATGTTATTTCGTCTGATAGTACACAAGCATACGGTAACAACAAGATAGTCAAGAAGCCAGATTCACCTATGGTGTTCAGGTGAGATTTGAATTGATCATGATCAGTAAAATCACCTTTGCAATGGCCTTTTTAACTTCTGTGATGTAGAAGTTACGGAATGTAGCCAAGTCATGGTGAACCGCAACTCGGCAAGACAAGCAGTCGCGTGCCTTGGCAATGGCGCGATCATAATATACCGACTCTAATATGGTCAGCTCGCAAGGCCTTGCGGCCAACTCCCTCCCACTCGCAACTAGGTACTCTTCAAACCACGGATTAATCGTCAACTTTCCAAAACTGGCGATTTGAATTGTGGGCCTGTCCAACGCGACTCGTCTGCATATATGGCATCTCCACATCCGCATGTCATTGATGGATGGGGTCGACGGCAGCCATTCAAGAGACTTTCCAACTGCTTGAGCAGCAATGCCACACTCATAATGGTATTTGAGGAGCCTATGGTAATCGAAGGCACTGATGGCTCCCATACCAGCAAACCCAGAGCTTGGTCGTCCTAGACCTTTGATCTCAAGGCTCCGGGCAGCGGCTATCCGAGCATGATGTTGGCATCCGGCCAAGCAAGACACAGCATAGATATTGAGTGAATATGTTGGCAGGAACTGAGTAGCGATGAGGTCTCCTATACGGTAGAGAATTGCATTTATTTTATATTTTTGGTTGCTTCTAATATCGCACTCGCGTCATCGATGCTGTTGAAAACAGGGTCAGCACTGGCGGACGGGTAAGAAAGCAGAAGTAGGGGGTAGAGGATTGTGCTGGGCTCAGTCACAGGGATGATAGGTACAGCTGGTTCTGATTCGTTCTGTGGTAGCGTGAACATGTCCTTGAATATGGGTGAAACGAGCGAAAGAATGAGCTTGAAATTGTGGAAGTCGACGGCGTCGACGGAGCGGAGGACAATATCATGGTCAGGATTATTAAATGGTGCCGGAGCAGTGGAAATTTCCTGAGTCTCTGACATGAATGGTTACGACGAATGTGATCAATAGGGGTTTCTTGTGTTGCTGGAGGCAGGACCCCCGGGACCAGTTGCATGGCCTTCAGTCGTCCGAAGAAGGACATTATGCTGAGAGGCGGAGAAAAACGAGTCCAAAGGACAAAGAACTCGTAAGTGCAATGAAGATGTAATTTTCGCGGTAACTTGAGGACAAGACCGGACAAGTAACTAAGATTTGTATTGAATACAAGGCAATGACATACGAGACGTACGCGCAAGCAGGCGTTCAATGGAGGCACTAGTGCTGTCATGCGCTCCGGGTGAGGACTCGAGGCAAGGCCGCAAGAGTCCGACCAGCGGTGTATCTGAATGGTCCAGGTCGCCACCACAGAACGAGTGCACTAGGTCGCTGCAAGCCACCCAGAATCCCTCATCCGGTGCGTATAGCACGAGCGTTTCTCTACGACGAAGTGTGCGGGAGGAATTCGTCAGCACTCGAGGGAACGTGACCCCTAAAAGGAAGTGACCAGACTTACTTTCTCTTAAGCAGCCCGCACCCCTTGTTATCTTCGTTCGTGCACACTTTTTGTGCACATTTAGCCGGTATGCGAAGGTATGCAATGCGGCTCTTGTGCTCATTGACCTTCAAGTACTTACGTTGGGGCACCCGTGTGAGAGGTTTCCTGACTGGGAACTGGGATGGCAGGGAGTGGACAGCCAGTTTGCAGGACCAAAATACTCCATTCCATTCATATCGTACAAGCCCGAGAGGTCACGATACAACCTGTCATGTAGACGGCATCTTCAAGCATGTCGTCTTCAGTCCATCCCCACTCCACTTCGCCACCTCAATCAAAAGGTTGTGTTTCTTCTCTACAGCTGTGGCTGAGTGAAGCTCGTAGAGCGTCGCTGTCAAGGCTTCAGGATTCTAATTTTTCAATAACGCGATGATCCACGCACAAAGGTTGAAGAGGTACGGTTCTGCTACCACGACGGCCGATGGGGAACTATGCATTCCAGCCTCGAGGACTTCGATACTCTGGAAAGGCCGTCGAGCACAAACGCGATAGAAGTCGGAGAATATTCACCTCCTTAAGCTTTCCCTGACTCAGAAGAGCCACAGACAGATTATTGATCGCCTGAGCGTGTAATCATCAATCGTAAGCAAGTAACTCGAGTAAAGTACTCACCACAAAGTTATCTGGCTCTGCCTGTACGAGGGCTCGGAGCAGTTCATCCGCCCGGGTCCAGTTTCCCTTAGCACACGCGAGCAAGGCAGCATTCATATCTTTGAGTGTCTGCGGGACGCTAGTGTCGCCTTCTACAGCAGCAAAGTGCGCCGCAGCCTGTGTGAGGTAACCACTCTGCAAGTAAATGCGACCCACGGCAGACCGGATGGCAGGGGAGGGTTGTTGCCCAGTACGTTGTGCGAACAGTGGCTCCAAGAGTTTTGTTGCAGCAGTGAAGTCCTGCACACAAGAGTATTAGCTCGCTTATCGAGATATGGAAAGACATACATGCCTTCATCTCGATCATTTGCGACGCAATGATCAGGCACATCCGTGCAGCGCGCTCAAGCCACATCGACAAGCTGGAGTCATCGCCTTCGGCTTTCGAACTCTTGGCTTGGAGCTTGCACTTCTTAAGCAAAGCATAAAGGATGTCCAGGTAACCCATGGGGTCGCCTGCCCAGTATTTGAGGCGTGCGTGCATAACCTCGAGCTCGAAGGGAAGGACGCGGTCGAATAGATATGCTCGGGCGGACGGGGGCTCTGTAGCATAAAGCACTGCGAAAAGGTTGGTACACTCAGCGGATGTTTGGTTGTATAGGCGGAGGCGAGCGAGGCTTGATAGGCGCAGAGACCAGAGCTGTTGAAAGAGGCTAAGTCACAGCGTGCATGATCGTTGTGCGCTTACATCGAGAACACGAATGAGGTCCTCGGGATCACAAGTTACCAGACGATCTCGCGCCATTCTGGCGAGCGCACGCCAACTGTTTGACATCTAATATCCGAGGCGCACTCATTGAGATCTTGGACTCGTAGCACAAGGCGTACACTCATACTCACAACCATCGAGTGAAAATCAGAATCTTGCCATTCGCCAGTGACATCTCGTACAGGACGCTTCTCAAGCGGGGATACATATTTCGTGAGGAGAATATTTAGAGGGTCCGTCTAATAGTACATGGGACATACATCAATGGTGGGCGTCGATGGAACCACCAGGTGAGAGTGTAAGATAAAGAGAGGCGTACGTTTGGGATGGGTAAGAACATAGTAGGCATGGTGAGCCCAGGAAGATACAATTCGGGTGCCTCAGACTCGGCATCGCTCGCGGGAGGCGGGGGTACATCTTTGTTGACGTTGGGGGAAGGCTTCGAGGGGGGTACTTCAGAAGGTGTAAGAAGTGCTGATTGTGCGAGCGCGATCTCTTCATCTGCAGGGGAAACACTTTCACCCTCGGGCGAAGCACCGTTAGACGAGGCATCCGAGCCTTCGGACAAGGCACCCTCCGAGCCTTCAACTACGAACGGGTCCGGTACCTCAGGTTCCAACACTTGTAATTGTGATGGTGTACCTGGACCCTCCCCACCATCCTCAGGTAAAGTCTGAAGTAATTGTGAGGGGCGATCGACGGAATCCTCTAGATGCATGGACTGGGCAGAAGCGTAGAGAGAGCACTGGGAAGGGTGGGAAGAAGTGGCTGATTCTGCGATAGATGCTGGTGCAACCGAACTATTTCGGCCGAGGGATTTAGTGCGCACACGTGGGGAAGCAAGACCCCCGTCGGCGGTGACAAAGGTACCGCTGTCATCCGTTTCAGCAGACATGTCTTCTGAGGGTGTTCTCGAGTGCCTCGAGCTGATATCGATGACGTCCGAAGACTGACGAGAACCCAGAGTTGCACTGCTTGACCCACTGCAAGGGCTGGATGGTGTAATGATTGTGTTCGGTGAATGATGATCATCGTACAGAGGAGAGTGGTGAGCAGAAGGTGTGGATGGCGCAGAAGAATTCGATGTAGTGGCTGTCGACGTCGTTGTGACTGATGTCTTTCGCTTATGCTTGTGGGATAGCCTTCTCTTGACGTCTTTCACGAACGTTTTGATCGACTTGACCTGCATTGTCGAGAATCTGGGTGATGCTGAAGTATAATTGCGAATATTCTTGATGCTTTAGGCTTGGATGATGGCACTGATTGTGGGCAGGATGTTTAGAGATGGAAGGGCTAGTGACAGACGGATGGCTTGCCTTTTAATTGCTGCTAAAGATCCGCTTTACACGTTGCAACACACCAGCTGACAATGCGTTCTGTGCGTGGCTGCTCCAAATATTAGTTATGTCACAACGGACCATCGGATGTCTCAGACTCACCAATGGTCTCTACACTCTGTAGATCTTCTTAAATTCCTGGAGATAATACAAAACGCTGCTTCATAACTATGCTAGCTTGAAAACCCTTCTTATATACCCGAGCCGGCATGGTTCGCGACCCGAGTAATAACAGGCACTCGGGTTTCTTCGTTCACGCTTAACCGCTTTTGTGTCGGTCGGGATCCGCCCTCCACGGCACCCAAGGCCCAAGGGACTATAAGTATCTTGGACCTACAACCGGCGTATGCTGTCAACCTGCCACGAGTCTCGTAATTATAAACGTAGCCTATCACTTATCGCGGAATGCCCCTAGCGCTCGCCTGTTTATCTACTGCGATCTCACCCCTTCCCGGAGGGCGAACTCTTCATGTGAAACTCTTGCCTTTCATTAGCCCCATATGTTTCATAGGTCCTTCAAAATGACATGGTTCGCTCTGGACTCTGGTTATTCTTTCCGTAAAGCGTCTGGGCCCTGCACAGCGCTTGTATGTTATCGGTTTCCGAAGTAGAGCTGATCACGTCATTTTACGACACAGCAAGAACACAGCAAGACCCCAGCCGCATCCCTACGAGTATAACACATAGTCATGGGATAGCGCCCAACTGCAGGGACTCACGGATACGGGAGAGCCGGTGACCTGTGACACGTAGTCCGACAGCAGCGCCCCTCGACGAACGGTCGCACTGTCGCAGAGACTGGACACTCGTACCTTTCGATCGCAGGTTCAAGTTGACCGATGTGACTTGTGGGTGTAATTTACATAAACAACCATTTGACTCGATGCCGTGAACTTCAACGAATTTTGATTATAGGTCACTTCGTGAGATGCGAAGATTTAGTTGAACTTACTATTTCAGTATGCCAGGTGTATACCCAAACGAAACAAGCATAACACGTTTCTTTTCTTGGTTCTTGCAAACGATAAGCCGCACCTTCTCATACATGAGTAAGTAATAGTAGTGCGAGTGGTTCCATTGCCGTCCAACACTATGCATGATGACGAAGCTTCGATTACGCTTATGCAGCAGTTGCAAATTACCGTTTGGCAACTGCGACATAACGCGTCTTGACTATGCCATGTCTTGGAGATCACTGTAATCAATTATCGAATGCTCTCAATGCTATTCTGCGTACCTAGCCGCATCGAGATGCACGACATCAATGATCAGTCACTGCGCTTATCTCCGCTAGCGCATCAGATCCGGCCTAGGACGCGGCCGCTATCGATGGCAAGACTTTTGCTGTACAAGCAGTGGCCCATTAGTAACAACCCGGATTGGGTGTATCCGGCCCTGTTTCGACAACTTCCACATGCGAAAGGAAGATTCCAAGTGTGGTCATACGTCCGGCCGACCCTTTCGTATGATTATATACTCTGGACTTGTTCACTCAAAGTCCCTCGCACCTATATATTGAATGTTATCAGAGTTAAGAACTTGCCGCATACTTGATATTAATTTACAAGTGCGGTTATTTAGCGTAGCGAAAGAATCTGTCATGATAACTCCAGATTTCTTCCATTCTTCTGATCGTGTGTGGGCTATTCTCCTTCTACGTCACCTCCTTAATATGCAACATACGCAACGCAAAGCAGTGGGAAGCCAGCATAGAGTCCCAGCCAAAACACCACATTCCCCATGAGCTTGTTGCGCTGGATCACTGGCGCCCTGCACACCAAGATCAATGGGATCTGGATGAGTTGCATCAGGAACAGGTACATGCTGCATCGACCACGCTCGTTGATCAGTATCATAATAAAAATCAAAGAAAAAAAGAGCATCTCACCGAATCTTCTTCGTCACAATCGCCATGACCAGCTCATGCGCCATGGCGCTGAGAAAGAATGTGACGAACATCGCTGTGGTGCGTGATAGGCCGTACGAGGCGCGTGTCGAAGCATACACATGCCGAAGAAGGAAACTGTGCACCGGTTTGTTCCATTTGCGTGAGAATTCCTCCCAAGAGGTGGAGTTCCACTGTATAAAACAAACGTTGAGTCACTTGCGATGTAGTTATGTCCCCAAAACGTCTCACCCAGTCTTCATAGAACAGGCGATCAGCAAAGCTATGAAGGGCACATCAGCGATCTCAGAAGGTGGCAAGCGCAGTAACCTTACTAGGAAAGCTCAGCAAACGCATTGCATATGCATTCTTGGGTGTCCGTCAGTTCAAGACCACCCTATCAGCTCCAGCTCAACACTCACCAAATATGATATAAAATAGAAGCAGGAAGGCAATCATGAACGGCAATGCAAGGTCAAGGAGGGAGCGGAAGAACGATTGATCTGGCGTAGGGGTGAGCGGTATGATGAAACACTCTGCAACTGTATACAGTAGCGCAAATGAACCCATGAACGCAATCGTCTTTTCAAAAATGTACGTCGGCCGTATTCTGCAACCTCCTATCAGTTCAGGTTGTAGTATTGAAGTGGATTGTAGCGTACCGGTCGGTTCTTGGGTATTCGAGCTCGTATACTAAGGTCGGGATAAGTTGGTAGACCGCAAAGTTCCTGTACGTGATGTTGTCGGGCCAACGCACTTGTTCCGGGCCCGTACTTACTAGCTCTGAGTCCAAGTCCAGGAATTCTTTTGCTAGACCTGCGACGAGCTCATCCGGGTGGTATGAAAGGACACATGCAACCTCAACTTTGTCACTTCCGCGCTCGCTCCCATTAACCGCACCACGTTTAGACTCTGTATTCTCATCCGAACTGCGGGAGACGGCAGCAAGCCGTTGTCTCAGCGCAGCAGCCGTCTTCACGTCCGTGTATGACTTAATTGATACTCCCTCCGCGTCGGGGGTGCACGTTTCCATCGGCGTTGATGTGACGTCGGTAACTGGAGTCTCGGCTGATCGCGAAGCTGCCTGTGCCTGTGCCCTCTTCGACGTTGCGTCACGCAACGCCTGCTCCAATCCTCCAACACGGGTTGTAGCGCCATTGAGCTCTGCGAGAACGTCAATTGAGCGCCTGGAGATCCACTGGAGGTAGCCGTTCACGGAAACATAAGAGTACATCTTCATGATCATGACCTTTGTTCCTCGCCCTTAGTAAAGCACTTAGAGCACTAAATGATGGGCGCACAAATGAGTGGAGAGTGAGGAAGCCGGATTGGACCCAGGGCCATTGCCTGGGGGTGTTCAGCAGTCAAAATACGAGTCAGAGAGATATGGCATGGCGCGTACCTATGAAATGTCCACGTGACTGTGATGAGCAGCACACATGTCTGGAATACGTGTTGTAGAATAGCGCCTGTCCAATAGTAGCTGATCCAGCCCTTGCTAATGGCCTTGGCAAATGGAACACATAAAATCGTGGTGGAAACCAAGAGCAAGTCACTCAGTGCTAACGTGACTGCGTGCCGCGAAAACATTGTTGCAAAGGCGAACGACAGAGCATAACCGTTGGCTTCGACGCTACTGATATAAGTCTGTACTGTGAACAGAAACAATGACATCCAGAAAAGCGTGAAGAAACCCTGGCCAGGGACGTATTAGTTTCCACCGTACACGCCCGCAACGCAAGAGACGAACACGGAACTCATTTGTGCCCGACGCTTCATTCGTGGTGTCAAAGTGCGTCTTCCTGGGTTCAAATGTAATCATTGCGCGAAGCTTCTTCGTCGATCTTGACCGGAATGGCTTCGAAACGTGCAGTGTGCCTTCTGTTGTCGCAAATCTACCATCTTCCGTGCGGGTAGTCATTACTATGGGCCCAGCATCCAGCGCCCCATGGTGTATCAACGGTGATGTCTTATAGTTCGTCGTGTCAGACGATTTTTCTTGGTCGAGGAGTGGAGCGGAAAGCATTTGAGCTCTATCAGCAAGGAACTTGATGTTAAATGTTTAGCAACAATGACAATGTATATCAGACTGATCTCACCTAAGAAATGCTGCCTCGAATATGCCTCGCACAGGATATCAATGGAGATTGCGCAGCCTCACCGCACCCTGCAGCTGGTGTTTGCGGACGAGCGGCACGTTGCCTGATGGGGTCAAGTCAAGTTAGTAAGTTAGTGGATATGAATCAGATGTTGACCAAAATTTAAACCCAGCGAAGCTTTTATCTGACATTAATTGATTCCGAGTTTCCGGCGCTGCTGCCAGGGAACACAAGAATCCATGACTTCTTCGACTTTCTAATTCCCGAAAATCATGGAGCTTGGAGAAGATAACAACGACGAACATGCCCAAATGAGCATTGAGCCCATCCATCTACAATGGATGGGAGAAGCAATGGTAATGGTGAGAATCCGTGACTAGAGTATGCTGCTTGATCATAATACACTTTCAGGCAGAAGAAGCATTAGCATATAGCGAAGTGCCGGTGGGCTGCGTCTTTGTGCGGAAACACAGCATTATTGCACGTGCGAGGAATCGCACCAATGAACTAAGAAATGTAACCATAAGGTCATCTAGTCACATCTGCTGGTCCAATTCCTGCTTTACAGGCTTCTAGACATGCCGAGCTCGAAGCTATCGATCTTATCCTCGCTGATAAGGAACTGACACCAAAGTCCACTCGTTATCCTCTGGAAGACACTGTACTGTATGTCACAGTGGAACCATGCATCATGTGCGCGTCCGCACTTCGCCAGCTAGGCATTAAAGAAGTCTTTTATGGATGCGAGAATGATAAATTTGGCGGGTGCGGGAGCGTGTTAGGTGTCAATGCGAGGTCTGTTGTCGCACTGCTATTTTTCGACTCCGAGTTCGACTAGTCGTCAGCGTGAAGCATCCAGTTCATCCATCCTACCAAGCTACCGGAGGGTACCTTCGAGAAGAAGCTATAATGATTTTGCGTCGGTTTTATGTGACGGAAAACACGAATGGAATGTCCCGTTATTCTCACTAGTCGGGTAATCACACTGACGTGTTTTGTTGCCAGCTCCAATCCCAAAGCAAAAGTCAAGTCGGGTTCTCAGGACAGAAATTCCCCCGAAGAGTCAAACCTGACCGCCGCCCAAGATGGCATTACGTCCCAAATGTTTGAATGTCAGCATGAGAAGGTTGCGGGGATGATTGCAGATTTTATAAATGCATTTTTTCACAAGGTCGTCCAGGGCTACGACACCAGCGGAATTTCTTCTGGCGCAAGCGCCCAAGTAAGGGACTATACTATCACGGAGCTGGATAGCAGTACCGAATACTGCATAGCGCTACGTAAAAATAAATTTTGGTTTCCTGATGCATGTGGTGTATAGGTATTTACGAGCGGATCGTTGTGTATTACACCATGGCCCTTACTGGACAGGATCAATCTTGCCACTCTAGCCCGAGAGACTGGGCCACGAAACCCCACTTGTCTGCCGCGTCTTGGATCCTGTAAAGCCGCTATGTCACAGGTTTAAACTTCTCGGAAGAACAAGCACGCACCTCTTCTCAGTAGCCTTACCTGCGCCATGTCCCGCTTTTTTATCGATGCGAATAAGAAGGGGGTGAGGGTTATGGGAAAGTGTGTGTTGCAACGTCGCGGCATGCTTGAACGAGTGAAGGGGGACAACTCGATCATCATCTAACATAGCCTGATCAACTAAAATTCAAAGATTCAGGCAGGACGACGCACGATCGGCAGTCATGAGCAACAACGGAGGTAGGACCTTGTCCGTTGGGACATTATGGAGGGGTGAAATGGGATAGATGAAATCGAAGTCGTGCGAGTCATGTGGATTTCCGTAGTCAGACGTCCACGCTTTGCCTGCAGACCAGGGCATTAGATCGACGTCAAACTCTGCAATGTAATGTGCCCTTACCGATTGTGAAATCTGCAAACTATAGAAGTTATGATTGAGCAGGGATAGATATTGCCAAAAACATAACTCTCACCTTCAGAAGGTCAAGCACACCAACTTCGGCCACGCCCGCCCCGAATGTGCCATCTGGGGCGATGTTCACGCAAGCGGCCACGAGCAATCCTGAAATCACGGCTGAGAATCACTATAACTAGGGGTGTGGAGTAACCTGCCTCCATTGGATCCACCGTTGATGGCGACCTTACCGGGAGCAGCAATCTTGTTTTTAACAAGATACCCCCTGCACACGTAAGTTGTCAGCTTGCGATGACTATAGAACTCCACTCACGTAGCAGCAATGAAGTCATCGAATACGTTGATCTACGGCAACATTAGACATGGTCCTCAGCAGCAGTCAAAGTTTGCACCTTCCGTTCTCTCGTGCCAGCAAGATGCCATTCCTCGCCAAACTCGCCGCCTCCACGAATATTGGGCAAAGCATATACAGCACCGTATGCCTTAATGAAAGTCAGGATGGTGGGACTGAACGAGGGGCTTAGCGATATACTAAATCCACCATAACCTGATTGATAGTGTTAAGTACTGATTAAAACGGATGACGACATCTTACCGTATTGAATAGCAGGTGCGGTTCCATCGGACTTTGTTGACTTGTGCTTCACGATGAACATCGGCACCTTTGTACCATCCTTGCTCTCATACCAAACTTGCTCAGCGCTGAACTCATCCGGTACCAGCCCCTTCATTGTTGTTGACCGATATATGCTCCAACGTTTGTCTTCACCTGGTTCATCGAAATTGTATCGTGCTACAATCCCAGGATTGGTAAACCCAGTCAGGAACACGAAAAAGTGCGACTGTGCTCGGCGGCCGTTGACTTCTGTAGTGCCAACGAAATCTGGAGCAAGCCGAGTAAGCTGTTTGCCCTCCATCGAGTAGAGATATAATTCATCGATGACCTGTGGTACTCCGCGAAGTCAGCTTCCACAATATGGAGCGTGTGGGGCAGCTCCTCTTACATTGCGCTTGTATACAACAGCCAGTTTATCACCTCCCACGGCGGTAATATCGTCTAAGTATGCATCTTTGACTTCCGGTATCAGGACCTTGTGCTGGCGCGATGGGTCCGCGAGGTCGATCGTGATAACTTGACATTGAGGCGCGTTCTCATTTGTCCGTAGGTATAGTTTAGTTCCGTCATTCGCAATGCTGATGGGAGAATGGCATGCGGTGTCAGCAGGTCAAGTGGTTTCCATCAAAGATTAATGACACCACTGACACCGTGTATTCCGATTCGAACTCATTTACAATCTTGTCCCATTTCATGTTTTGGCCAATTTCATTTTCTTGCAAATCGGCCACCCACAGCATGTTTTTCTAGGCCCAGAATAATTAAGTAAATCGGCGAGGCATGATAAGGGATGAGTACAGACCTTTCCAGTGTCTTGGACGATATCAAGAAACAGATATCTCCCATCTACCTCCGAAACAGAGGCACCCCACATCCATTCGGGGTGTTCGGCATCTTTCATGACTAGGGTGTCTTGCGCTGAATGCTTCAATTAGTCAAGAGAGTAGCGATACAACCAAATATGGATGACTCGCACATTGTGGAGTTCCAATTCTGTGGTAATAGAGCATAGCATCCTTATCGTCTGTTGTTTCTGTGCCAGCTTTGTCCTCCGTCGCAAGACCATGAGACTCTCTGCTTGGAAACCGCTGGAGAGAGTACCGTCGGGTCAGTTACAAGATGGAAATTACTCAGGACCTACCTGGTAGAAAAAACCTTTAGAATCATGAGTCCAAGTGATGGACGAGAATTTCACGAAACGAATCTCTTCCGCAAGCCTTTTTGCATGGTGATCATTATGTTGCCCATCAATCGCGTTGAAAGGTTCGCTTGTACGGCGCACATAAACTGTATAAAAATCGCTTCCCTGGAATGAGCTGGAGATTAACGACCTGTTCCGAACGACATAGTATAGTCACGGACCGACAACGAGATGCCATAGGCGAAGTATTCGCCAGAGCGAGAAAATGCCGTTACAGAGAGGGCAACAGTGCCGTCAGCGGACAACAAATTGGGCTGTGGTCATTTATCATTACTCGAATCCGCATAAAGTAGACGGGCATTTCGACTCTTACATCAAAGTAAACTTCTCCGCCAGGCCCCTCCTCCCCCGACCCGTCGGGGAGATTAGCGTCCTTAGAACGGCAAATTACTGTAAAACTAGATATTCAGCATGCAACATGTTCATGGTGTCTCAACCCACCTGACTGAGGCTGGAGACCGCTATTGTGATACCAGTACCAACGGCCATCATACTTGAGGGACGGCGCAGAAAACTTGAAAGAAGTGAGAATAAAAAATAGCCAACTATCATGATAACCGACCTTAGCATAGTCGGTATTTGCCCTGATCTCCTGCTCTAGTTTGGTTCGAGCAGGATTTTTATCTAAGTAAGATCTAGTAAATTGATCTTGCGCTGTAGTCCACTGATCAGTCTCTTGGGACTGTTGCTCGAGCCATTGATATGGATCAGAAACGCGAACTTCGCCCTGTTTCTCGCTCTTGTAGACGTCGACATGGCTCGACCGACGAGCTTTTGGATATCGGTTAGGTGTCCAGGGAGTGGTCATGGTTCTGGTATGAGTTGAGCGTGAAGCAGAGCTAAAGAGCTTGTGAACGCGAATTGTGGGACGAAACGCGCGGAGACCCAGGATGAGCATTAAGATGCCCACCTCCGCTTTAATCTAAATCAGATCAGGGGGTGCCAAGAGTCCCACAGCAAAGGACAACACGCCAAATGACTAAATCGATGAAAGCGGCAAATCCAGGCTGCTTTCCAAGCCTTCGATACAGAAACGGACACGGTGTTTAAGTGCAAGGCGGTCTACTTGTCTGGAGCGAGGCCTAGGTTCCTTCTAAATTGCTGAATTATTAGGACCCTCGGAATGGTACCCGGTAGTGGCACTTGTCCTCCTGACTCCCCTTCCGAACAGAAAAAAAAAGTCTAGAGATGGTCGACAATGAGCGCTTGAGCGATGTACAAGTACTCAAGTACTCACGACTCACGAGTTGTCGATATTTTAAAAATTAACAATGGGATGCTAATTAGTAAGCGCTTGGAACCGACGGCAACAACCTTACACTCTGGGCCTCCGATTCTAACATGTGCAAACAACGCCTGTGTTAGAGCTTCGTCAAACTCGAAACGAATCTAAAAGTTAGTTGAAACGCCTTCCTCCTTGCCATGGATCAGGTTAGTTCAATAGATAGCATATTAAGCTCTCATATCTCTGATACTCAACACAGGATTCTTTCAGGCAACTTCTTCAGACACCTCAAGCACCCAGTGCGACTCCGCGACTCAAAGGAGCTCAGGGAGCATCTTTATTGAAGCAGCATGTCCAATATCTTGGGTTTCAATGCATATAGTAACTAAATTAACAGGAAAGCTTCGGGATCATCTGCGCCAACGTTCAAGCCACGCAAAGTGAAGAAGACTGAAGCTAAATACCGTGATAGGGCCGCGGAGAGACGTGATGGCGGGAAAAGTGACTATGCTCAGGTATATCTGTCCTTATCCTGTGCTTATGGCCCTAATAATGAGTGCAGGTCGAAGTTGTTCTCGAAGTTTTCGAACGGCGGACTGCAAATGACGACAAAGACACTGTGTGTGTTATTCCGTGTATCTCCATGTGTATGCTAACATTCCCTAGGTCGACGAGCAGCGCCAATATCTTGGCGGAGACAGCGAACATACGATTTTAGTGAAGGGCCTAGATATGTCACTGCTAGAGCAGAACAAAGCTCGGGCAGCTGCTTCTACCGAAGATGATGATACACTTGAGCAAGCTTTTATTGAAGCCTCCTCGGAACCTATGGCACATAAGAAGAGGACTCGCGAAGATATCATCCAGGAGCTGAAGGCCAAAAGGAACGGCGAGGTCTTGCAATCCTTTGACACCACTGCGGAGCCTCTCGAAGATGGGGCCTGCGACCTTGAGAAAGCAAAGAAGGCAGGGAAATTCAAACCAATCAATTTCAAGCCAATAGGGGTGCAGAAAGATGACAAGGGTATCAAAAAGCGCAGCAAGGAAGAGAGCGCAAGCCGTGACAAAAAGAGGAAGAAAAGGAAAGTGGAGGGAATTTCGGGTTCATCTCAGCTGGCCAACACCATTCCTCACCCGGAAGCTAAACATCCAGCGGTACTGCCAACTTCTGTTTCCGAGGTATTCTCACAAGTCGACCAAAGGCCTCCATCTCCACTCGGCGACGTCATTGATATTTTTGCGGGGGCTGGTGACTATGAGGGCTTTCCTGAGGATGATGACAGCGATGAAGATGGCTTAGATTCTCCCCACAAGACCGAATCGGAGTATCGTATCAATGATCTACATCCTTCATCCGAACCCGCTCGTTCTAGAGGATGGTTTGGAGATGAACACGATGACGAAGGATCAATACAACCATCAGCATCCACGGAGAGCGCTGTACCTCAGTTGCCCCCACCAAACCATACACCTCAGGTGGATGAAGAGGAAGTGGCATTTTTGCGTCTCAAACCATTAGAGTCATCTGCATTACCCTCGATCCGCGATTTTCTTGCGATGGATGCTGCTGTCGAAAAGGAGGATAAGAGGAAAGCCCGAAAAGAGAAACGGAAAAACAAGCAGAAATCTGGCGGGGATGATGACGACTGATGCTGGTTACAACGTCGTTCAGTGTTATGTTATATACCCGCGCAACATTTGTCATGTATATGATGGACAATCGATAGACGATACTTCATAATTTACCACCATGTGGACTCGCAAACAACTTTCCGCGAGACTTGTAGTGCGCGAATCCTAGTCGTGAATCCATTCCGTCAATTGTCCTAAAAAGATGTCAGTGTTCCAGCGAGTAGATCAACATTCGAAACATCACCCACCGCTTCTTCATCTCACTTGCCCAAGTGATGTCTTTCAATGGTGGAGCATTCAAGGATGCTCCAAGCAGCCCAAGAATGAGCGCAAGAATGCTCTCATACACAATCTTCTCCATACTATTATTGGTGTTTTTGCTCGACGTGATGAGTTGACTTACATCTAGAGGTAATGATCCTTCAGGCTTGCCAAAAGCCTTCAAAAGCGACAAATCTGCAAGTGAATTTAGCCCTAGACTCAAACCCTGGCTGCCTCGGGCTCTAAGCAGTATCATGATGCTCACGTTCGTACGTGGAGTATGCGGCTATGGAACAACTTGAGTAGCGTGAGATGTCAGAAAGGATATTCATACCGTGAAGAAGCGCGAGCGTAGCCAAGGTAAGGAATAACTTCCCAATCATAACGGAAGCGAGACTGCGGCAGGAGACGAGGTTTACGGTGGGTTGGGTTGTTTATTTCTAACGCTCTTGCCAAACACAAAGACTATAATTAGACGTTTCCAATCTTGGGGCCATTTGTGATCAGCTCCATCGATGTTGCAAGGACTAACTTAGTATCGATATCATCTGATGATAATTTAAGCACAAAAGTCCTGACTCAGTCACAGCTGATCACGGCAGGCCATAAATACAGTTCACGTCCATATCAAGGCTTCATCTCGGACTCGCAAGGTTGACTAGCAGAATGGACACCTCAAATTCTCCTCGTTTAACAAGCGAAACCACGCCTCTGGTCCCAGCAGGGGCCTCGAAAAAGCCTAAAACGCCTCTTCCAAAACTCCAGATAGGCATACTTATGACATTGCAACTTGTCGAACCCATCGCTTCGATGTCGATATTTCCATACATCAATCAGGTATGATGACTTCATAATGGGCCATTTTACATCCATTCTTCATATTTTATTCTCAGCTTATCAAAGAACTTGACATCACTGCAGGTGACGATGCGGCTGTAGGATATTATGCTGGAATAATTGTAGGCACCGAGATCATGAGTTGCGATTCCCTCATACTAATGATCGGATACGATTGACAGGAATCTCTGTTTTTCGTCGCACAGACACTGACAGCATTTGCATGGAGTCGGTTATCTGACCGTATTGGACGCAAGCCAGTGTTACTAATGGGACTATCTGGTACTTGCATCTCAATGCTATGTTTCGGTCTCTCGACGACGTTCTGGGGTCTTGTCATTAGGTATGGCTTCAGCTGAAGAGATGAAATACAATCCTTACGTTTTGTCTAGCCGCTGCATGTGCGGTGTACTGAACGGCAATGTTTCAGTCATGAAGACTATGGTGGGCGAATTGACGGACTCTACAAATATGGCTCAGGGATTTGCCTTGATTCCAATAATGTGGTGTATTGGAGGCTTTGTTGGGTAAGTGTAATTATTGACTATCTCCATGGCCAACAATTAAAACCGCATACCAGCCCTTTAACAGGCGGAACGCTCGCGCGTCCACAAGATAACTGGCCTAGATTATTCGCTCATATATTTTGGAGCAAATACCCATATTTTCTACCTTGTGCAGTGTCTGCTTGTGGACTTGTCCTGGGCTTTTTCGTCTTGTTATTTTTCTTAGAAGAAGTGAGTTTTACATACCTCCTGCGTCATCGCACAACGTTACTCACGATCGGCAGACGTTATCAACCAAGCGTCGACCAAAGTTGACAAAAACTACTCTAGGCATTTCAAATGGTGTCGACAGTGATAATCGAGAAGGTCTTTCACACACATCTAACATGTCCATGCGATCTCTGCTCATACCTACCATTATCATTCCAATTGCAAACTACGCCATGCTCGCCTTGCTTGACATTGCTCTCGTGGCCATTTTGCCGCTGTTCTTTTCTACGCCTATCTATCTTGGCGGTCTTGGGTTCAGTCCTTCTCGTATTGGCTTGTGGATGGCGATTTTTGCAATGGCGGATGGTACCTTCCAGGCACTGTTCTTCGCCAAAATTGTCGATTGGGTTGGTCCAAAGCGTCTCTTCTGTGTGTCCGTGACGTGCTTCATGCCAGCCATGCTCATGTTTCCGATCATGTCGTGGCTTGTACACACAAGGGGGACGGTTGATCATGCAATCACATTTGCATTAATTAGCCAAATATCGCTGACAATTATATGGGATATGGCATACGGTGCATGTTACGACGAAACCCGTCCTGTCATTGAAACTAAAACCCACTTAATTATAGGAACTGTATTCATGTTTATCACGGCCTCTGCCCCTGCAAAGAGTGTCCTTGGCGCTGTCAATGGTCTTGGTCAAACCTCCGCGTCCATGGCTCGTGTCGTTGGGCCCGCATTTGCGACTTCGCTCTTTGCATTCTCAAAGGAACACAATATTCTCAACGGGAACGCTGTCTATGTAGTCTTGATTATGCTGGCTGGTGTATTGAGGTTGCTAGGGTCACAGTTGCCAGATGACATACAAGATAGGGATGAGTGATGGTCGAGTGAAGGTCAGTATATCTCCGAGCAGATTAAATGGTACGAATATCCCAAAACTTCAGTGGACACCTAGCTTCTCATACATCTGATCCTGAGCAAAGGGAATATCAATATATCGTAATCGTGAGACCCATCGTTAGGTTTGGCAAGCAACGGTTGATGTCTTCTTCCTATTATTTCTACCTGGCCAGGCAACCAGCGGAAGACGCGTGCGCATCGCTGTCTATAGCATCCTCTCTTTTGTCCACTCGTACATCCCAGAAACTTACCTCATTTATTCACATTGGTTCCAGTGTGACGTTTAGTATAACTCCATGGGTTTCAATCATGATACGACTGGCTACGTAACCTCTACCGCCATACATCCGATAATCCGATAATCCGCAAAAGTATTGTAGTATAGATACTTCATTACCGGACTGGGTGTCCACCCATGATTTTGTCCAGAGTATTTGTCCTCAGCGGTGTGTCTGCAAACAAGGCACGCACAAGTTTCGCCAACTCGTCCACCTCAAAGTCCACCAAAGCTCCTTCTCCAAAAAGATATGTGAGATCAGCCATGGAGGCTTCCTGGAAAAGAAGCGCGGTGAGATATCAATCAAATGAATTGACTCCAAATAGATATACCAGGAGTTCAGACAGATATGAGAATTTCAACCACGATGGAACGTATGACACCACGAAAGATGACTGGGCATTGATGAGTTAACTATCTTGACAAAGCACAGCAAACATACCTCGCTGAAGTCTTCAACGAAGAGCCCTTCAAGAGCAGCCAATATTCTGCATAGCTCGCTCAGTTTGTGCGACTCCACCTCAGGAATATCCGGAATTGCGAGTATGTTCTCGAGGATCCGCTGCAATGAAACTTCGACTATTGCTCCCACGGCAGTGTAATACTTGCTCTTGGGGAGAACGGGCTACGGTAAGCATGATCAGCTACCTTCAACATCACAAGATGCGCATCATTCGCACCTTCCATGCATTCGCAGCGCTTCGGATCTCGCGAACGACACGGGAAATAGACATCTCACAATCATCATATCGGTCCTGGTCTGACGTGTCTGTGAAGCCCTTCGCACTCGCTAGAATGTCGCACAGTGCTGTCCGTTGTATGTCCTGTTCCAATACATGAGTGACTGCTTCAATACCAACGACGGTAAAGAATCAAGAGCTCACAATGCCATCTTGATACCAACTGTCGGCTAACACCTGCAAGACACTCTTGCATTCCTCTAACTTGTCTTTCACAACAAGCACTGCTCGCTCGTGTACAACCAAGCGACCAACCTCCTCTGCAAGCCAACAACAGTTATTGGAGAACTTCATGACATCACCAGGGCGAACAAGTCGTGCTGCAGCGACGATAGGATACACGGCACGATACAAATCTAACACCAATGCTCCTGACTGCATGATGAGTGTCCCAGGTGTTGTTGTGGATGTTGATGAGGTGGGAAAGATACCCGACGATGATAGTCCTTGTCCTTCGTGCAACGCGTCCTCGACCGTATGAATGATTGACTTCGCAAGAGTAGATACCAAATATGGCTCAGTTATGAGCCCTGACTTAGAGGGATAACGAGAGGTACCGTCTGTGGGGCGAGAGACCCTTTGCGTCGCATGTGCAGAGTTCGCAGGTGGGAGTTGTGATGACACAGGTACTGTCCGTACGGCAGGAGTAACCTCCGATAGGGCAGGTTCTTCACCCCAAGGGTCATCCCACGTGTCTTCCGCTTGCACTAGTTCTTCAGGTGCGTGCTCTTCATCATTCCAGCCCCATGCATCCCCTGGGTCTTCCTCGACTACTTCCACAGGATCAGCTTGTTGAGTTTCCGTTTCCCCCTGCTGATCATCATCAAAGCCCCAGACGTTCTCCTCTTCTGGCGCAGACCTCGAGGATCCTGCATTGGAACTCTGACCGTCGTCATCAAGTCCCCATGCATCACCTTCATCTGAAGGTGCAAGTCCAGCATTGTCGGGGATCTCTTGTAAAAGGGGTAACTGGGCATAGAATGTTGGCTCAGAAGAAGATATACTTTGAATGATAAGTTTGCGAGCAGAATTGAGAATGTGTGACCGCCGTTGTCGCTCATAATGAGTACAGACATTGTTGACCCAAGCTTTGATGTCGCGCTCGCTAGACGCATCGAGCATCCCGACGATGTACTTGTCTTCCAAGTCCACTGCCTTGTTTACAATTTGTAAAAAAGCAGGTAGAGCTTCGAGCTGTGAAGGTAGACCGGGAATAAGCAAACGGGCCAGGATTGCAGTGGATATGGGTTTGCTAAGACTTCGCGGGAAACTGTGTTTGTGCGGCAATGGGAGGACGGGAAATAATTGTTTGTGTAAAAAGTCGAGGGCGGTGGACACGTTGGCAAGTGGAGATACTGTGTCAGTGGTGTTTGGTGGCGAAGGGAATCGACCGAGGACATGCATCAAAGCGCCAGACGTATCTTGCATAGCGCTGACCGTAAGTGACGTCGGCTGGTCAAAAGAACATTCGATGTAATGCGTTAGAATATCCCTTCTTAGGGTGGAAAGATGCACTGCCAGTGATGCGGAGCTGATCGATGAGAGGACAGACGAAAGGGGCAAGGGCTTCAGTGACCGAGGCACTGGAAAACTACTTGAGATACCCCCCACCATGATGCTCTGTCACTCACCAAGCACAAATGGTTTGATGATAACTTCAGACGCGTTCACAACAACACTCTTGGTGTAAGCATCACTGAGCAGCTCCTCCATACGATTGCTAAGTACACGCAGTCGAGTCTACAAGCAAGCGAGTTGAGACAGAACGAAAGGATGTTACTCTCTTACCTGCATTTCAGACACTACCGATGCGTCTTTCAGTGGTCCGGGAACTAAAATCAACAAGGAACTCAAAGCATGACACGCGACTACAGCCGGAGGCAAATCCCCTGCGTCAACGAGCTTCTGCAGCGCATCCAGCTGTGCTCTACATTCTGAAAGGTGCGAAAGAGAATCACTCAAGACATCTACATTCAAAGATTCTTGGGCAAGTAATTGGTGAGCTTCCAAAGCCTCAAGCAAGACCGGGACCAGACCGGACTAGTGAAGTATTAGTGAGGCGTCTTATAATGCATAGGAGAGCAAACACACGCCTTAGAGTCCGAAAGTGTAACACTTAAGGCCTGGACATGTCTAGAAAGTGTATCCAGTCGTTCTTTGAAAGATTTTGCCGAAGACAGCTGTCTTTGGAAGCTAGAAGAGTCTGCACATATTCTGTCATGAATTTTTGTCTACCCCAAATCATTACTCCAGAGAGCTCATATCAATTACAGGAGAATACCTTAGTCAATCGAATGGATTCGTCAAGCTCGGCCCTACACGAGGATGCAAAAGACGAATTCAGGGACTGTGATGTTACAGAATCGAACTTAGAAAGAACGTTCGATGAAATATCAAGCGGGAGGTGATCAGGGATAGGAAAAGGCATATGTCCAACCGACGTCGAAGTCAGGAGAGTAAGTCTAAGTACACTAATTCTACACGTTCCCTCCGACCTACTGAGTCAGGTGATCAGAATTCACCACGTGATTCGTCGCGTCTCCAACTCAAAGACCAAGTTGCCCCGCTCTCATTCATCATGTCAAGTAGCCAGCAGGAAATGTAATTCAAACGGCCCCCTCGAACCCGTAAGTGTTCAACTCGACAGATTGTGAACGCCATCAGCGGCAATTTCAGAATTTGGCGATCTATCAGGATACTCCGAATGTGAACCACTAGAAAATACAACTCGGGAAATTAGATTGGGGGGCAAGGAACCTTTGCAAAAGGTTATTATAGGTACTTCAATTATACGGTGTATCACTTCGTAGAAAGCTCCACAGCATTTTTGAACGCTCCAAGTAGAGCAGATAATTGCATCTTCTCACTCCCGCCTGTCGATAATCTATGCCTGATAAGAAGAATATCAGTTTTTTTGTCACGAAACTGGACGTAGACGAGACATACTCGGTGGTAGCCAGGAAATCAAGTAAATATACTCGGGCCTGCGGCTTGAAATCAATCGTTTCCACGTATTCGTATGTACCCGAAATCAGGTCTTGCAGTGCGAGTCCACGTTCTGTTTTCATGGCTGAGATCACTGAGAGAGATTTTGTGAGGCACTAACAACAGGATGTGAAAGAGCTCACTTTGGTAGGAAGTAGTGAATTCATCGGAAAGCATGGAGTTCACGATGGTTTCAATATCTGACGGGTGAGGATTTCCAGTGCAGTTATAAATTTCAGTCTCTCCAATAGAGCTATACGCTGCGTGACATGCTTGTAGGACATTAAGGGCTCGCCGCATGTCTCCTTTCGAGAGTTTTAAAAGGGCCTTTTTGCCGTCCTGAGTCAGATTTACCCTATCACAAAGTCGGATGTTTAGTCGCAACTTTAGAAATGACCATACACACTTCTCAGCTTCCACGACACCATTGACGCGCTTCTCCACCTCTGTAATTGGCAGTGGCGAAAAACGGAATTTCGTACATCGACTCTGAATTGCTGGAGCGATCTTGTTCACGTAATTGCAGATGATGCAAAACCGCACATTCTTAGTGTATTGTTCAATGACACGACGTAGTGCAGCTTGAGCTTGCTGTGTCATCATGTCGGCCTCATCGAGGATGATGAGCTTGAAGCCTTTCGAAAACAATGTTCGGGTCTCCGCAAATTGCTTGATCTGTTCGCGCACTACATCTATACCTCTGTCGTCCGATGCATTGAGCTGAACAAAATTAGCATTGCTCTGGGCAGATCCAGAGGGGCTTCACCTCCAGTATTTGTTTCTTGTATTCTGCTCCATAAATTCGTCTTGCCACCGCAAGAATTGTGGACGTTTTCCCAGTTCCAGGTGGACCGTAGAATAGAAGGTGAGGCAAGCGATTCTTCTCAATGAATTTCACAACTGAGTAAATCTCAGTGTATGCATTGCTCGAGCCAGGAGGGACTCAACTTGTCGTTGTAATATCCTTGTGTGAAACCACATCATCCAGTGTGACTGGTCGATACTTCTCTACCCTGTCGCGTATTGAGCAAAGACGCCGAGGGGGAAAGATGGAAGACGCAACCAGGGCAAATTATCATCCTCGTACGGCTCACGTCTCTCTACAGCCTTAGCCTTTCCTTTACCCTTGTCAAGCGATGCAGAGTCAACATCCATTTGGCCCTCACTAGCCATGATGCGTTCCGAACCCATGAAATTTATGAATTCGATGTAGTTGGCGCGTTGAACGCGACGCGTCGATTGGTAATTTGATTAGTCAGTCAAGAGTATTCTCACGCACGGACCATCATCAGATTGATTAAGGTTTTCAGGCATTAATCATCCCTTCCATCTTACAATTGCGACGACCACCACCACGGCTCTTGCTTTCGTTAAAGACTCCATCGATTATTCGTTGGACAGACAGAAGCGTCCGGCAAAATGCAGATCTTCGTAAAGACGTGCGTGCGGTTCAGAACTGATTTCTGTTGCTTCACCTGACATTGATATCAGCCTCACGGGCAAAACTATCACTCTTGAAGTCGAGTCTTCAGACACCATCGACAATGTCAAGGCCAAGATCCAGGACAAGGAGGGGTAAGGCTCTATTGCACATACGTATTATCAATACTCATCGCCGTCTTAGCATTCCCCCCGACCAGCAGCGCCTGATCTTCGCTGGAAAGCAGCTCGAGGATGGCCGTACTCTTAGCGACTACAACATCCAAAAGGAGTCCACTCTTCACTTGGTTCTCCGCCTCCGTGGTGGTGCCAAGAAGCGCAAGAAGAAGACATACAACGTGGGTACCATTGAATATCCTTGCTTGAAATGTTATGCCTATCATCCTGCTCTATAATAGACCCCCAAAAAGATCAAGCATAAGCGCAAGAAGGTCAAGATGGCTATCTTGAAATACTACAAGGTGGACTCGGACGGGAAGATCAAGCGTCTTCGCCGCGAGTGCCCCAACGCCGAGTGTGGTGCTGGTGTTTTTGTAAGTGTTAACTTGATTTTAACCTGTCGCGCGGGGCTGATGATTCGTCTCAGATGGCTTTCCACAAAGACCGTCAATACTGTGGCAAGTGTCACATGACCTATACCTTCCAACCTGGTGCAAAGCCCCCTACTGTTTAGTGTGGCTGTCAATCGTGCTATATAGTTATCACTGACTTGTCGAGTAACGAGTATGTCAGGCATGCATATGCAATGATCCATGGATTGAATGTTTTTACCATTTTAAGGCTGACTTTGTGAGGTTCTGGTTCGGGTCTGGTGCTTTAAATCTTGATGTCTGTAAGTTTTATGGACTTGTTCTCCGTCCAAGGCTAATGTTGCCCTTGAACCTTTGAACTCGTAAGGTCTCAGGCCTTACCTCACGACAACAGCACGGAATGTTTTAGAGAGCCCAGCTGGAGCGCCATTGCTCAAGCGCTCAACAAGTCAGCGATGGGTCTCATTGCATAAATCGACATGGTGTTTGATAATGAACTGCAGGTTATTTACTCGAGGTATCGTCCATTGAAGGAACGGATATTGGTACATTAAATCTCGTGAGGACCGGACCTTTACTCGTCCCTGACTTGCATCTCATCTGGCAACTGCGACGCTAGCCACCTCAATACGCCAGCCAGCACAATTAAGATGACAAATACGGCGTTTCCATTCAGAATATCATGTTCTTTTGAAAATGCAAATAGCGAAGTCGCTAAGGCGGGCCCAATGGCACGAGCTACTGATGCGGAGGTCTGGCCAAGACCATTAATAGCACCAAGGACATTCTTTGCCGGAGCAGAAGCCGTGATGAACATGAAAATAGTCCCTGTAATAAAGGTTGGTTATTTCGTAATAAGAATCAGTATCATCGTAATGCGCACCAAATGCCAAACCCCAAACAACTGTCAGAACTAGCTGTCCAAGCAATGCAAATATGATTGCATGATCGACCATCCCCCTTGTGTGTACAAGCCACGACATGATCGGAAACACAAGCATGACTGGTGTGAAGCACGACACTGCCAAACAGAAAAGACGCTTTGGGCCAACCCAATCGACAATTTTGGCGAAGAACAGAGCCTGTAAGAGACCGTCCGCAATCCCCAACAACGCCAGCCATAAGCCAATAGAAGAAGGGGTAAGACCAAGGCCACCGAGATACATAGGTGTGGATAAGAACAGTGGCGTCAGAGTCCTGAACGAGATGTCAAGAATGGAGAGCATGGCATAGTTTGCGATTGGGATGACAATGGTAGGCGTGAGCAGAGATCGCATGGGCATATCTGCCATGGATTCCTGCGCAAGCACTTCTCGATCGTCAACGCCATCTCCGCTTGTGACGCCGAGGGTGGTCGATGTCGTCTTTGGTCGACGCTTAGTTGATAATGTCTGCCAATTGTAAGTAATGTGCACTATGAGAGAAAATTTTAAGACCTACTTCTTCTAAGAAGAAGAAGAGCATGAAATAGGCCAGGACGACAAAACAAGCAGCTACTGCACAAGGCAGAAAGTATGGATATTTTCTCCAAAATGAGTGGGAGAATAAACCGGGCCAGCTATCTTGTGGATGCGCAAGTATTCCGCCCATTAAAGGGCTAACATGTGGAATTCATCGTTGGCTATCCCCAAAGTTAACGCTGCCACTCACCCAACAAAGGTTCCAACCCTCCAGAAGATCTGAATCAAGGCAAATCCCTGAGCCATATTTGTAGAGTCCGTCAATTCCGCTATCATGGTTTTCAAGACTCCAATATTGCCGTTCAGCACACCACACATGCAACGGCTAGCGAAACAAAGAAAGCATGTCAGGGTGATGTTTCTTGCTTCAGCTGAAGACATACCTAACCACAAGGCTCCAGAAGGTCGTCGAGAGGCCAAAACATAGCATCGAAATGCAAGTTCCTAATAGTCCGATCGATAACACTGGCTTGCGTCCAATGCGGTCGGACAACCGGCTCCACTTTAGCACCGTCAGTGACTGCATGACAAAAAACAGAGATTCCTGTCAATTGAGTACGTTAGCATGAAGGAATCATGATTCCTGGGAGTCGTAATCTTGACGCCTACAATTATCCCAGCATAATATCCTACGGCCGCATCATCGCCTCCAGTGATTCCAAGCTCTCTAATAAGCTGATAAGAGTGAAACAGTGTCAAAAATGAACAATGCGATGCTATTGTAAAGTCATACCTGGTTGATGTACGGGAATATAGACATCGAAGCGATCGGCTCTGTAACGTGTAGCATCATAAGTATGCCTATCTGGAATTTTGGAAGAGGCGTTTTGGGCTTTTTCGAGAGGCCTACAGGGACCAGAGGCGTGGTCTCGCTTGCTATACAAGGAGAATCGGCAGTGGTCATTCTGGAGAGTTGGTGTGAGCCTAGAGGGAAGTGGAGGTAGATACAACGAATCACCTTGATATGGTTAGATGAACGTTTTAGGAATGAAGAAGCTCGGACTAGAAACGAACAGTGAACACAGTCTTCGGATTGAGAGACTCACACTACAACAGTGCATACCTAGAAACGAACAGAGAACTATGTAGGTAGTTAGAATGAAAATAACATGTAGCGTAAATGATAATACTCACCTGAGTCTTTGGATTGAGAGACTGAGGAAAGTTCGTTCTGGTGATGCCAGAATAAAGGAAACCTATTGGAACGGAGAACGAAAAGTTTAGGTGTAGAACACGTGAAGTAAAATACTTACGACGAATGTGTTTTGATAGAACGAAGTACTGCATTGCCTGCGCATTTTCACGTTATTGATCATGGTCAGATGGCTGTTAAATCAGGACTTCGGTCAACCAACAGATTAACTCGGCCCGGGTTGTCAAGCACAGGTCAGTTCGACGAGTAAGGAACAAGTTTCATCTGTGACTGAGAGCAACACACTGCTCGACACCCTACTTCTATAAGTTACCCTGCCGCTGCCGCAAGCCAAAACTTCGACAGCTTGGATGACGCGGAAGCGGTAATGCAAGCATCGAGGAAGTATGGCATGCAAGCACCAAGCAGGCAGGAACTAATTAATATGAGTTCGCGCAAGGAACCGACGATAAATTAGTTCCTGCCAATGAAACTGCCTACGCTCTGTAAGTAGGTTCGGGTAGCAGTGTCAGATGTCCAGTCAGTCGATACCCAGATCAAAGATCACCTAGTGTGATGGACATCGTCTCAGAAGTCTATGATAATCAGGAAGCGGTCCGTGATCTTCACGAGCTCCTGAAACATCACTATGAATGTGGTGCCGCTGCTCGCCGATTTTTGGAAATCCCGGGCCAGTCTCTCCACTGGCTGGAGTCATCTGATGATCATACGCAGATAGACGGCCGTGTAGCGAAAGACTCGGACGCGGCTGCCCAAGCATCTCGGTGTGCTGCTGCATGGCAGCAAATTTGGACTTGGCATCCATGGTCGGTGCTCAGCGTATGACAACGGAGGGTAGCAGGTGGTGCCACTGGTGGCGGTACTACGTACTTGGCGGGATATTGGGTGCTGTCAAACTTCAAGCTTCAAACTCCGCCACCCGTGCCGAGCGTGCACCCAGACAAGTTGGTTGCAGACACAGACCTGGTGTCTGCACTCAGACCGGCCATTTCAGACGTCTTCTCAGCTGACTGTCTGGGGGAATGCATCTGGGTCCCAGTACTCTGGGCTGTGGGGAATATCAATGTCTGGGGGCGTCAAAGCTGCTCGAGCTCGGCTAATCAGTTGGAGTTTCATTACGCCGTTATCCTCGACGTTCATGCCATCCCGTCCTCAGGCCTCAGTACTTATGTGTCGGTGTGCGCCCATCCTCAACGTTGCAGACAACGACTACAACAAAATCTATGGGAAATGTACTCTCCCCTCTTTGTATGTATATGTATCATGCATTTCCATCCCGTTCTGGTCATGGAGAGTCTGGCTGCCTCTTTCATGCACCCCACACCCGCCGTGATGCATCAGCACCCTCGCCTGCCTCTTTTGTGGATCCCGCGCCCGCTGCCACTAACACGAGTCACTTTGATACATCAATGATCAGCGCATTTGCTGCCGGCGACATCACAATCAATAACTGCCGTCCCGCCCTGTCATCCATGTCACTAGCCAGTTTCATTGTAATAGTGTACATACAATTAGATCATCTCATCCGTGCCGCATCCACTCTCTGAGTCTAAGCACTACGCCTGATGTAATGAACCTCCGACCGAATTGACTGACAGCCGAGCGGCTGACTCCAAAGACCTCTGTTGGCTTGCGATGCAAGCCAACCCGTGGGCAGCGTAGACACCATTTACAACAAGTAGCCGCTGTACAAATACATACGTACAAAACGAGTAATATTATTCGAGGCAACCCATATCGAAAGTAATAACTTAAAGCGCAACAATCACGCAGCGCACATCACCACCTAGGATGAGATTGACCCTCCCATTGGCCTCGTTGAGGTGAGTGGTTTTCATAGTCCGGTCCGCTACGAGTCCGACTCCTTTGCCATCCTGAATCCTGAGAACGGTGTGGTGCATCCCCTCTCCCTCGTCCCCGGCCTCTGCCCCGTCCACGCGTACCATTCGTCCATCCCCCACGATCTGGTCCATCATGACGGGGAACGGGACCATGACGTAACTCTCGATCCCGATCTTGTCGATTGTACGGCCCATTGTTGAAAGACCCACGTGTAGGACCCGTTGGTGGAGATATGGGATTAGGGCGCATAGGTGATGGAGGTGCAGCCGCCCGCGGATGGGTAGGAGGATGGCTCACAGGAGGAACGCTTCCCGTAACAAATGGTTGTGATGGAAAATTGGGCGGGGTGGTGTTGTTCCATAGCTGAGGCGGTGTGGCTACTATGGAGGGGGCTGGTGCGGTTGGTGGGGTGGGATAGCTGCCAACACTCATGCCATAATCCGCAGATAGGGTTCTTAACACGATGTGAATCTGTTCCTGCGTGAGGGAAGCTACCTCTGCTGCGAGGGGCGTGTTAGCAAGCTGAGGATAAGCTTGCTGTAGGGCAGTAAGTGGAGGCGCATTGATGGTTGCAGATACAGGCAAGGGTGCAGATGCAGACACATGTGGTACAGAGGGGGCTGGGGAAAGGCCTGGTTGGCCAATAGGATGATTGACAGCAGTGAGCATGTGAGGCGGCTGCGGCGGGACAGGATGTTGGGGCACAGATGGTGGTGGCAGTGGCGGTGGGGCGAGTTTCCCTCTCGTCAAGACCCAGATACCGATAACACAATTCGACTTGCAGGTTTTTGGAAGGCATAAATTATCCATCAGCTCGATGAAATCGGGCAAAGGATGGCTTGCGAGCAGCGGGACCATGTATAATTCCTTGCCGGGGTGGTAGTCCTTCGGTCGGTTGCCCCAAGGAAACACCAATCCATGGCGGCTGAAGAAAGTTGTCGGTCAGAAATCAGATTTATAATGCAGGTCAGAGAATAGCAAACATACTTTTTATTGAGAAGGAATTCGCTGAACGTCTGCAGCATTGGGTTCCCCTCCACTGTGGAAAATGCGCATGCAATGAGCTCCTTCTGCGAATTCATTCGCATCTGGAGGAGGAAATGCGATGAATTCTCTGTAGGAACACGGCCATCGATGCGGAGAATATCGGAAGGGAAGAGGGTCTTCCATAAATCAGAATCGTGACCCAAAATCCGTCCTCCGACTTGCCGCGCAACCACAGGTGCTTCCTGAAGAGTCGAGGATTCTAGAGGCATGGATATCTGGTGCCCGTAAGTTAGCGTTAAGAACTACAACGATCAAATGCACCAACCTTGCCACTCCAAACAAGAGGAAGGGCGTCGAAAGCCGCTTCAGGATCCTGAGAAGGCTGCTCCGTCTGCGAGGACTCCGGATCATGCTCCTTCTCTAACAACATATCAAAATCTTCATCGTTAGCTTCTGCAGCGACGAGATCCGCCTCCAGTTGCGACTCTCGTGAAACTCCAAGGTCCGATACGGGCTCAGGAGATGCTGCTGACGGAGCTGACCACAAAGTGTTGAGGTCGAAAGATGTGCGAACAGGTGTCTCAGGTTTCGATGTAAGCGAGGGGGCGGGTGTAGATGTAGCCGACTGAGTAGCAGGAGGAAGGACAGGAGATTCGGAGGGTGCAGGTGTAAACTCTGATGCAGCGGCAGGCGCAGGCTCTGGGACCTGGGCAGGTGCGGGTTCTGGGGCCGCGACAGGTGCGGGCTCTGGGCTCACGGAAGGTGCGCTGTCTGTAGCAAGCATGGAAGCCTCCACGGCTGGAGTCTCCAGCCTCTCTGCACCTGAATCTTGCGGGCCTGGTTCATCATCTAGATTGATGAGATCCGCGATATCAAGCTCCGGCTCCGGGAGCATCGTATGAAAATCAGATGTGAACAAAGGATGCACGGGCGCTCTGTCATCGCCTGCCGGAAACTGGTCGACTGAATGCATGGGCACAGACGGATGCCCTCCCCAACTCGACGTATGAGGTACGACTGGAGACTCAGGTGGCGCTGATCCCCGAGCAGCTGCAGACGCACGCTGCTTCTGCTGCTCCTCGGCGGCCCTCAAGCGCGCCTGCCGCTCTCTCTCTCGTCTCTCTTCCTCCTCCCTCTCACGCTCCCTCTCACGCTCGCGCTCGCGCATCGTAACATCACCATTCACATCCTCAATGTCCTGCAGGCCCTTATGAGTAATTTTTGCACGAGGAACAGTTGACTTTTGTAGGATTGAATGTTCCAGAGATTCTTTCTCCAATATTTTGATCGACTGTTTCGTCTCTTCGTTCGCTAAGTCAGTCGAGCTCATGAGGGCAAGTTCCTTTGGTGTGATAGAGGACGAGCTAATGCGCTTGTGAATGACCACACGATCTGGTTTGCTAAGGTTAAAGTCAAGCATACGGAACCTCTCCCTGTGAATGCCAATCAGCGAGTTAATTAACAAACGAAAACGGAGTACGGGCTCACTTGTACTTCGGCCCAACACTGAGCTTGTTGTGCTTGTCCGGTTCGCAGTACATATCAAATACGCATTGCTCGACTTCAGAAGCAAACACCTTCGCCTCTTCCTCTAAGCGCGTCTTATCTTCATCACTTAATTCACCCTCTTTGATCTCGGCCTTACTGCCATCTTCCGTCACAGCAGCATGTGGGTACTTCAAAAAAATTGAACAGAACAGCTGGTGGAGTTTTCCGAGACAATACTTCCTTGCTGGATCCTCTTCAGCTGTGGCATCGCTGGATCTCCTGCGTTTGGAAACAGGAAGCTGGGTGGCGCTCGTCGCCTTTCGCTTGAGACCAGAACCTGGGACGAGAGACGCCTTCCTAGCTGATGATTCTTGAGACGGGCCAGCCTTGTGTGAGGATTCTCGGGCATCAGTACTTTCACGGACGTCAGAATGTGTGTCCGACTCGCTGGAGCTGGAAACTCTGCGACGACGCTAGCGAATGAAGCACGAAAATGATCAGGCGTCAAAACGCAACGATATTGAATAGGGTAGCGTTAACGCACCTTGGTAGATGATGACCCTTTCCTCTTAAACTTCTCCGGCTCCGCAATATATTCGTCCTCGCTGTCTGTGTTGTCCTCCGATTCTGATGGGGGAATCGCCGGAGGTGGCGTCGGGAGCCTGACAGTTTTGACCTCGTCATGCTCGGGGTTGGCGTGTTCTTCCGCTACATCAGGTTCTTCCCACTTCACTGAAAACACGAAAAAGTATCAGCACCTCAAGTCTTGATTTGATACACTGAGGGGAAAAAGAAAAGAGCACATCATTCTTTTTCCCTGCGTGCGAACAGGATGTCACTGTGGCACAGGTTGTGCCATCTAGCGCCCACTGACCGCCGTGCTCAAACAATCGCTCACATCAAAACCTCTTCAGACAAAAATTGACTCAAGAGGAATAGTCGCGTGCCTATAACGTAAGGCCAAAGGCACCGTTGGATGCACGAGTACAACCATCACAGCGGCACGCAACTGACTGCAACAAGGGTGTGGCGAACAGGAACAGATATGCCACTAAGGATAGACGATAGCGAAGTACTTGCAGGACAAGACTCATATGATGGATGTACATGAAGAGGGATACGAGCCCGCAGAGACAAACCAGAAAAAGACCGGTGACACTCACTGACTGTACGTCGACCAGTTAATTCAGTGCATGTAGAACATACATAAATATCTACATAGATCGGGGAATAATCAGCAATCGATGGTGAGATGCAATAAGGAAAAACTTACGAAGTTCAGAAGCCTCCACTTCGTCAAGCCTCACACAGCGAAAATGATACCTATGCACCAATTTAATGAAGTTAGGTATATGAATCTGATCGCATATACGCACCACTCATTACAGACAGAACAACACACCATGGGCGTGCCATCGTCCGGTTCATGGCAGATACAAAATGTACATTTATCCTTTGGCTGTTTGTCCTGGGCGTCCTGGGTGGCCTTCATAGGCGTCTTCGCCTTCCCACGACCAATCTTGGTCTCCTTTTCCATCTCGCTCATATGGTCCTCGCTCTTCAGGGATCTCGCGCGCGACCTGATAGATTTTGGCTGATTATCCTTGCTTGACTGTGACTTGACATTATTTGTAGCCGACACTGTTTTTGTTTTTGAGCGGGTCGACATCGTTGGCGTCGGTGTCCCCGTTTGTAAGGTTTAGTTGTGAGTCAAGAACAGAACGACTTTGAAACTCCGACATTCCGACGTTGTGGCGTCACTCTTTCCAAATCGACCACTGTCAGATACTTGACTCTCGATGACCGTCTTTTGGCTCGTTGGGCTCTGGATGTCCAGGACACAGGCTGAACTGTTGGTTGATCATCATCGGTTAGTTCATGCAAATGCACCCTGGCAACTCACAACTATACATCTGAGTTTGGGTGCGAACTACGTGCTGCCACGGATGTCATATCGAGCGATCGCGTGAGCCTTCAAACATGATATCATCACGTTCTAGAAGGTGCTGCAAGTACCGTATTCCCATGGTTTCCTCGTGCTTTTTCGCCATCGGGGAGTCGACGGCGACTGAGTGAACCTCGCGCTCACATTCATACGCTCACACGTTCACGGGGTCTACCCTAAGTGATACGCGATGTTCGCCCCGGCAAGTTCCTTTATAAATTGGCCTCTCCAGAATGGCAGTCACTTACCGAGTTCAGTGCGCTTTTGTTCTTGTCTTGCATGGGCCTGGGAAACATTGGTGGGTGTCCCGTTGATATACACGTGAACTTCGCGAAGTAACAGTCTAATCGAGAATTTCTATGTAGACCATGTGGTTTCTCCCCGGCTCATCCCCTCTCACTATCTTGGGATGAGCCAAGTCCAATTGTAGCGGTCACTGCTCCGATACCTGGCAGGATCATCATTGGTCAGGAGAACACGCCGTGGCACCAGCGATATGGCCGCTCTCTTTCGGCCAGCTCCGCATTTGGCAGTGATGGCATCTGGCTGTTGACGGATGTGGCGATCTTCATTTGTTGGAACCCCCTTGGGGTGGCGAATCAGCTGTTCGATAATCAGCCAACGCAGGTCAGCTGGTGTGGTACCATATCTGATGCTATCTGATGCACACTGATTGTCTTCTGAAAGGTAGTATGAAGTGCGTCATCCGCGCATCATTCAGAAGCTAAACAGGGTATCATTCTTGTCCATGACCCGAATAACCTTCCGGGTCTGTCTGAGGAACAAGTGGTGGGTGTCAAACATCGTGAATAGCATATCAACCCAAAGGACTACTAGTACAAATTTGACGTGTACATGTCTGCTTTTGTTGTGCAGTCACAAGGTGCCAATTTAACTTGAGGATACTCTCGAACCGTTAATACTGCCACAACTGCAAAGGTTGGAAGTCGGTCGCGGTAACTATTCGAACTGGTAGTGTTTTGGTCGTGTCCTTTGCTTCTGACGTCGACGTCCTTGTCAATCCGTGCATGATTTCATTTCATGCCTACTTATCATTGGACGTTCCTGTTTCCGGAGTGCACGGCGCGCTGCCAGTGCTTTCCCCGGAGATCTCGATCTATTACTGGCAACAGGCCCTGTCTGAATCTCGGAAGGAATATTGTTCTTTTGGATTCCTAGTTTACTGCATCCTTCTCTTCAGTCGCCACCTTTTTCGTCTGTGTGGTAGCAAACGCTGTCACATACTTGCTGTGCTTCAGCCACAAAGTTTGCAAACTGACAGGATTTCAACGGTGTGTCGCATACTGTCAGATCAAGTTCTTGGTGGGTTCGCCTTCCGAATTGATCTTTCCCTTGTTCGTGGCTCCTTGCTGCTTTGCGAAGTGGAGTAGTATGTGAATTCATACTTTCGTAATGAGTGTCCACACCACTTACGACAAGTACTGATTTCGGAACCTCTATCTTTGCAGGGTCACTTAACTGCTATAGTGCACGTTGCACGCACTCCCATCAACGCCCTGCTTTGAAGCGAAGTGTACGCGGTCGTGCAGCGTTAGTCATACAGTTTCCTCGAGATCTCGGCATTACATGCGGCTTACGCATGGCAGCAATCGCCCTCTCAAGTGCTACAAAGACACAGATACCTAACCCCTTCCATATGGTCTCTCTCCAGCTTGGTAACCCGAGGCGCGACCCGCCACCGAAGGCGTTGCCCCGTACTCCAGAGCCCTCCTCGTCATCATATACCTCCGCTCAAGAGGTGCCCGAGACAACGCCCATGACTTTCAAGCGACTCCGATCCTCATTGGAGCAAAGTTTGAAAACCGCAACACGTTCTAGAGCAAAAATCATACCACCCGTTGATGACTTCACAACCGTCTCCGTCAAGGGTAAAGGCAAGGAGAAAGAGCTTAAAGACCACGTTGCTGTGAAAGGGCAGGAGAAGGATAAGATCATGTCTGGTATGCTGAGGCGATTGGAATCAAGGGTAGGCATGCGCAGAACTGCACGGGTGTCGACATCGACATCGATCCCCCTTGACACAAGTCACACCAACGCGATTGGAGCGCCTGCTGGCAATAACGCGGATGTCGTCACCAAGTCACGCCAGGCTGGATTCACGAGTTTTGCTACCCCGTCCCTGCGGCAGGCATCCGTGTCTTCGCCTGTTCTCCATCTCTCATCCCAAAATTTGCCGTCGGGTCCGTCGCAGCCTGCAGCGATGGCGCCATTAACAAATACAGGCCCTATCACACCTGTACGCGATCGCACGCGGCGCGCCAGTGTTCAGCCCATTAAGTCCAAGGAAATTAGCGGTCCTCAGCCATTAACATCGCGACATGACCACCGCATTGGCGCTACAACGCCTGACCGCTCTGGTGCGGCCTCCCCTCGGGCAAGTAAATCTCGTCCATCTCCAGTACTCTCTACACCAAGGGGACGTTCGTCGTTTGACACACCCAGGCGGAGCCATGATTCGTCAAGTCCGCCGGACACCCCGACACCCCTGTCTGGCTCTCGAGGGCAGTTGGGCGACCTGTCCAGAACGCCCGCGGCTGCGAGCGCAACTCACCTGCATCTTCACAGCAGTCCACCTTCCTCTCCCATTCCCAATCGTGCCGTGAGTCCTGCACGCGCAAGGACACCTCTGAAACAAGTCGTGGCTCCCGCATCGTATCAGGGGTTCACTTCTGCATCTGCATCCCATCTTCCCTTGAACTCCTCCAGTCCACCGACGTCATCAACTCCAGCCCGTATGCCTTCTGTGAATGCACCAAGAAGGCCTTCAGTTGATGCGCCACGGAGAAGTTCTATTGATACCCCACAGAGAACTTCTTTTGATACCTCAGCCCGAAGGCCATCTGCGGAAGTGCCACTAAAAGTATCTGGCGAAACCTCTCGGAGAGGCTCCATTGACGTGCATCGGCGACCCACGGCCTCCCCTGTGCCTCGAGCATGTTCCCCTCAGTCCACCGTGCGTCCACGTGCTACATCACCTTCTCAGCGCACACCTGCATATGCCCAGAAGCGCTTTAATATCTCAACTGCTTCCCTTATCTCTCCTTCCACTCCAGAACAGCGTGAGGTTATACGTGCTGCAACTTCGCTTCTGTGCAAAGAATTACGGAAAGCACCAGCGCATCTTGCACGCAGTGATGCACAGAAGGAGTGGGCGGAAGTAGAGGTGCGCTTGCAGCCCTTAATTAGGCTTGAACGCGTTTGGGGGAAGAGTGGCGGTGCCAGCGCCAGTTCTAGCCAGGTTGCTCTGGGCGGTGTTCAGCTCAGCTCTGCTGGAGAGGAAAGAGAAAGGAAGCTCTTTTGTGAGGCCCTTCGAGATGGCGTTGTTCTCTGCCAGTAGGTCTTGACAGTTACTCCAACTGGTGTACTGTTTCATGTTGCATCTTTTCAGGTTGATAAACAAGCATCGTTCTGGGACCATAACTCGCATCGACCACCGTGAAGATGGTTTTAAGCACACCAGCAACATCACCAGATTCATTGCTGCATGCTCGCAACACGGTGTCCCTTCCGACGACATCTTCTATCGTGATGACCTCATCCAGGCGACTCCAGAAACCCTTTGCCGTGTCGCAAGTACCATTGTTTCGTTGATCAAGCTTTTTGAAGATCCAGGAGTCGGTCGTGCCAAGGTCATCACGGGTCAAGGCAGGAAAGGTGCCACCATATTAGCTTCACGTAACGACCCTTACTCTCCGGCGATTTCTCGCGCCGCTTCTTCCACGCCGAATCTGCTGCAACGGCCAGTCTCTCCAACTTCTCCTTCCGGTTCGGCTAGCAGAATGCGGAGTCCACATGAACGATCGCCTCCCCTAGTGCGACCTGATAGTCCGCAATCGGGAACATCTGCTGGCACAGCTAAGAGAGTCCCCATCATAGATAGAAGCACGACACCGGCCAGTAACAGCGATCATGAAATCGACGAGGTTCCTCCTATTACGGGTCCATCTCCAACCCATAGATCTCCCTTTCGTGCGCAATCTCAAACTGGACTTCCAGATGACAGTAGCATTAGCCCTCTCTCCAGCCTTCAGCCACTCGACATTCCCTTCCCTCAAGTATCGACTTCACAGGTGTCCAGTCCGTCGACAGCGGGCTACGATGCAGACTATCCCCCACGACAGTCAAGAACGTCCAGCAATCTCACTGATAACACTGCCTTCTCCAGCATCTTTGACATCAGACGGGCGAGCAGCAGCAACCAAAACAAGTTTGGCACAATCAGGACTTTCACAACTGAGGCGACCTCTTGCTCTGAGGCGCCCTCGTTCACTCGAACGGAGGCTAGCTCGGTGGCAGCCTCCATGGCAGAAGAGATGACCAGGAGACGGGGTGGTGGAGAGCCTACACCTCGGTTGAGAGAGCGACGCCCGAGCGAGCCAGGTGTACTTGATCTGGTTAGCCTCGCAGAAGAAGAGGAAAACAGTGCATGTGGGTCGAGCTCCAATCATCACCAGAGGGAAAGTTTACAGCCTGGAGAACCCCCGCGGGAGCGGGAAACAGAAGCGCAGGTTCGCGTGCGGCTCGGTAAAGGCAAATGGCCCGACGATTTCCTGGACGCTTTCAAGGCACAAGCTTCAAGTCCATCTCGGGCAGTCCCGGTTGCAACATCGTCAAACCGTGTAGATATGCCTCTTACTAGTTCCAGTCCTCTGTCTGTATCCCCGACCAGAAAGCTTTCCATTGTTGGGTCATCACATCACAATGACAGCACAGAGCCTACAGTCCGAAGGCCATCTCACCGGTCAACCCATAGCGCGGATGTCCTGATGCCAAAGAATTCAGTGCTCCGTTTGGATGCCAGCTCAGACAATTCACCGGGTTCCAAAGTTATTCTGCGTCGTCAGAGTACACGGAATGGTGCTCGCAGAAATGGGGTCTACTATCCTCGTAATAGCACCGACGATCCTGGGACTGCAAAAGATGAGGATCCTCATATTGTCCCCTTCCCGCGTGCCGTGTCAGGGGAACATGCTGCTCGTGCCACACCATCTCCCGATTCTACTGCCAGGGGCGGTGTCACAAATAACCAGGACGTTCCCCGTGTGCGTGGTCGCTTCCAAAGTGATGTTGAAGATCACCGAGCTCGAAGATGCAGTCGTCCGACTTCGAATGATGAGTTGGGCAGACCGCGGAGGTCTCGATATGAAAGCATGGTCAATCTGGGGGTGGCCTCTGCGAATGCAAATGCGAGCGACTTATTATCAAGGGATTCCGGTGACGGAAGCGCTGTGCGGCAGACTGTAATAGTCAAGGAAGAAGGGAAGCCCGCGACTCGTTTCGTGAGTTCTCCTAGTATTTATGCAAGCTAACGCATAGGTTTTTGACTTTACCTTTATAAGCAACTCGGGAATTGCATCGGCCGCGGACAGTTCGGCACGGTGTATCGGGCTCTGAATCTGACAACCGGGCAAATGGTGGCAGTCAAACGAATCCGATTAGAAGGTCTGAAAGAGGACGAGGTTGCCCAGCTTATGAAGGAGGTGGACTTGATGAAAAGACTATCCCATCCAAGCATTGTGAAGTATGAAGGAATGGCTCGAGATGAACAATACCTCAACATCGTTCTTGAGTGAGTACAGTCTATTATCTTGTCGGACGTTTCCGTGATAAGTTCGATGTACTAGGTATGCTGAAAGCGGCTCATTGGGCCAGATGCTCAAAGCTTTCGGCAAGTTGAACGAGCATCTTGTGGCGAGCTACGTTGTCAAGATTCTCGAGGGCTTGCATTACTTGCATTGTTGCGATGTTGTCCACTGCGATTTGAAAGCCGCCAACATCCTCACTACGAAGACGGGGAATATCAAGCTTTCGGATTTCGGCGTTTCCCTGAACCTGAAGGCTATAGAACGAGAGAAGGACATTGCTGGTACCCCGAACTGGATGGCCCCAGAGGTCATTGAGCTCAAAGGAGCTTCAACGAAGGCTGACATTTGGTCGTTGGGATGCACAGTCGTCGAACTTCTTACTGGACGTCCGCCATTTGGGGATATCACCAACACTATGACAGGTATGATCGTGATCATTACTCCGGATGCATGACTGATATAAACGTAGTCATGTTCCGCATTGTCGAGGATGAAATGCCAATCCCCGAAGAATGCTCCGAACCGTTGAAGGACTTCCTTCAGCAATGCTTCCAGAAGGAACCCTCGATGCGACCTGATGCCGAGCTATTGTGCGAGCACCCCTGGTTGAAGAAAAATTGGGATGCCCTCAAGGTTCGTGGGTTTCCGAATATCATGCAATGTGTTACCAATCGATTTCATTTAGGAGCTTCGTCCCCAGGATAGCATACCTTTTCTCCGGCGTGTTAGCACTGATCTCCAAAAGACTGACCTTGCATACCTTGCGTCTATGGATCTAAACAGAATCGAATCGCCCTTATCGGTGGCCTCAGTTCAAGAGGAGCCATCAAAGTCTCCAAGTCGCAGATTATCCAGTGGACCATCTTCGCCAATCTCGCTTCCGGAGGACACCCCATTCACCCCTAGGGATCACTCTTTTGTCAAGACCACCTTTGGGAAACGTGAGCCCGAAATTTGCAGTCCGTTAGCCTCGCTGATCGTGTTTGTAGCCATGATCTGCAGAGTGTGTATGGGAAGTGTCAAAAGGAGTGCCGTCATTTGCGACAAGTGTAATCTCATCACTCACTCGAAATGTGCTCCTGAAGCTCCTCCCACATGTGACCTCCGCTCTCAACTGTTACTTTACGCCGAACAAGGAAGCCCTGCTGGTATCCCACTCGATGGATTGAATGGCTTACATCCTCCTCGTCCATCGACGACTATTCCTTCTGAAGTCTCCTTCGCTATGCCTTCTCCACAACCAAGCTTGGACGTCACACCGCCATCACAATCGCCATCGCCCACTCCTCCCAACGCCTACAAGTTTATGAATCCTTTCAAACATTCTCGTTCTTTCCTAGCAACAGAGAATAGATCTCCCCCTTCCGCATCGCCGTCACCGATTCCTCAGCCTCTGTCTCATGATGATGTCGCTCCCAAGCGAAAACTCTCTAAGCTTCCGTCAAATATGATTTCCAAAGAACGACCTCATTCATTGTCAAGTAATAGTACTGCCCCCAATGCCGGTAGCATGAAGACGGCTGACAGCCAATCCAGCCGTCAAGAACCGGGTCGTAAATCCTTCCTTTCAACACTTGAGCCTGATACAGATACCATTCCACAACTTGGTCCGCCAGTTCCTGACAAGAAACCCTTTTATGCCCATGCTATGACCGCCATTGTCAATGATCATATGGACGCTTCATCACGCCACATTCCAGGCACAATGCCCAATGAACCTGACCGTCACAAAAAACGGGGAGCCGAGAAATCTTCAGGGTGCACTATTCAGTGAATGTTATCTCTCATCTACTGTCATCCTCGCCTACACCAATCATCCGAACATAGCATCAGATACTATGGACACCGTACCACTGAAATTCTTGGTGCTTTTGCTCACTGATCACTACTATATCGTTCATTAATAAGACACATATATACTCTATTTCAGCACCTACTAGATGTCAAACCCGGTGCGATATCTAATCACCAACAACCTTAAGTTGACAACTTAATCCAATTAGCTATTTGGACATTCGATCCCAGAACTTATGAACTGGAGGGTGGGCTGTCTCGATACTTTCGTCATCCGAGTCTACTTATCATTGACATGTCTCCAGTGCACTACGTAAATCTCGATGACCATAAGGCAAAGACGACTATCGCTTATAAGATTTATGACAACATGATATTCTTTGTCGGTGACATCGGTGCTTTAATGTCGCTCAAGTCAATCTTTATTACCACGTGTCACGTATTGTGAGTCTATTCAACTTTCTGCCTGAACTCACTGGCTCACTGATTTATAGACGTTTTACCTTGATTTGACGGGTTGACAGTATAATGACGGAGCAATGATCCAGAAAGGTTCTCCCTCTTCCATATACCTAGAGTGTTGCATTGAGCTACTTACATAGGATATTTCCCGAAGGACTGAGTTCAAGATCGTTCTTCCATCGGAACAGCAGAGCGACAAATTATAGAGAGTAAAAAGTCACAGGCGCTGTTTATTCTGGGAATGCGAGCGACCGCACAGCTTTGATCCAGGCCGCTGCGGCGTCGGGAAACTTGGTGTCACACGACGGGTCAGCAACATTCGACAGACAGGTTAACTTAGCTCACCTCCCACACCATAACACCAGCATCTGGAAACTATGGTTAGCACCTGCTGAAAACAACGTGGGACATTGGACGCACCCCATCCTTTTTGATAGGCGCTGTCCACACACTGAGAGAGTAGGGTGGTGTTCATATAGCCATTGCTCGCATCCCCTCTGGTGGCTGGTTTGCCGATCACCAACTTATCTAAAGATACTCCTGCTGCTGCAATCTGGAAGACCGAAGTCTTCGGCCACGTCGAAGACGATTTCGTAAGGAGCCCAGTACACGTTGTATACTCAGACGTGCCCTCTAGTATAACCGGTTATTGACTAGCAAAGAGGCAGGACTGCGTGGCTCACGATTGTAGAACTGTATAAAACCGGGAAATCTGTATCGGCATCGTGAAATTGTCCACTGTCAAAAAATGCTTGCCTGAACGTTGTACTGTAAGGTGGCGAATTAGCTCACGAAAACTCACTGTGATTTTCTCACTTACCCAATCAATTAACGATCCAACATTCTTGTTGACCGTCAAATAAGCACCACTAGTGTACTTCGCGGAGAACCTATAAACAGGGAGATCAAACCGGGCGAGTCGTATGAACACGATTGGTCCAAATACCATGGAGCAAGAGCTAGTTGAAGGCCAAGAACTTAGTCAGGTCCAATCCTGATTTTGGAGCAGACTCACGCGCGTGGGTTAAAATGTATTGACCTGCGGCAGGCTGTCAGCACGTCCTCGCCACCCATAATGGAACCACCAAACATACCTTGCGGAAGCTTTGCACGAAGAGCTTTGGTGAACTTGGTCAGCCAAGTTTCTGCAGATCCATTTTCGGCATTCATGGCGTTTAAATCCTGTTGCAAAGCCGGTGTTCAGACATGGACTGATGCACGTCAAGAAAAACCCACCTCGTAGTCAATATCGACACCGTCAAGATTATATTCCAACACGAAGGCCGCAAGATTATTAGCAACGGTTGTAGGATCATATCCCCCACTCGTAGGCGCATCCGTGGACCCGAAAGCGGATACAATGAGAGAAATCCCGGCATTGTGGTATGATCTCTTGATAGATGCTCGCGTGGCATTGTCAAGCGACGCCCACTCTGCAGCTTGATCAGCTGGGCCGGAGATAAGCCAGAACGAGAGGGCACTGAAGAGAGTTAGACTGCGAAACGCTCATGTTTGTCCCCAAGACTCACAAGACGTTATATCCCTGATTACCAAATAACAGATAAATAATCAATACGTGCCAATAAGTCGTTGGCGAATACATACTTTAATCTTACTGGCAGCCGGGGGGCCGGTCTCACCGGAGACCCACTTGTCGCTGTAAATGACGAAGTGAGGGGCTGCAGGTGTTGCACGAGCTGAAAGTGCCGTGTCTGTAAAAGGCATATACAACACCCCGCCGATGGCTGCGAAGACGCTGAGAAGACTCGAGAACACAAAAGACACCATGATGAGCAACGTGAGGTAGAAATGAAGCAGAGTATTATCCATCAGTAGGCATTTATACTAAACCTCATTCAAGGGTTAGTGTAACACGATGTGGCCTTCGATAGCACATGCACCAGAGACCCCATCCTGCTACAAAAGAAGAGGTTGCTACTATCAGAATGAAAACAAAAGTTAGGATAGTGGCTCGATGCTCAGTGCCGCTAGACGATTTGCGGTAAAGTTACACCCCCTGTTAGCAAGAGGAGGCCCATGACAAGATTCAAAATCGTTACCAGCGGCATTAATCCGTTGGTTCCAAGGTTCCAAAGACCAAAGATGGGTCAGGCGCAAGATCTCCGTCTTGGGGATTCCGATCGATCGATTGATGTCAAAAGTCGTTAGAGTGGTAAGCATGATAGGAATGCAGATTCAGAAAGACATTCCTCGGAGGTGTCAGGTACGTGCATGCCAGAATTGCAAAATTCGCTTCTTGTGCTTGAGAGGCATCCGAGGTTGCATATGATCATCTTGAGAAGAGAAATGATGCTGACGAAGGCTACGGCTCAGAAGCACGGATTTGGAATGCCAAATGAATGAGTGTGTATGCGGAGGCGATCCATGACGAATGCAACAGGTGCGATAAGGTCAGGAGGCCGGGGTGAATGACGGGACTTCTTGGGACTCTTGAAGGAGGATCGTAACAGAGGAGCCTTGCGCGGAAAGGGTCACCCTTGACCGCAAGATATCAAGTTATATGGTGGCGTTATGAGATAACAGAAGCGACATCATAGGTCGCCTCTACTTTTGGGACCTTGATATTACACCGGGTTTGCCCTGAATTTTAACGATCATGCGTGCTTCAGAATAGCACTTCCGTGCTCCACGTGTGCTCCTCGGTAGTGGCTGTATCCGCGTCTAGTGGTCACTGTGCGTCAGTAAAAACGATATAATTTCAAACTTGTGGCTTACCGTGGACATAACTTCGGATCACAGATAGGTGTCAAAGCATTGACGCTCTGCCGAGAAACCCCCTGCATGCATATGGCAGGACAACTAGCAAAGGCGACAAAGCAAGCACGCGTCGAAGGTTGTCGCATGTGACTCTGCCCTCTAAAAGGGTTTCTTGGCAATTCTGCAACAAAACAAATTTTAGGAATGTGAAAACGCAAACAAAGCAAGAGCTTAGAAGAGCACGATAAGACTTGGGACCAGATAGTACTAGGGGGCAACTTAAACTGTATCTCGATCTAAAGAAGTGGTAGGTGGAAGAAAATGTAGCTAGGTTTTGCCTAGTTTTGCCATTCGGATGTACACGGTCCGTTGCACATGCACGGGCGCTTACTAGCTATATCCTGTGGACGCATGCGAAGCTTTGAAGTACTTGTCAGCACCTGATTAGACAAATCAAAGGCACTTACTGCAATCCTAACTCGTGCCCAGCCGACCTTTGCTGGCAAGGTATGCAGCGCCTGTATCTGCCCAAACCTGATAATCTGTAACCTTGCAATCATCGTCAAAGTCCAGCACATATGTAAATATCTCGTCCCAACTCTGCTCTGAGCTCAACCATGTGAATCTTGCTCGGCCCTTCACAGAAACTTTCTGGACTTCCGGATCGACGATGTACTCTGAAAACTCCATTCTCTCAAAGCTCAAAGCCGAGGCTATGGTTTTGAAGTAATCCCGTACTCCGTCACGTCCGACGAAGTGACGACCCAGAAAGGGAGCAAGAATTGGTAAACCATGTTCATATGCTACGCACTGGTGTGTTGTAGAGAAATGCGTCATGAGAACGTCTGGATCTTTCTTGGATGCAAAATCAATGCATAAGGATTTGGCAGCGTGAAGCAAATTGTCTCTGGTTATGCGCATCGTATTATGATTGTGGTTAAACGTTAAACGTTGTTGGTGGTTGGAGCACGCTGCTTAGCAAAGACGGCGAGCCTCGAACTCACGGACACGTGAACTCGGACGACGGAGGTTCCTTTCTTTCATCTTCTTAGGAACCTCACTGGCCCTCTAATATGCCGAGCGACTCGCTGATACCAGTGCCAGAGGAGGTTTTGAGGCGCCCTAGAAGCAAACACAGCAGCACCCTCTCGTGAGCAGACTACATTGCGTACTTGCGGCCTTTTGGTCGGGGGTGGCTGATGAACGCCAGGAATCATGCACATCATACTTGCAGTCACAACATAGAGGAAGCAGCAAAGCGTACATCAAAGCGGATACTGCAGTACGAAAGTCAGATGCAGGAACTCAGCGTCAGTCTCTTTAAGTGTCCTGCTCAATGTATTGACACTTCCACTTGCCTTTAGACCAAGCTTACAGAAGGCTTGAGCAACTTTCGAGCTATGGACAGCTTGATGCAGGGCTCTCTCGATGAACTGAAGGTCAGCGATGGCTTTATGTTAAAAGTGACTGTGAAATTGATAACTTGAATCACTGCACTGAACAGAGAGATACACAGCATGCCAAGCATGCACTCGAAGAACATATACCGTGCATCCACCAGGAACTTCACAACTCTCTTGTCTCCCTGGAAGAATTGTCACATACACTTCCACAAATTCAATCACATGTGGCTGAAATACGACGTATATACGATTCTGGTCGAGAGAAAGTAAGAGATTATAGCGTCTTCCCATCGAAGATTTGACTCACCAGGAAGGATAGGCCAAGAATCTCGTGACAGACCTCAATTGGTTGAACACTGAGTGGCATGAGCGTTGGCGAGTTATCATCTTCACGAATCACTCCCCGGTTTCGAGGTGGTGGACTGTCACAATGCGCGTCTTGTTTGCTGCCACTTTCATAACATTTGGATGGATTGCTTGGGTGGCAATTGCGGGTGCCTATACAGCTCACAGACAAAGGCTTGTCTGGGGGGAGAGGCTGATGTCTTAGATCACGCTTTTCTGCGCCTCCTCATTGTAAGTGAATACTCGATTGCTACACTCGTCTCTTTTGGTGACCTGCTAATCTGCAGCGTTTTGTGCGCAACAACATATATTTAGGTTGTGAATCTCTTTCTACGAATCCAAGGGTCTCCTGACCCAAAACAGATAGTTGCATTCCACGGCACCCCACGGCGTAGAAGAGCGGGACATCAGCTTCCATTCTCCGCTCCACGGAATATACACTATTCCTCGCACTTCCGCTTCTGATCGTGTGGGTAGACCATGAGCATACGTATGTGTTATCCACGGTCTTGGAGATGCATCAGAGCCGATATGACCAGAGTTTGTTGGATTGCTGGAGGAGGAAGGCGAGGACCGATAGGTTTGGAAGAACGATATAAGCTCGGAAGGGTTAATGAACTTTGAGTATGTGTGGGTCCCCACGGCTACCTTGTGGAAGACATATTCGGCGGCCAAAATTGTAATGAAATAGGAGAGTGGCGTCCTCGCAATCGTGGAAAGGAAAAGATGGCCTCCAGGCTGATGTCAAGTAAAAGTTACGCCTGTATTTGACTAGAGTGTCCGGAATGAGACTTACTTTCACCAACTGGGCACAAGCAGAAAGGAACGCCACCGGGTTATCTACGTGTTCAATAACCTCCATCGAGCATACGGCGTCGAACCGCTTGGGCTCTTTCACAAGCTGCTCTGCAGAAGTATGACGGTATTGCAATGAATTGCCTGAAGAAGACAGCTGGGGATCACCACTAGCATGTGTCGAAGCTATCCCAATGTTGGATTCAGATGCATCGATACCAAGAGTTCGTGCCCCCAGCCTAGCGAGACTCTGGATCACAGAATGGTTCGATTCGATAAGTCATGTTAAGCGATGAGACCGATAGCGAACCTCTGAGAGCAAACCGCCTCCACAACCCACATCCAACACGTCCATACCAGTCAGCACCGCGCATTTCGACTCTAACACTCTCCTTGCATCCTCTCCTTGATCTTCCCATGTGGCCTCAAGGAGTTTTTCCCGGATGTAGTGCACCCTTACAGGGTTCATTCGATGCAATAGCGAAAACTCCCCTTGCTCATTCCACCATAGTGAGGAAAGCCGAGAAAAATGGGCAATCTCAGCTGCATTGACGGTCGAGGACGTTGCTGCTGCCGACTGGAAGCATCGAGTATTTTGGCAAAAGCGCAAGAGGCGCGTTGTCGGTCGGACGGCTGCAGACAACATGAAAGATTCAAGGAGTCAGAGTCTGGGAGCAATAGAAACTTCGCTATCTCGGTCAGACTCGAGAAGCCACTAAAAATTGTATTTTTCTACAAAGTACACATTGTAAATTTGTCTGGCAACAAACAAGGCATCCTCCTGATAAAAAGACAGGCAGATGATCTGTCAAGCCACGATACTAGTAGTCTAGTATCTCGTTTTTGCCGTGTTGTTTAACGCCGTTGCCACGAGAAATAAATATGCAAGACGAAGATAATCACGGCAGTACAATGCAGTAATTAAGATGGCCCCGTCGTCGAGCTTTTTCAACAGAACGGAGTGAAACACAACGAAGACGGGAGCATCATGATTCATATGGACATCAGAAGATCACAACAAAGTTTTGAAGGGCTGTCAATGTTTTTATTTATTTGTTCGAATGCTGATATAATCGCCTATTGGTCCAGCGTGTCGTAGTACCCAACTTTACTTATTTGCACTCACAGCACGCAGGATGAGTGCTAGAAGCACCCACAAGGGGTTCGCCTCATCGCACGCCATCCCTCCTAATCCTACCTTTATTGACTTCCCAAGATCTGACGGTGACCCAAGCAACTGGCCCTTGAACACTACCCCTCACATCGATAGCGAGGGTCATGTAAACTACATGCGACAGGCTGCCCTCGATGAATCGTTATCGATCAAATGGCGTGTCGAAGTCGCTGCAGCCCTTGCCTCAAAGCTCAACATGGCCCGCGAGTACTCACTTATGTCCTAGGCCACCGATCATTTATCTCATTCTTTCAATAGAGGGCAACTATGCTTTGCAAGGATGGCCTACGGGCTATCAGATGTTTGATCACAACAAAGGCCCAAAAGATAACCCTCGTCATGATGCCTATCTTATAGGTGAGCTGTGCTTCCACATCAGCGCAATTAGTTAGCGTTTACTATCAAGATGCTAGGTTCTACCTATGCCAAACGCTTCCGCTCTGTCCCAGAATTTATTCCCCACGCCCTATGGCTGCTTACAGACCCCGCGCTTGACCGCAGTAACTGCAATTGCAAATACTGCAATAAAAAACCCCAGCGTGAAATCACTGCTTCCATGAACCTTCTTCCAAAGCGCGGCGGCTCCGCGCCATCTGCCGCAAACACACCCACAAGGACGGTTCAACCCCCTAGATTGAAACGCCAGCCTCAACAACCTAAGGAGAGGCTCGTTCGGGATCAAGAGAAAGGCTCACGCGACAAAGAAAGGTTTAGACCATACGTCGGTGTGCGTCGCATGCCGAAACCTGTTAGGCAGCCTGCACCAAAGCAAAGCATGCTTAGGGAGCGCAACTCCGATTTGAGCTGTGCCTATGGTCCTGAAGTCAAGGTTCGTCGATGGTTCCGTGACGGTGAACTCCTTTGGTGCGCATTGAACACCCCAATCGATGGGCCCAGCGGGCCAGGCGGCGACGATTCCATCTTTTTCTGGCCAGGTCTCGTCGAAGAGACAAGAATGAAGCCTACGCCTATTCCAAAGGATGCAGATATGGATATCCTTGATGGGCCATCAAACGGCCATCCGAGCTCGAACGCTGACTCATCCAATGGTGATGAGGAAGTCCCTTGGATCATCCGGCATGACCTTTCTTACAAAATGAAACTTCTTGGTATCTCCCAATCATTGTATATTTCAGACCAACTTGTTCTTCCGTATCAATCAGTTGCCCCTTCGGACGAGCTCATCCAAGCTATTCATGCAGTATCTTACGAGGACCTCGACCCAGACCCCGCACGCACTTTCGCATTCAACCCTTATTCCACCTCTTCAGAAGTTACCTTTGCAAAAGCCGCAGCCCCGTACGGCATTGCGCTGCAGATTGGCGCAAATATTTCTGGGTATTGGACACCCACGGACGACTGGGAGTTCAAATTCAGCGTTGAATACCCCAATTCCGGTCCACCACAGTCAGTCAGCACATTCCAAAGCCTCGATTCGGTGATGAACTCAAGTATGGCACATAATGCTAACCTCGCCTCGTCCATGGCGACGCCCTCTGGCTCAGGCTCTCACACGCCTAGTATCTCTGCATCGCTCCCCCCACTAGCACCGACCCAGACGATCGTGCAGACACGCTACCAGGGCCTGTGGTGGGGTGCAGAGCGTATCTGGACAGACGAGCTTATTCGGCTCAAATTTTCGCGAGGCCAGATCGCTCCCGAAGGAAATGACCTTATCAATGCGCCTGCTGGTCCAAGCAGGAAGGCGCAGGAATACGCGCGTTCCATGGGCGGCCAGGTCGGCGGCGCTGAGGGGCGCGGCGTGTTCATGCGCATCGAAGGATTGTTCGTTGCCGATCCGCCGAGCGGGAGAGGATCCAAAGTCTGCCATGCAGTGGGGACGCTTTATGAGCTCGTGGATGAAGACTGGGAGGAAGAATTGGACGGTCGGGAGATAGTAGTTAACAAAGGAAAGGGTAAGGCGATCGAAAATGGCAATTCAAACATGGATGGGTTGCTTGAGCTGGATGGTGTACCATCTGGACTTTCATTCATGAATGGTCCATCCCCGCTGAAACCGCCCCCACTCGCAAACCCAGATCCAGCGGTTTCCATTGAAAGCACGACGACAGATGTTCTTTCGCACAGCAACATAGCTGGCGCTTCCGCACCTACCGCACCACCACGTGACGCGAACAGCGCGCTCTCGCATCCGGTCCTCAGCGCTTTCCCATTGCCAAAGGCCCCCGACGGATTCAAGTTCCGCCCCATCCTGAAGCCGGGCCATGAGATTGTCGTGGATCTGACGTGGATCGCCGGGCGGTATTACCCAGGCCTTCTCGAGCACCGGCTGCTTGACAGGCACGTCGAACGCGCGCTTGCTGCTGGTGGAACGCAGTTATGGGCCCTCGAGGGTCTGACGGCTGGGTGCTATAATGCGATGGACCCGACGAAGTGGAAGCCCACTCGCACGGCGATGGTGCGGGAGGCAAGCCATGATGCGCGGGTGGGGCTTGAGGAGCACTGGAAAAACAAGGAGAAGGAGCGTCAGGAGGCGAAGCTGTTGGAGGGGACGTTTTTGCCGCCGTTGCCGCCATCAGGCATGGATAGTGGCGAGGGGGGATCTGGGCTGGGTGAAAGTTCAGGCGCTGCTGCGCCAGGATCAACCGGTAACGGGCAAAGTTTTGTGAACGGCAAAGAGGAGAGAATGGAATTAGGAGTAACGGAGGATGGGATGCTGGAGGAGGTTGCGATGGCGGTTGATTAGTGAGTTGGCGGCTGTCTTCCATATTCGTGTCCCTTGCATTGCATGTCATCTAAGTACCCCGCTAATGTTTTGTTTTCACTGTGCTATCATGGAATGTACTATATGTGAAGAGTCCAACGTTGCCCGTTTGAGTACTCTCGACTCTGCATAGTCACTTATATGTCTTTAACAAATTGTAGGTGGCCAACCTGTCGTGGCTACGTGCGCTGTGCACCCCGAATGCTAGGCCACAACCTTTTCAAGTCTTCACAGTGCCAGTCGTTCCAACCACCAAACATCTCATCCACTGTTGTCAATCTCCTCTCTACCACGGCCATCCTCCATATCATTGTTTGTCTCCTCTCCACGGACATCACTGGCCCCTCCTTGACTCTGAAACATGGGAGACACGCCGTGGAGGAAGTGGGATACAGCACCATCCTTGAGGAACTTTGCGATGAGGCCGCCGTTGTCATGTGAGTTATAAAATGACGTGCAGGATATTCAGTGTTTCTTCTGCTGTCTCCAACCCTGGCGTCCTGAGCTACAACAAAAAAATGGTGGGTAAGGGGCCTCTAATAACCTACAAGTGACGGTTGCATGGCTCGAAGCATCCCAGCCCGGTGGCGACGGTCCAGTCGGACCAACCATTTGCAGAGATGTCAGACTCTCAGATCTGAGTAGACTCGTAATGTAATTTCGAGCTCTAGTCCGTACATATATTCAGTTTGCCTACTAACTTCGCGTGAGATCATGTAAGATGCATGTACATTGTACATAATTGTGAATGGTGATACATATGGCTCGAGTACACGATGAAAGGGATAGATTTCGTTCCAAAAACCCCTACCAGGGTCCATACGAACAAGCCACCCACCATTGCGGTGGGTGCCCGATCAACTTTGTCAAGGAATCGAGTTGTTGCCGCGTAGGACGCTTTTCAAAATCTCCTCTATCCGAGCACACAAAAAACACCCGAACGGTGTCAATTTGAATGGCATCCAGTACGTCGTCGGGTTCATCGTCGTAATCGCCGTTGAACACAGCGATCCACTCCGGAGGGATGACGCCACCCGGGGGATTCAAACAATTTCTGTAGTCTAAGAAATAGATGCCCGACCAAGATGCAAGGAGCTCATTGGCTCGCGTCGTGGCAATGTCCTCATAGTCTATGTGACTGCGATCGGGCAACTCCTCTGGACAGTGTTGCTCCGCGAACCGCATCAGCCATTCAGAAGAGACTGCGTATCCGTAGCACTGAATGTTATGCGCTGCGGGTGGACGGGCAAGTTTGAAGGGTCGTCGTTTCATGGAACGTCCAGTCTGCTGCGAGGTTGCAATCTTCAAGAACGTTAGAAAGAGAAAGAAAATGGGATCTAAGCATATAGATCTACCTTTAAAGCTTCAAGCAGTTTCGAAAGAAGAAAAGGCATGTTCGTGATAGAGGCGAGAATAAGTAGCGAACACTTTTTAAGTGACTTGAAGGCGTGATTAACAAGGCGTCGAACAGAAACTGACTCAGAAGTCTGCGTTTTATAAGTATGTTGGCACTGCGCGTCCACAAGTCAATTGTGGACAATCCACTAATATTTAATGTTCAACAATCAACGCAGGAGTGCGCGTTAATTTACCTTCAAATTCGAGAACAATGCTGGTTATTCCCGATTTCGCTCAAATCCTACTGTGTGTGCGGACTTCAAGCAATGGTTCCCGCATTCTCGAAAGTCAGGAGATCGTTCTGTTGGTAAAGAACAAGGCTACAGCGTCAAATAAGAAAATTAGAAAAAGCACGCAGCTCTCTGCTTTCATGTGTGACTTCAGCATTCGTGTGATCTGTATCATTGCCTCGTATAGACTCGGTAGAAATATACCGAGATCCAGGATGCTGGCCTAGAGCAATGCATAGAGGCAGAGATTGGGGACACGGTATATGGTCAAAGGAAGCCATCAGTCCTAGGCATTGTGCCGGAAGAATTGTGACTCATTTCAGTTGTTAGACCAGGGAGGATCACCGCAGGCTTTCGAAATAATAGCACAGCACATTAAGATGCGGGAGCGAAAAATATATATTTTCATGATCTAGAGAAGTATCAGTACATAGATGAGTCTACAAAAATGTGTCAAGCAGGTGTCCTCGCCCATATAGTGTATACTAATACACCATATGAACGGCAGATGGCAGCACTGAATGCCCCATAAGCAATCGGGAACACTGGAAACCGTGCAGCGCCAGCCAGTTCCAGGTTGACCTATGACAACTGCAGTATTGATTCGGTGCTCACATCGATATATACATTCGAACTCAATACCCAGAATCTGCCCACACTGTGCCGCCTTCAAGCCTGGGCATGCTTTTGAACATATCAGAATTGGTGTCCATAGATTTTCACTCACTGGGGGTATAGTATCTGTAGCTGCTTGTCACATGGACAATGTAGCATAGTGTAGCATGTCGTGGGTACGGCAAGACACAGCTTCATGAATGTTTGAACTTCTGACTCGGAATATCAGGCTAATGTGCAGTATGTCGACAGTCGACACCGTTGACTCGGAAATTCAAGAAGTCCGATCCAACCATCTTCCCTTTCTCGTAACAAACAAAATATCTGTAAACAGGCGGAGTTTGAGGAAGTCAAACGCCTTACCAGCTTCTCGAATAGTATTATCACCGTACCAGACAGAACATATATTGTTGTTCGTATCTGCTTGTTCAACCAATCACCGGCACCAGCTAACGTCGAGAAAACACTCATGTCATCGTGACTGCAGCAGACCAGATTAAAATCTACTCGAGCTCTGCTCTCTTGAGTCGTGCGGATTCGAAACCTGCCGATAAATGATTTTTCTTTGACATTCACTCATGGGCAGTTTTTCGGAAGGGAAAGTGTCTTAGCCAAGTGGATACTACAACAGAATTAAAATCTGTTTCTCTTGGAGTTAGTTCAAAACTTGCTGACAGCATTTTTGCAGTGTATAGATCCTTGGAGGTTCAGGAGATAAATAGTACGCCCATCTTGTCTTTCTCCTCACATTGAATAACACACCCAACCATAGTACTGTGCACTTTGCCTCTCTGACAAGAACATGCATGTCTTCTTCCCTATCCAAGTTGTTTGATGCCTAAAAGGTAGATCACTTCTCCCATAAGATTGCGACTGCACAGCTGACCGTTCAAACTTGGAGTCTGTCCGAAAAAGCAGCCTCATATTCAGTCTTAGTAACAATTGAGATCTGTCAGTGCAATGGAACCGCAGGCCCGAGGCTACTTACTGATACATGACCGTGCTTCTTTTAGGCAATCCGCTTATGCCAGTGGATTCATTGGCTGCTGTTGCAAGTTTGTCATCGAGCTTGAGCGGATAATAATTATGGAGGCCCGGGCGATTGAGTGTCTCTGGGAATGGCACGATCTGCCCACGAGGATTTCACTGACCATGAATGGGATCATTTGAATGCTCGCCAGACATGCAGTCCTTTATGAGATCGAGAGTAGCATGTGAATCTCGCAAACGAAAGGATCTTTGAATACTTGGACGGAGGTGGAAAATGTGAAGATCATGGGCAGAGCTCATTTATTGATAGCCTTTGCCATCCCAGTTCCTTGATAATGTTCGATGGCTTCGACCTGATCATCTTCAAGTTCTGCCACAATTGAAACAGAATCAATTCTCGACGGACGATTGCAACGATTGCTTACCCCTATTATTCAGCGCGTAACTCCGCGATTATCAGCCTGGACAACTTATGAGCCACGCCAGCTAGGCAGTGCATCATTGATGGCGCTGTGAGCGACCTTATAATATAATACAATATTACTGTTGAATGTGGATCCGTGACCGTTCTGAATGGGTCTCAGTGCAAGGTTGCTTTATAGGCTATTTCGTTATATGGTCATCGATAACTACAAATATCCAGGATTGTTTACAAATATCGCTCTACGACAGACTACGATTATCATTACGGCTGGCTGCACATTAAATTCAACGAAATTTCAAGAGACCAATAACGGCAGAGACAAGGCCCATCGGTGACCGTGTAGTCAAGGGCGAGCCTGTTTGTTGTTCGCTCTGTGGTCGTTCTTGAATTACTCACTAGCCTTAGCTACACCTGGCAGGGCGGGTCCTCCAACCGCGGCCTATCAACTAACAGCTAATAGCTGCAGTTCAGGCAGTTCATAGTAACTGTTTGCATTAAAGATGGCTACCCTTCTTTCGCCAGCCTTGTCCATGTCCACCACCGACTCTACCCCGTTCTCTCAGTACCATTCTCTCCGCCCGTCTCCAACACCATCCTCAAGTTCTTCATCATCCAGTGGCTCCTTGAACCGTGCAGATGAAGGTGCGTCATTCCGTTCTCCAGTCCGCTGCCTCGAGGCTGGTGTTTACGGCAGACCAGAAAATCTCACCATCACCGCGTCGCGTTCATTGCTCGCGAGAAACAAGGGGAAGCGAAAGAGCTATGAGTGAGTTCTCTTTCAATCTACTTCAATCTGGCTCGTGACATAACACGCGCATGCAGAGACATCCGCCTCCTCGCCATCTCCACACACATCACCGAACTCTCGTATAGTATATCGGACATCCAGACGCGTATATTTGGTACGCAACTTCTTGGCCCTATCCGTTTCTTACCCACGCAATCCTCAGAAATACAGGAACTACGACACAAGTCTCAATCTTCAGGTGATGCAGCCGCCACGACCGTCATCATCGACAAAGCTCTTATGACTCTTGACGAACGCCTTGAGGCTGTCGCCTGTGGCATGAAATCCATGTCTGAATCAGTTACCCCCTTTCAGAACCAGCCCAATGGTACCCCCGACTCTGAACAAGTTGTACTGGTCCGCAAGCATGCAGTACTCGTTACCGAGTGGGAGGCCGTGCAGAATGACACAGATGTTCTCAGGGAGGAGTTGAAAGAGGATAAATGGCTCACTGTGTTCAGAACCGTCACAGAACAGGCGGACGGAATGATGGGAAGCTTGGAGAAGGCAGTCAATCGTTGTCAGGTGTGTTCTTGTGTTCTTGATATTTGGATCATCTTCGCAAACACTACGCAGGATTTCATTTGGCAGGTACACCGGGGAGGTGTAGAAGATTCACTCTCGCAGTCCTCATACAGGGGCTCAGTTAGTTCAGACAAGAATCCCCTAAGTATCGAGGTATTCAACGAGTTGCTCAACTCGTTCGAAGCAAAGAAAAAGTGGATTTTCTTCTTTTGCATTCTACTTCGTCACTTACACTTCTTCTAGGCACTACGTCCCAGCCACGTCCAAGGTACTTGCAATCATTGACAATGGCGTGCAAAATCGTGTCACAAAGAACGGGGAGACACTCCGACGACATGGGGAATCTGCTAAGAGGTGGCGGATCCTCAAGGAGCGAATGGCCAAGATGGAGAAAGAGATGGAAGCCGTGCGAAAGATCCTCACGGGTGATGTGGCTCGAAGTGAAACAGGTTCCACAGCATCGGGGTATACAGCAAATGGGTACCTTGCAACGCCCGCGAATCGCTCTTCGAAAGGTCGTGCACCGAGCAGAGCAACAAGTTCTACGAGTACTCTTTCGCGGAGCATATCACCACTGAGGAAGTTTGCAAGGAAGATCACCGGTCATGTACGGTCGCCTCCGGTCCCCGTCACTCCCTTGCCTGTATCACGAGAATTATCTTCGGTGTCAAGAGACTCTTCACAATCACAGGGTCCGTCATCAGAGCCGGCTAAGACACTACGACGACAACGCACCTCTATATTCGCATTCAATCGGTCTGCCAGTGGTGCCCCACTTACACCAGAGAAGGGACACAAATATAGCCACAGCCTCACGCCCGAATCCTCCCCCGCCTCCAAACGCCTTGACCGTATCGACGACCCAAATTCAACCGTGAAACTGAAAATGCTTAAACAGCCATGGAACAGCTCAACAAAGGTAGAGGCGCCGGATCCTGCGGCGACCATCAAGTCCACTCCTCCAAAGCGGCCAAACGCACAGTCTGTCCTCACCCCGGAATATGGCCCTCTGGTGCCGAGTACGCCTTCACGAAGGAGCCTCAGCCGTAGTTCAAATGCGTCTTCACGGCCTTGGTCTCCTGTAACTTCATCTGCATCCACGAACCCTTCTATACCTCCTCTTCCACATCTACGTCCACCATCCCGAGCTCAAACGCCCAGCCTTGGGATGACACCACGCCCACGGCCCAAGACCCCAAGTCATATTCCAGCCCCCGCGCTACACTGGCGCTCCGTGTCTGCACGGCAGCCTGATGCTGACGACGACGACGAAGAGCTCACGACTCTGATGCAGCGCGCATTTTCGCCTCCGCATACTAATACATCTCCCAGCACCTTCCGTTCGTATACCCCGAGTGGCGTACGCATACCCCCACCACGCCCTCCAAGCCGATCACAGATACCCCTTCCCAGCGTGCATGTCTCCTCCGAATCGCGTCCCTCGTCAACGACGTCCTTCTACCGCCCCCAAAGCCCCCTTACCCCAGGGTCTCTCCTCAGGGCACAGACGCCCGAATCGCAATTGAAAGCAAAAATTCAACAGATCCCGTTTTACGGGGGCGCAGGAAACAGCGGGATACGTACATCTGCGCGGCAGACTGTCGCAGGGAAGCTCCCTCCTTCATCGTTCCGCGATTCGTCAACGACACGGACTCCCAACTCGCGTCCGGGGTCGCGGTCAGGGTCGTACACACCTATGGAGCGCGACCCGATGCACTTGTACGTCCCCGCGAGTGACAAGGACCCACTCGATGTGGAGGTGGCGGCAATTGTGAATGCGATTCCGCACGGGCTGTTGATTGAGCGTGTGGATCCCCCGCTCAAGGCGCCGCCGAAGGAGGGAGAGGAGATTAGGGCGTCATATGCGTTTTCGAATAGTTTGAGTCGGAAAGTGGTGACTTGTAAACTGACGACGCTGACGCGCTCAGGGGCAAGGGGGGGCGGGATGTCGAAGAAGGTTATGTGTCGGGTTGGAGGAGGCAAGTGCCTGGTTCTGTTCTTCCGTCAGTATAAGGTGTTAACATGGATTTTTACAGGCTGGCAAGATTTGCAGCTCTACATGCTCAACCGTCAGGCAGGCATGTAGGGCTTGAACAAGGAACAGATACCATGCATCAGACCTGAATTAATTTTTGCACTTTGCACTTTCTCACACTTCATCAATCAGAACGGTTACACATAGAGAATCGCTAGTCGCGGAACAAGTTTACTGTAATTGCATCATGATTATATCCTCATGCTCATTATGTCCGCCAACGTTTTGTGCAGTTTTCTATTTCTTGTTATGTTGGCCAGTGTTTAGTTGCATATTGCTATTGAATTGTTATGATGTTTAGCTTACGAGTGGTGACGATATTTGGTTTGACGCATACATGTCGACCTATCGATACTCATCCACCGAATATAAAAATGTTGCAATGCATATATTGGGTCGCGTGCATGAGAAACTGCTCATCTAGCACATACCCGCATTTTAATACCCCGCCCAGCTCTTCACCTTCGAGAACCAAAACGACCGTTCGTTCTTCAGCGGCAGTGGTATCGTCTCCCCATCCTCTACATTAACTGAGTCATACCCGATAAAATCGAGCTTGTTCCACCGCCCGAGGGGACGTGAACGCAATGCGAGCGTCATCTGGAAAAAATACTTGCTCGGCTGCGGCTCTGTAGTGGCGTGCGCATGCGAAAGGTGCTTCTCGACAAGGTTCGTGATGTAGACAGTGTTACCCGACAGAGACCAGTTGCCGATGTAGAAACCCTGAGATAGATGTGGCTGAGTTTGGGGTTGGGTGAGATGAGTGTGCGCATACCTTCATACGCAGGTTTGGCTTGAGCATTGGGATAACGGTTTGGGGTTGCCATTCCTCGTTAGCGAGGAGTGATAGCACCTGTCCGTTGGGGAAGAATCGGCTGGGATACTGTCAACAAGGGTAAGAGATGGATCAGGGACGAAACTTACAGGTATCGATGATACGTGATGAGGTGAGTTACCTACAAGGGAGTGATAAACTCAGCACGTCGAAAATGTTGGGGAGTTCTCTACGTACGTTTACCCAAGAGTTCTCGCTAGAGCCCATCCGCCTATGATTCTTGTAAGAAAGCGGAGATAATACATACATCTCTGAAAGCATAACTTACATGTAATGGCAAACAGCAATGTAAACTCCATCCAAACGCAAGCGGGGATGTTCGATATAAGCTCTCCGGTAGTCCGAACTGTACAGTTCCACAATATTCGTTATAGAATCATCGTCAGCAATCTGGGGAGGCTTATATGCCATTTGGACAAAATCTCTGCAGATATTTATAACGAAAAGTACATGTAAGAGACAAGCACCATACCTCCAAATCGCAGAATCCAAACTGAGCACTCGTGCTTTACGACTGACAGCCGCAAACCGCTCAATCGTAGTGTAGTCAAGAATTCGGAGGATTTGGAGCAGAAGCTCATCAGGGATGAGATTGATAGGAGGTAGTCCCTCTTTCTCATCCTCCGGCTCAAAGACAAGATTCTCAGGAAAGTTCTCGAGCACTTGTGCTAGAAACCCCGACGTCACGAATGATTTATCCTTGCTATCCTGGTGCACTTTGAGTTTCTGCACATCCCATGTAACTCCATCTACAGAGACAGTGGATGGAACCTTCTTGTGACTAGCTGGTTGAGTGGAAGAACGCTGCTGTGTGCGTTGTTCTTCTATGAAGTACGCACGATCGACGTTCGCATCGAGACGAAATGCCTGGCGATAGAGTTGGAGAGCCTCGTCTAACTGGCTGTGTTGCTCGTGAAATACTGCTTTGCGATAGACTTCGACGGCATGAGCCAGATTGGAACTGAGATGAGATTGGCCGTGAGATGCGTGCGCTGTGACGGTAGGCGCACCTGCGACAACATGGGTTGCAGGCCCCCGAGATGCCGAGAGCGTGTTAGTGATAATAGCGGCTTTCGCGCTGGCGTCACTCCGAGCTGGGGAAACGGCACGTTCTGCAGCAGCGCCGCTGGCACCGGGAACGGGCTGAGTTTGTGCGCCCGACGTAGTAGCCTGTGACTGTCCAAGTCGTTCCCTGACCTCGGCCTTCCATTGCTCTCTGAAACGTGCGAGTTCTGCGGGCTCCTGTTCTGGTGCCAGGATATCTGACGTCCCTGCGTTCATTCTACACCTGAAAGCTGACACTCAGCTAGACAAGAGTCAGAATATAATTCAGAAGCGCTTGTGAGTTCTTGCTTTAGCTAATACGAGTCATCGTGACCGGAACTTCGGAAGCAAACCGCTTACAGACCTTTCGGAAAGTCTTGACTCACGTGTTTGAAATGGTTCAAAAATAGTAAAAATGTCGAAAATTCAATTAAATCGAAAAATCAGCAAACTTGCACCACTCTCCTTCAAAGTCGAGCAGAAAAGCATAACTGACACTCTTTTGAACGTTAGATTATGTCTAATACAGTAACTGAATGCTCCGACGAGGAAGATGCCACCCATTCACAACACTCTGATGAAGAATCTGTTGATGGTATCCATATAGAATCTGGCAACATTTTAGACGAAGAACATGGTAATCTTGGTGGTATGGAAGACTCCTCGGGCGAGGATGGTGATGAAACCTATGGGGACGATGACTCGGAGCCTGAGTTAGAGCTTGCTCCTGAGCTACAAGTGATCAAAGGTTACAGTGACTACCTCCTTGTTACTCGACGGGAATAAGCTGACACCTAGGCAGATGCAATTTATGCCAAGCAGCCTGCACTGAAGATTCGGATCCCTGCTGGCTCAGTGATGGGTAGTAAGCTATCGAAGCGGAAATATGATGTCGACTGTGCTGCAGATACCTCCGAGGCAGAAGATCCTTCAGCCAATGCAAGCAAGAAGTTAAAGCCTTCTAAAGCTTCGAAGCATGCAAAAAAGCATCATAACCCTGGTACGAAGAATGTTATCAAGCCTCGCTCACGTGGACGACCTCGCAAAGAAGGCCCAAAGGACTTCTCCGTACCTGTGTATGTTGAGATTGCCCAGCCACCGGTGTTGGAGAGAGGCAAGACTCCCAAGGGCGACAAATTCGTGAAGCAGCCACCTGTTTCAGATGGTCCTTTCAACATCACTCCGAAGATGAGTTGGCACCAGTTTGTTGATGAAATAGTGGTGTTTGCCAACGTCGAGAGGGAGAATATTGATATGTCTAGCACAAAGTGGAGCTTCCAGAAGAAAAATCCTCTTCCTTTGAAGGATGCTGTTGGCTATGAAACCATGAAGAAGCAAATTCAAGGAATGAAAGATCCAGACTCCGCAATCATCATTGTTGCACTCACAACTCCGAGACCTACCAAACATGGACGTCAAGCTGCACCTGCTCCGATTCTGGATATTCCTGAAAAACATCAAGATGATGGTAGCTTGTATGGGAGAAAAGTGAGTGCTCACGGTGACAGCAAGTGAAATTGCTGACATTGAAATGATGCGCAGCTTTCATTTGATGATCAAATTGCACCAATCCTGGAGAGACTGAACGACGAGCACGAGATTGGTACTTGTGCAACTCACCCTTCGATCCGCTGCTATGTTCAAGAACCACAAGGCTGGCATTTTGACTTGAACTCCAATAGAATGAAAGTTTGGGCGAATTCCATTGTACGTACATCATCATTGTCTACTGTGACACATATATATGATATCTGCCAGCTTCGCAAGCAAACCTCATATGGGCGGATTCCCCTCGGCAGTAATTTCTTCAACCCTAAGGATCGCATCAAGGATTCAACACTGCCTCAGACACCACAGACTCCTCGTGCTTCGAACATGTCTGACCAACCGTTCTTCCCTTCAATGTCACCGTGGAACCTCCCAAACCCTTCGCTGCAGCAATTCTCATCCCCATTGTACCCTTTCGTACCATGGAACATGCACCCTCTACACATGCAGCAATTTGTACCACCAACTCCAAGTCCAGTAGCGCACCACCTGGGGCCGGGCTGCACACACCAGCATTTCGGTGCATCTGCCAGCATTTCAGCTGCGCTGGCACAGGTTACCAAGAATCCGGTGGAGGAATGGTGTCAAAAATATGCTCTGGACGACGAGGACTGCCAGAGTCTTAAAAAACTCGGCTTCAAAGTTGGCGACAAGCTGGATGCTTTAGGTGCTGATATTTGGGAATGGGCTGCAGTACCTCCACTTGCTCGCATACGTATCTTGAATGCCTATGTTGCCAGCAAAGCAGAAAACCCATTTGCTTAGTAGGTCATCTCGGGACCGCACTCGAGATCTACAATGTGATATTCCCGCCGTTTATTCGCACATTTACCATTCGTTAAACTCTGATAATTATTAATCTTACATGACTTTCGTAGATATTCATACCCGTATATTGTTACCCCGTAAACGTAAATGCAGCTATAAACTACTACTCCCCTCCGCGTAATATTGTCCGCGCTACAGATAGCCACTATGCATATACCAGCCTCGAGCATTTTCGGCATTTATGGCCCTGAAGCAAGCTTCACGGAGGTCCTGCTCAGGGAATTGGCTGTGTCGGAGATCTCTCCAATGCCGTCGAAACCATTTCTTCACTGTAGAGGAAGTGTGAGTGACAAACTACAATGAAATGTAGTCGAACGTACAGCAACTGAAGCTCTCCTCGATCGGATTGAAATCTGGAGAGTATGGCGGCAGAAAAATAAGTAAACAACCTACGAATGTGTCAGATACTTGCAGGCGAAGTAAAGTAGCAATTGGCACACCAGATGCCTCTACAGCTTCTCGTAAGGCATCACTCTTATGAGTGGAACAGTTGTCGAGGACAATCACACTATTGGGGCCCGGGAATGGGTTCATACTGGGCAACTACATTAGATTCGATCAGCGGAGATTCAGACACCGAAAACGATATACTTGCTACGTCGTTGACAACGAAATCGTAGAACTCTGCGCCGTCTATAGATCCCTCAACGACTCGGACAGCCATATAGCCGTCAATGGTGAGAGCCGGCAGCACGCTGTATCGAATGCCCCTGTTCAAGCGGACACTGTCAAAGGGGGTTTGTCCACTGAGTGACCAACCATATCTAGGGAGTATGGTGCGGTCATCTTTGCTTGACTCGTCCAGGAACACGAGCTGCTCAGCTGTATAGTTGGTTGTCATGTTGTGCAACCAATCAGCTCGGAAACCGTCATCACGTTCAGCCGCGACCCTCCTCAAGCGCTTGTAGGTGAGACCAAGGTCCCTGAGGTTCTCGTGGAGAGCTGTCGTCGATATTGGCTGATCGTGGTATATGGCGAGCCATTCGCTGATCTCGTCAAGTAGCAGTGATGGGGTTTCAGCTAGCAGCTCGTGGATCTCGTCTGTCATAACTTGATCCAGCAAGCGAGGGCGACCCATGATTGGCGTAGAAGGGTTGATATGTCCGTGTTCGTCATAATGTGCCTCCCACCGCTCTATACTTCTTGACGATACTCCGAGAGCAACAGCAATGCGGTCAATGTCCCATCCTTCCTCCAAAAGCAGGTACAAGGCTCGTTCTTTCCGATCACGACTGATCCTCTGGTAGACCATGACGAGTCTGGGTGAGAAACTTGTGAGATGTGATGTTTTTGAAGCCGTTCAGAGGCATACAAAACTCGAAAGTGATTTAATTGAATTTTCGACATTTTTACTATTTTTGAACCATTTCAAACACGTGAGTCAAGACTTTCCGAAAGGTCTGTACTCGCTGACCCTGAGATAGTTTTGGCGGTGACATTGCGAGTACAGAGAAAGCAAAGACCACATTATTGGTATAAATAAAGCATAGGGTGACCGCGTTGGCAGGGGACACGATGGATCGAACAGGTAATTAAGCCAGCGCTAACGGTTTGCATAAGTCCAAGGGTAATCCGGATCCAAGGCGTCAAAGTAGCTTTCACGACTTTATGACGCCCAGACGCTTTAGCTCTTCACAGCTATCTATTTTCTCCGCCTCGATTGCCTTCACCTTCTCCCAGTCCGTGCCAACACCGAATAAACCAATTTCTGCGTCTCTCCTCCGTTGCCGCTTATCAACTGCACGCTGACAATCGCCGTAGAGAGAATTAGTGTATACTTGATCCACTTGCCCTTCAAATCTTGACAGAGCCGATCCGCGTCGATGGGCACCCCCAGCAATGTCAGCTGCAATCTGCCGATGATTCTTGAACTCATGTTCATTAACATGGTATTTTATGCCCAGTCCACTCGTTTGCCGTTCAACATTGAAACGTGTTGATGGTGAGAAGGAATACCGCGGGTCGGGTATCGACGTAGAGAACATGTCCGGAATTGCACTGAGGAATGAGAACGCAATAAGCAATATGAGGGGCAGGAGCTGCATAAGCAGCGAGCGACCCTGCGTCCCTTCACCCTGCTGCTGTGCTTGTGCACCTCCCATATTCGTACGCATACGTGTCGTCCGGAAGCCTCCTGGGCCAAACGATGCAGTGAATACTGGACCGCCGAAAGGACCGCCTCCAAATCCATTGTTCATCGTCATGCCGCCTCCTCCGAAGAACATGTTGAAAAGATCCTCTGGACTCATCTCGCCTTCGCCGCCGAATTGGCTTGCAGAGAAGCCGGGCCCACGCGAGGACATGCCACCAGAACGCGATTCTGGATCCGACCCAGATTGGTCGTAAATCGCTCGCTTCTGGGAATCTGAGTGAATGTCAGAACCGTCCAGCGCATTAAATAAGTCAAGCATACCTGAAAGCACTTGGAAGGCTTTGGATACCACTGCAGTGAGTTTGTGTCAGACACTTTGCGTACGTGATGTCAATACTAGACGTACTCTTGAATGCTTCATCTGCTCCAGGAGCACCGTTCTTGTCAGGATGTAGCGCAAGGGCAAGCTATAGTGAATCACAACATTAGAACGTCGGTCAGCACGTGAGATCAAGCATGCTAATGTACCTTTCTGTATGCCTTCTTTATCTCGGCCTCCTCACAATCCTTCTTAACGGACAAGATCTCATAATACTCCGTAACCTTGCAAGCCTTCACCCGTTTCACAACCTTCAATTGCTCAGCAGTGAATTCCCGTTTCTCCCCTCCCATCCCTCCAGCGGTACCATTCGCACTGCCCGTACTCCGATGCTTGGCACCAGAAGCGGATGGATGTGTCTCTGTAGACGACGACGAAGCCTGCGCATTGCCATTTGGGGTCGAAGGGCCTGCCCCAGTTGACGAGGAAGACGATCCAGATGCCTCCGCGGCCTCGATAGACTCAAGAAGCTTTGCAGCCTCAGGCGTGGAGAACAAGTTTATGGATTTTTGGCAAAATTTGCGGGCTGAAGGGAGATTGCCAGCATCCTTGTACTTTTGTGCGATTGAAAGGCATTTGATGGCTTCGTCTTTGTTACCTTCCATCGCTTGAAAGCCAACCAACGTACGGTAAGCTGGCGACTTGGGTACTTGGAAGGCTTCTCGGTGAGAGTGAACGTGTCCTTATTCGGCAAGTGCCTTCGGATTCATTAAATATTATTGCAGTGCCTGGATGCACGAAGCCTACTACACTGAGAATTGTCACAAACGTTGTCATGACCCAAAAATAGGATTGTGACACATGCACATAGGGTTATGGTTGACGGAAGGATTTCCGGAAATGTTGCATAGACCATAAATTAAATATAACCTCGACACCGGCCTTCCTGGGTATTGCTGACAGCCGAGCCAACCTTTGCACAAGGTCTGCACAAGGGACGAGCAACCAAGGGAGCAAAATAATACCACAATGTTAGCGCGGTAACATGAGAGTAAGGTTAATATCAGGTCCCATCGACACTTCATCACCACCGCATGTATACCATGGTGACATTAAAACTCAACTATATATATATCAGAACATAAACTTCCAGCAACGGTAAAAAATATGGGAGCAATCCATCATTATTATCACGGTGTATCTAAAGTATAGTAGGACATAACATAAGAATCACCAAATAAGTTTGCTATGAATTGTCTTTTGCCAGTCCACAGTCACGGAGTCGAGGGATGGAGCGAGGGACGTTGTACTCGGGTATTTTCGTAAGTCAGCTTGGAGGACTTCTGTGAAAAATCTATACAAATCGATGATGAGATCAAATTAACGCACAAAATTCAAGAAGCAGTGAAACACACTGTTTAACGAATTATTCAGCTGCCTGTGTCGTAGATGTATTCTTCTTAGCGTCGTCCCTGAGCTCACCCAAAAGAACATCAATATAGCTCCAGTATTGATTAAACGTCCAAGTGCACTGTGTGATTGTGAAGGGCTGGAATCGGCCTCGTCACCTTCCATATCTGCTGGCACGTGTTCATGGTTGCTGTTCAAAGTGACTTCCTCTTGGGACTTTGCGCTCTCTGCAACGACAGTCCGGAATTGGATCAGTGAAGAACGCTAGATTAGAGTGAGTGGAAGACATGGCGGGGTTTGTGAATCAACTTGCCAGAAAGGCCACACGAGACCAGTGTGCTGAAGTAATCTCGGTGCAGTTACCTGATAACGACCGACAGAGCGCATGGATATTTGATCCTCTATCAGCGGAAGTAACGATCTGTGTTCAAAATGTTAAAAATATCATAGCAGCTCAGGAATCGACAAACCTTTTGTTTCATGCTTCCGCGCTGCTGCGTAAGCAGTTCCTTAATCATCGAGTCCAACTTATTCATAAGTTCGAGATCCTGCAGGGCGGCGAGGGGTATCTTGAATACAGAAGGGTGTTTCTTTACGAATTCCTGGAACATGTTAATCTTTATTTGTCAGATAAGAATAAAAAAACTCACGAAGAGGTTCTGAGACAAGTGCGTCACATATCCTGAGAGATTCGGAGACAATAGGCAAGCGCGAAGCCTGTCGGTGAGTGATTGCTTGAAGCAATGTAAGAATAGTAAATATATGAGAGTCAGACCTGTACCTTGAATTCCGCCGAGCTAATGAGCTCACGAGCATCATCTCTCGCCTTTCGCTTGTCTAGGGCAATGAGATGCCCCATGATGTTTAGTAGCATCTCCTTTTCAGGTTTCTGCATGGATGGATGAATTTTAGTACGCTTATACTGTACATCCTGATGATTTAGACTTACTGTAGCAAATTCTTCTAGCACATCATCAGGTAACCCATTGGTCCTGCAAACGTCTGTAGCGCAAGTCTTGAGCCGCTTGGTCTCAGCCTCTGACTCTGTAGATTCGATCCGTCGTCTGACCTCGCCTCGTGTGACTGACCGAAGTGGTGTTTGTGCCGCAAGTGGGGATGACGGCGGGCTAGATGTAGCAGCCCGGGGGAACAATGGTACAGGTGCTTGTTGGAGTCGGAATTGACTGAGGTAGCTCATACCCAGCACTGCGCGATGAACACACTGAACAGAGACGGTGTCAGAGTCAGCCCGAACGTGATGCGTTGCACATGACCAAAAATCCATTGGCAATAAGTACAACTGATATTGGTAAATTTGAATCTGCGTAATCGTACTTGTAACTTGGGGTAAAAGAAAGTAATACAACATTGTGAGCGCGTGATGTGAAATCAGGTGGACTGAGTTACAGGATCAACAAGTTCTAAGATAGCATGAAGTCCGTCGTGATTTGCGGCAACAGCGTGTCGCGAAATTATTTTCTTAAACGCCTCCCTTGATACATGCTTGGGGTGGGCTGCGCTGTCTCCCATGTCACGAATCACCGATGGTCTCTGGACCACGATGTTCATCCCGCTGTCGGATAAGGCGAATTTTTTCGTGGCGGCATCAAGAGACAACCCTGGTGCATTCAATAATTTCTTGGCAGCTTGCACGCGCTCAGGGGTTGTCTGGGAGGAAGACAGTGCCTCTCTCCAGAGGAATGACTGTGTAATGCGGAAGGTCTTGTTGTTTCTGGGAAGTCCAGACGCGACTGCTAGCTTCGCTTGCGCGAGATCAAGTAAGTGGCAGAGTAAAATGCGATCCATGAGTTTGGTATCCTAGCCAATAATTCAAGCGTCATAATTGCATTAGATAGTCGATACTTACCGCACCACTAACCCACCCAGCGGTTTCGATGTGCTCATCTTCAATCTCCTCGATCCTCATTAGCATGTACGATTTCTCTTTCTCGCTAGCTTCCTTCTCCTTATCACTAGCTTCCTTCTCCTCCGCCCGAAGCTTCTTCTCCTCGAGAAGCGAACTCTCAAGGTCCTGAATCCGCGAGCTGTCCTGCTGTTGCTTATCTTCCAGGTCCTTGATGCGTTGTCTGTCCTCTTGTTGTCCGTCCTCCAGAAATTTGATGCGCGATTGGTCAAGGGTATGCTCTTGCTTGAGGATGTTGCATTGATGTTGAGTGTCCTTCAGCTGCCGCTCCACCTCCTTGGCGTATCGCTGAAAATTTAGTTTCGCATCCTCCTCCCTCCGCAGCTGATCACGTGAAATGACTGCAGGGTCGCATGAAAGTCAACCTGTTGTTCAACCCTCATATTTTCCTTGATTCGAAGTGCGTCATTCATCGATACAACTAAGTTGATCAGCTCCTGACTTTTCATGTGGGCGGGGCTCGCCAAGGATTGGGTCGCGGTTGCCGCGAGCGAGGGAGCAACAGAGGGTGATAGCTGCTTGGAGGGAATGATCGCAAGAATGTGATCCGCCGAATCACACACGCTCTGGATTGTCATTAGGTTATCCTCGAGCATGGAGGTACCATGCACATCTGGAGGTGGCGTGAATGAATTTTCGTTTTGATTTAACAGAAAAACACTTACTTGTAGCGAGAAGAACGGAATCAGGATCAGGATGAAGGTCAGGTACTTGTAACCATTCTTTATCGAACTTGAGTCGAGCTTGATGCTGGAGACAGGCTCTGAGCTGGCCGATGTTGGTGATTGTCTCCCCAACCCGATAAGAAGCCGCGGTCGCCTTTTCGACATAGAATGCGTGGACGTCGATATGAGCAGTCATGTTGCAGCGAGACAGTTTGCGGTGAATTGTGAGTAAAGTTTGTTGGTCTCAGCCCAACATCGTATGTATTCCCTCGCTGTTTCCACCCTATTCTATAAATAGCTTTCACCGGTTTTCATCGGTTCTCATCGCTTTTAATCGGTTTATCGTGCATTAAAAGAATAAATTTTATTCAAAGTCCCGCGTGAAAATGAGTATTTGTAGGGGAAGGAAGTGGGTACATAAGGGGGCCTTGGAATACAGAGGGGAATACATATGGCGCTGGGTACATTGGGTGATGGTAGGTGCCTGCATATGCTGGCATCGGAGGATGATGGGAAGCGGGTACATGTACTGGCGTTGGGGGGATAGAGAATGCCGAATGTGCAATTGGATGGACCGCTGGTTGTGGCGCTAGGGATGAATGCATAGGAGGTTGAAAGGAGGGACCCGCAGCTACTTTCTGCGCCTTCTTATCCTTCCCACCTTGCTTGGGCTTACGGGTAGCACGATCAAATACTGGAGGGGCGCTTCCAGTACATTCAGCTGTGTCTGTGGTTCCAGCCTTCTTTGCTCTGACAGTCCTTGCCGCTTTTAACCGTACCTCTCGTGAGTTTGGCAAAAAAGGGAGGCTCATTGCCATGCGAAGGGGTTGGGGGATGACCTGTGATATGAGGGCGTAATTGTGCAGTGAGTGGGCATTTAAAACAAAATGGCTCGCGTTTTTATGCACAAGTGATGTCTTGGTCTTTGTCGTCTCAGTGCGTTCTTGTTGTATGTTGACAGATACAAACTCGCCGCAGCTCGATGATGCACAGTCATGCTGTACGTTTACAGCAGACAAAATGTTCTGAAGTATATGCAAATTAGCTGCTTGCAAAGAATGAAGAATGGGCTGCTCTTACCAGAGGGCAATAGTAAGTGTTCTTCATCAGCAAGTTGCAACTGAGGTAATTGCAACTGGGGGTGGATATCAGGTAGAAAATGAAGAGGCCAGATAACAACATGACTTGCGACACGAGGGCTAGATTCTGAAACAATGATTTCGACGATCTTTCCGATAGACATCTAAAAGCGCATAAGATAACAGCAGCATGGCAAAAGTAAAATCCTCACCTCAGCAGGCAGCTGTCCATTGCCACGCAAAATGGCATATTTTTCGATGGCGACCTTGTCCCCATTCACAGCAATGACCGAAGACGCCTGAAATATGGCATTGTTTGATGACTTGATCTCTGGCCGGAGCATGCTTGAGCGTGTTGATGTCCATGGGACAGGTGAGGTCTTTAATGAAGTTGGAACTGTTGCCATGCCTCGAAAATTGCATACATGAGAATTAAGAACAGACATGTTGCAACGAACTCACCTGGATGATTCTGGTGCACTGTGGGAACACCCAAGAGGTGCCGCTGCTCTGGGTGATCGGAAATATAGTTGAGGACACCTGGAGCAGCGTGCACCCACCGCTTGCTTTTCGACTCCATCCAAAAACCCCCAGTAGCGACATGCTTGAGAATATCATTGTATGCAAACGCATTGCATGAGTTGCGACTCGGAGCTTGACGGTTGCTATGAACACAGCTGAGTCGGAAGACGTGGTTGAAGGATTCGAAGCGTTCAGTTGAGAACAAGATAGGTGGCCCAAACCTTCAGATATAGGCCGGAATATGGAGTAAAAAATGGAATTTTGATTTGGTGAGGATGATGCTAGGCGCGCACTGAACTGAGATATTGAGGAAATCGTCAATAGTACGCGTAAGACAAGCCTGGTATCGCAGACATGAAATGAGTTTGTATTCATGGGTCAGGGTTGGGGAAGGCGTACCAGATATTCCTCAACATCATCAATTCTCGTATGCCACAGCAAGACCACCAACTGTCCAATGACGGTCCATCCATTCAGGACAGTAGACAGAACAAGATCGTATATAAGAAAAGGCATGATCTGAGCAAGACTCTTAAAGTGTTTGCCAATCAGGCTACCGCTGTACCGACAGATATACTCTGCGCCAAGAGTGGGTGAATTAAGGCCGTCTTTGTTGATATTGTCCAATCTGGTTTGGAATATCTTGACGAGGTGCGTTTTGTCGAGGATCCAGATAGTCTGACCCCAAAAATACTTCACAACGCCAAGGAGAATGGTATGGAGAATCTCTGTCGGCGTGTCTTGATGTATGTTGAGCCCTGTCATGCTAAGCAAAGGGTTGATATGATCTTCCACGGGGAGACCGCCCAGCATTTTCTCAAACTCCCTCTCCAATGTCTGTCGGACCTCTCGTTCGTTGATCGCCGGTTTCCCAGGTTCTCGTTTCCGCAGACGCTTCCCAAGTTCCAGGAGGCGGTTCACAATTGATGCGGAGGTAGTGTCACGGGTGCCAGTCGACGAGACAGCAGCCTGGACTTTCGTAGTTCCACCCGACAACTTTGAAAGCTCGATCTGCTCGAGAATCTGCTGAATTGTTTCTTCTGGTCGACGAAGCTCTCCAATCTAATGCACCGCTTCAGAAAATTGATCGCCGACAAATACAAAGGCTTACCTCGAATAATTTAAGATACCCTTCATCAGACTGTTTCACAGACGTCGTACCTCCTACTTTGCATGTGCGACAGAAGTAATTGCAGTGTAAACCGCCGTGGCTACACTCTTCCGCCTGCATGGGGTTATCTCCTGCGTCAAATAGGCCATAGGGGATGAGCATCACCTCATCTTTGTATTTGCAGTCGTATGCAACAATGCCCTCATCCGCGGCAGCCCTGACGGACACGTCAACAAGACAAATAGACTGAAAAAATTGAAATAAACAAACTCGATTGATTCTTTGACGGCTTTGGCGATCTCCATGGGTGAAGCATGCGGCGAGGAAGACACAAAACGAACACAGAATTCCTTTTCAAGCATCTCGCGCGGCATGGAGGCATTAGACATGTACACCGCGTGGTGTTTGTTCCACTGCTTCGACACATTCCCAGAGACATCGTCCATGAAGATTATTAGGGGAACAGTGAGGACGAGTCGACCATTTGACTTTTCGCGCAGGGGGTTGGGCATTTTTGCAGCGAAGGGCTGCGATGTCGCTAGAAACCTATGAATAGTCACCTAAACGATAGAAAAAATTACCTACATGTAAACCCGCACAAATGAACATCAGCCTGCAAGTCTATGTAGGTCCGCTGAAACGACGAAACTCTCAATATGATGCGCTCAGGATCTACTGCAAAACCTGCCTAGAAAGAGATATTAAATTAGAAGTTAGACTCGGATGGTGATTGTACCTCTGTCTGTACAACTGGATGTCCCAATGCAAGGACCTGCAATGATGCTTGCTCAGCATCGCAACTAGGAATATTGGCTTGAAAGAAACGCGTAGGAATAAAGAATCCAGTTGTCGACTGAAGCAGCTCATTCCGGAAGTAGATACCGCCATTGACGCGAACAGACGGGACAAGTAGTTCTTCGGGAAGCTCATGCAGCATCTTCGATCCGTGGTGCACTTGAGACATATTCCCTCTCCCATCTTCAGGATAGTCCTGCATGCAGAAGTGAGTGAGAGGGTTGGAATAGTCCTGGTGAGGAAGATCAATCAATGTTGACACTAAAATAGATGCACGTACCATAGCGATTGCGGAGCCAATTGAGTTTATATAAAGATGTTACCGGAAGATGCTGTAACCTTGCGAGTTGGATTTCCGATGCAGCTACGAACATGATCTTGAGCTTTGCGAAGCGCATACAAGGTAGGCACATTTTGAGCGCCCATTTCGCGCGCCCAACTAAGCACAGCTTTTTTCTGTGCCTCTGAAAATCGCAGGTGCGTCGAACCAAAGAGGAGGTCTGTGATAAAGGTCTAGCAGGATTCCGTAAATTTGTTGATAGATCAAAATAAAATGAAACATACCGCTTTCGAAGGCCATGGATATGTGGAATCATCCATGCACAGTTGATTGTTGATGCGATCCTCTGAAGCACAATTAGTTATTTCTCGCATGACGTACACAGTATCTACATACCTTCACCCTCCAAGAACAGTCCAAATTCGTTATCGTCGGGAGGAGGGTCCAGCATGTCATCATCGTCAAGTCCAAGTTCATCTGCAAGTGGCTGAAGAGAGCACGTAAAGAGTGTGTCACCCCGGTTTCGAGCAGCAATAAGTTCACTGTAAAGGTCGGGTTCCTCAAGCGCAAACATTCGTGTTGATGGATCCCACAGTTGTGGTAATTCGAGTTCATGGTCATGGCCGCTGTCATCATCCTCCGTACTCATCACCAAAGGGGAGGAAGGTGTTATCGGTCTCTCTGGGTCTTCCGGTGGTGGAATATCGTAGTCCAGGCGGGAATGAGCAGCGGGAGTGAGGGGAGGTGACGGTGACGGTGACTGGGCAGGCAGTGAACAAATTTTCTTCTCCTGAGTGCGCAAACTAAGGATAAGGCTGTCCTTATGAATTTTGGTAGCGCAGTGTTCAGCAACATGACAGGTCTTCATATCTCGCCGCTTCCCATTACGCTGCGGGCAGATCTTGCATACCACACGTCCGCCGAGTTTCTGTAATGAAAATACTGAGGAATATCAATATCACTGTAAGTCTGTTGCTGGCATAAAAAGAATTCGTACTTTGGGGATCAAAGGGAATTGACCTTTGATAACCTGTCCTGGCCATGGTGGGGCAATGTTTGAAAGCGCTCGAAGCAAAGGCAAAAAACGTTGAAAAAACAGGTGACACGCTGCAAACACGTTATTAAGCTTGAATATTGATAGGAGAAACTTCAAGACGTCATCCGTGGGAATACTACCTTGTCTTCGATCAATCAACACAAAGTCTTCGATCAACACACTTCAATCAACAAAACATTGTCAATAAAACAACTCTCACCACACGGTGCATGTCTGTCGTCAACAGCATCATCCACACCTCGCCTCTCCAAGCCAATGAAGGCATTGGCTTCACACCTGTTTTCCTCTCCATATCTTTCCAAGGAAGTACAGCGCAGTCTGCACAGTCGAATTTTGGTACCATTGTAAGTACTCTTTTAATTCAGATTCCTTGACACCATTCACCTTGTCTACTAGCCACTACAGGTCACAATTCTATGGCCGCGAGAATTTGGAGGGCAGGCGGTGCCTGTAATTCGCCATATTTCCTGGACAGAATTGGTTTCAAATTTTGAGTCGCAGTCTGTCCCACAGCTCATGGTGAGTCTCAAATCGTGCGCAGCGCTGACACACATTGAACCTTACATTCATGCAGATACCCTTCTTGCCACTTCCGCCATCTTTCAATCCCTTGTCCGAGGCCAGTTGGTCTGTGCTCGCCAGACAGGTGGAAACTTGGCTGGTTGATACCATTCAGGACGTTAGAGCGCCTGAGTGGGCTTGGGGCTGTGACGCATTCTGGATGGCATTCATTGCCGCCAATCCAGACTTTCCTCGGGGGCCCTGGCCTAACTGGAACCCTAAGATCAGTTTGGAAGGGAAATTTATCGAGTCTTGGACGGCGGACAACCTGACTATACCAGCTGATAGCCCTCTCAGCCAGGACATCCTGGATGAGATTCGCACAAGTATATGGGATGATTTTCAGCTTATTTTTACCGTCCCTCCGTTTTTGTAGCGTGTTTCATCTAGTTATATTTGTTGTTTGTAAATTAGATCAATCAATGCTTGCCCTCGTTCTGCCCGATCATGCTGTGAAGCACCGGTGTTAGAGTAAATACAGAAATACAGTAATACGATAACACTATGACTGTATTGCAAACGCACAACATAGGTGTGAGGCCAACCAGACCTCAGCATTTGACCCTGTCGCAATGTTAGGCTATGATGGTTTGTAATATGTTAGTACATGATAGTGGACCGTCCCTGACACCATACTCGTCAGAGAGGATCCCAATATCTGCTTGACCTTTGCTACCAATATCCTTTTATGGTTTGCTTCATGCCGCCATTACTACATTGACGGAAATCCTTTGGTAAATGTATATATTATGATAGTACTGGGGTTCGCACAGATCCCATAAAGGTATGATTACGCATGCTAGGTTCAGGTTTATCCCGATTAGCAGTGTAGTATCAGGTCCAGGTTGTTCGTTAATCATCATGTCTATGCTGTGATAGATGATCCAGATGTTTCATAGTTGCGGGCTGATAGTGCTTTCACGCGAGCTTGACCGTTCTCATCATGATTGCGTTGCAGTCCTTTGGCTCTTTGTAGTAAGTTTGCGTATTCCAACCTCTTTTCTTTCGGAATTTACAGAAGACGTCGGTCTAGATAGAAAGTTTGCACAGGCCACTCTTGTGTTGGTTCTCAGCTTGTAATGTTCTGTGACTATGTGCCGTAGCATTGCAGAAATCACCGACACGTTGTTGCGACTCGACGCCCTAGTAGACGAATAATGAACATTAGCAACCGGCGTTCAGGGTATACTGATTTTGTTCCCATTCCAATATACGCGAGCAGTTTTTTCTGGCATGCGCAGTCGCATAAACAGTTGTGTGTCGGAAAGACATGTCAGCCTCAGTCAGCCTCTGACTCCTACAAAAGGCTCGTCACCCACCTGTCCTCTCTTCAGTCCATCTTTTTCTTTGCTTCATTTTTATTACGCAGACAACGTATCGATATCTTCCACATCTTTAACCATGCCCGTCGATATGCATCAACACATCAGCGAGTCATATGTTCCCTCATATGACCAGTTTAGACCGCCCAATCCAGCCAAAGGCCAGCGCAAGGGCAAAGTCCACTCCTTTCTTCCAAGCTTTGTCGATCGAGCCATCTTCCGCGCTAAGCCAGCTGCTTATCGTGACACCGCCGAGTCACACCCAGAGGTTGATCCCGCCACTAACGTCGACTCTCTTGCAACAAAGTCTCGCGTCCTCCGTCACATTCAAGCACAATTCGACCGCACGGAGACGCAGAAGTCAAGAATGGCAAACAAGGATCTGCGCACTTCGCTCGTCATTGCCAACAAGGAACGGAAGGCTGTTCCCCAAGCCCTCGATAAGGAGCAACGCCATAGCCGTGCCATTCAAGAACAGTTCAATCTTGATCGCAAAGTGACGCAGTCAGAGGTATCCGAGATCATCCAGTCCTACGACTCCAAGTTGCGCGACATGAACGAGCTAAACATGCGACAGGGTGCTCAGGTCATCAAGCTCCAGTCAAAGCTCTTCGACCGGGACGAACACATCGCCCGCCTGGAGAGCTTGGAAATGTCCAATCCTGTGGTTGAAACTATCGCTCCCAAGACAAGTGCCAGAAATCTCGAAAGCGCATCTCAAGTGGACACTTGTTCCCAAGGCCGAGTGATAGAGGTCCAAGCCATCACGGAACATCAATCGAAACCCGGTCAACGGAGCCAGCAGTGGCTGTCAAAAGGAACTCGACGACGAAGCACGAGCTAGAGCGACGGGGGAGAAACTAGCCAAACGACAACGCAATATTGGTGATGAGCATCCGAGCGTCGCAAGGACGATCCCTTCGCTTCAGAGCCAAATCTAGCGCCACATCGCAGGATTCGAAACGTACTGGCAGATGCGCGAGACAGGACACTTGCTACAATCTCGGAACTGAAGGACGTTCGTCGCAAGAAAGATGAACAACAGCCTCCAAAGCTTGTCATGGCCACCGGCGGAATTCACAGCGTTCAGGATATTCGAGGCTTACTGGCAGATTTGCGAGAGTGTGGAGCCAGGGCACAGGCGCCCATTTCGGAATGAAGGATGCTCGTCGCAAGAAAAAATGAACACGCGTCCTTCCCAACCTTGCACGGCCACCAGGCGGAGTTCGCAGCGTATCAGGATCAAATCGCTGTTCTTACTTCGGAACGTGATACACTCTCTCGCGAGCTCAAGCGCAGTACTCGAATGGCGAACTCGAATGCTTTCTTGCTCAACAGCGTAGAGTTGCAAGCTCAACATCTGCTCTCCGAGCATGACGCACTTATCGTTGAGCACCAGCAGGAAAAGGCACGCTCGCAGCACAGATCCGGGAACTTGAGACCCAATCGAGGAGGACCACCGCGTCAGCTTCTCGAGCAGAGAACGTTACGAGGCGGACACGAACAACTTCTAGAGGTCGAAGAGCAGCTCAAGCTTGAACGCATACAGGTCGGCGCAGAACCACGGAGATCATCTGGATGAGATGCTCATGCTCTTCAAGGAGATGCGGAGCAGGCCAACTTGGATTGAAACCCTCAATAGGGACTTCGCAGAGCAACGTACTACGCTCCAAAAGGTGCATATTCAGCTGGACCTTGCGAATAATGCACAGGCGATTATGAAGCGCAAGGTATGCAAACATTTATGCCTTTCGTAGTTTGTGCTTATATTTTCAAGCTCCAGAAAATAGAGATTGCGTCTCAACAAGCTCAGGAAAACGTCGAGTCGCCTCACAGTACCCCACCAAAGGCTCAAGGCAGCATTTTTCGAAGCATCGGCAAGCGCTTGTCGCGGAACGGACCTCGTCAAGTATTACACCAAGGGTCCCCACTTGTCACTCAAGAGATCGTGAAGAATGAGAAAGCGCAACCTCCTATTGCCGCTACCGGCACTTCCTCTTCGCCACCTACCTCCGCTCACAAAGTTGATGGGTCACTTCACAGCACGCCAGTAGGATGCTTTCGTGCCTACCAGAGAATCCTCCTGTCGCTAAGCCGACCCCACGAGATCTTCCCAATGACACCTTGGGTGTCTCCACGGCGTCGATCTTCAGTGACGGTGGTGTGGACTTACTCTTGGAACCGAGCGAGGACGTGATAGGGGAAGGCAATGGCTTGGCTACCCTCTACTCGATGCTGTCAGTGGTCCGCATGTACGCTCCTAGTCCCATTCGCGGTCCTCCGGAAATTCAGCCTCGACGTCGCAACGTGGATCCCTTCAAGACGATCCATCCGGACGACATAGCAAAAACGGACGGCGTCGCTGTGGGACAAACCTGTAAGTGATCATCCCTATTCCTCTTCGAATGTCTCCGCTCAATTGAAGTTCAGGGTCTCTTTTCATCTTTGACAAATCTCATCGCCTTTTTCTTTTCTTTTGAACGTTCTCTCTGATTTATTTTTCTTCTCTTCTGAGAGAACGGCAAGCCTTATTCCTTTTCTTTCTTCTTTTCTTCTCGGGAGACAGTGGACAGGTCAAAACAACAAAAATAGGTGGGAACGACGGTATGGTTGGGGCTATGGCTAGGTACGGCCTTTATTCTTTTATTCCTTAGATAAGTACCAAAAACAGGGAGGGTCGCGGCCGCGCGCGGTAGTGCATATTTAATTCATTTGTATCGGAAAAGAACGTCATTAATGGTGTGGTCTGATTCAAGTTTGTCATCGAATATCTGTTTGTCAGTCTTCACAACGAACGGCTCCAAGAAAATGCATGGTATTCATGGTACTAGATTGCGAAGGGGTATGTTACATGGTAACGGAGGAAAGCTAAATGGAGCAACGGGTATAGATATGAAAGCTTGCCAGATTAGTAGAT
>JABBWD010000009.1:600000-926609 GCA_016628565.1 Suillus placidus
CAGCCTTGTTCTCTTTGTCCTCGCTCTTGTCGTACATCAACTTTTGACTGTTCTCTTTATCATTCTCGTCCTCCGTTTGGTCCGATTCTGAGTTGCGTGTCACTATGGCGTCGGAGGCCAAGTCTTGCATCGAGGAATCTGGCACGAGAATTCTAGGAGCATCATCTTCGTCATCGGAAGCCACCATTAGGGTACGACGAATACCGCGCCTGTGCACTTGGCAATCCTCATCTTCGATGTCGGTCTGTTGGTTTGCACCATCATCGACATCGAGACCTGCTCGGTTCTCCTGATCGCTGCCGCCCTCGCCATCAGTACCCATTGGTTCTGGACTAGCAGAACCCCGCTCCTCGGGAGCGTAATCTGTGTCATCCTCGTCCGTGTCGTCTACTTCCATGTTGCCAACGGTAGAGTCGTGGTGCTCTGCTGCCTCAAGCCCCTTCTGCACATATACATCAAGCCTGTCTCTGAATGACGCGTTCTCCCCAGCTTCTACAGGCTCTTCTAATACCCTGCCTCCTCTTTGTTTCCAGTCCTCTTCTCGCTGCTGAATAGTCGCAAGCTTGCTTGCCTCAGCCGTCTGCATGAGCGCTCTGTTTAATTGCTGTGCGGTGAGTGTGACTTTAGTGTCCTTGCCCCTTCCCTTCCGGTCGAATGACGACATCGCGGATTCCCTGAGGTACTCGGACATGTTGGCTTGTGCAAAAGATTTCGCACGAGAGCCGGACGGTCCTGGCAGAGATTTCCGGCTCAATGCAAGCTGTCTCGCCTTCCCCTTCGAAGGAGTAATATGTTGCAACTTGTCGGCTTTGCGTTTCGCTGCCTCTTCTTGGGCTGTCGCATGCATGCTGTTATCAACAATCTCTAGATCATCGTCACTATCTCCGGCCTTAGATGATCGCCTAGCTGCGTCTTGAAGGGCTCGCTGCTTTAACTCCGCGAGAGCGCGTTTGTCATCAGCTTCTTTGCGTTTAGCTTGCTCTCGTCTCAGTAGGTCGGTGAGATTCGGCATCTCTTCGTCACTGCTGTCAGATGCCACTGACTGTGGCTGGGAAGTTGCACGCCGCGGAGCATTCCTGGGAGGAGTTTGTGGACCGGGACGCACAACATTGGAGGATCCAAGCAAACGTGAAGGTACGCCGAATGAAGATGGACCTTGCGCGATATCTTTCCGTGCTTCAGCAGCGGGTAGTACGGAAGGCGAGGAAAAAATAGATATTGGATCTGAGGGAGGCTCAGGCTGCTTTTTCTCCTTACGCAAGGCTTGGTCCCTTGGCCAAAGTCAGCAACATTCTCTTGGATGAAAACCTGGCATCACCCACTTGACCAGCTCAAAAAGCCGATGCTTGGTGTACTTCAGTTGCTGAGTACGCGCCACCTCGACATTCTTGCTCGCAGTAATGCGCGAACTCTCCAAAACAGTTTCACGCAAGTCCTTTTTAGTCGGAGCCTGTCCGTCGTATGAGTGAGAAATGGAATAGTTGCGGCGAAGGCCAAACTACCTTGGTTTTTAGGCGCACACATTCGCCCTTTCGCCTGGCTTTGCTATCCTTCTTTGACGTGGCACTCGTAGAAACTGTTTCACTCTCAAAACGAAGCGGAGGGACATCCCGAGCAGGCGCCTTCCCCTTGCCTTTGTTAGCCTTGGGCCTCGTTAAAGGCATTTCCAACTCTGATGTCGAAGGTGTGGGAGGAGATCGCAGCAGAGGAGTGTTAATTGGATGGTGAACAGGCGATACTGAGGAGGAATTTTTGGACTCTTCGCGCTCAGAATCAGAGTCGACACAATTCCTCGAGCGTCTGACCTTGCGAGAAACAATAGGTGAATCTTCAAGAACCTCGTCAAGTGGGGAGGCAGGGGGATCGCTTGCAGGGGGTAGCAGTGTGCCATCAGAAAGCCCATCGGAATTTTGTGGCACTGGAGAAAGAGGCGTGGCGTCCACATGAGTGATTTGATTCTCCACAAAGGGTTGAGGCTGAAAGGGTGGCGACGATGACAACCGCTCAGCAACTCGAAGCTGTGCAAGTGGTTCTTTGTCATTATCGAAGACTTCGTCTATCGCTTTCAATTGAGCTCTCCAGCCAAACTGATGTTTAGGACTGGCATCGTCCATGCCGTTATCATTTGTATAAGTCGTTGAAGAGGATTGTGAGCCTTGTAGCGCGTCGAGCGCCAATTCATGGGTGGACTCGCTTTCCTTACCGCCTAAGGGCTCCGATTCTACACGAGGAGAGCTATGGTCGGCGAGTGTTACAGAAGAGTCGCGGATTTCAGGCTGGGGGTCCCTACGCCTTCCATACGTCACTGGAGCGCGTTTTATAGGCTTGACGGGAGATGACTTTGGAGAAATTTGGCCTACATCCATCGCGGACATGTTGGCGTCTGCAGTCAACGGGCGTGTTGGCTGATGCCGGCTTAAGGCTGTTTGTTGCTGTAATCTGAGAACGCCTTCAACACCGTGGCATGCGTGACATGTTACCGTGACAAGCGCGTTTTTGGTAATTGATCAACGAACGCGTCAAGTCGCGTTCCTCATCTGGGTGTTGTCCCAAGTCGATTCTGAATAAGCGCCCATGATGTGTTTGACTTCTCCTTCTCTGTATCCTCGCTATTACATGTTGACGGGCCGAACATGCTGGGATCACATATATTCTATAAAAGCATTATTTGTGTAGCTACATTGGTGTGAGTGACTATTAAATGGATAAGTGAAGACTGCCGGGTGTGTTGAGTTGCTTTGGATGAATTGAACTGACAGATGGTACTAAGTTCGTGCGAAGAATATACCACCGAAAAGAATTTGCACACTGCCAAAGACACAGCGTGCTTACTCTTCTGCGAATAAGATCTAGCGAGATAGGTACATTGTGATTCTCATCCGCACAGCAATTAAACTGATTGAGAACTTTTGAGATCCCTTGCAGATAGAAACTGGCATATATGCAAATCAGTACTAGGTCACAGAGCTGGTACGGAACATAACTGACCTCATCCTCGATGTATCCCTGCGTGGTATCTATCTTAATTGAAAGGTCGTTCGGCATCCCCTGAATGCACCGTGAGCAAAGCACGGTGAAAATTCGTGGTGCTCACCATTCGCGATGAGCCAATGGGACTATTGATAGGTCTCCGAGCTCCATGTAGCGAGAGCGACATAGGTTCGTCACAAGAATCGCGGCGGATACCCTTGCGTGCGTTGAGGGTTGCCAGCAGGGAATTGCAGTAAACTGAGAACGATCTCGTTGGCCTCGCGAACAGCATGATTTGGTTACAGTGTACTTACGACGGCCCAAGCAGAAATAGAATGCGACGTAAATGAAAGTATCAGGCCACATTGTAATCTGTACCATATCTGGGTCAGGAACGAAATAACGAGCCATTCGTGATGTTTTACATACAGAAATGAGAGACATGACCGCGCAAACGCTGGTGAGTAGACCGGTGTTGATGGTGAACAGCATCAGCTTATTGATCAAGGTGTCGGACCTCTGGAAACCAGTGCGAGACTGTTGGAGGAATGTGCAGAGGAAGATAGTGATAAGGACGTCCCCGGCAGCTGCTACAGCGTTCACAGACATTGACAATGGCTTGAGCTGGGGCACTTGAATGAAAGTCGTCAACTTGACACTGAAGAGGGGTGCATCAGTCAGACTGCTACTTGATAATTTCCGACACGAATTACGCTTTTGCAACATATGCTTTGGATGTCACATTAATAGACAATTTTACGAGAAGCAAAAACGCATGCTCACTGACAACAATGACAAATTCAGCGATGACAAAGGACAGCACTGACGCGGTTGCAATCACGTTCTTGTTGCTTACTGGCTGAAAGTAAGCAATCATCCACTGGCGTGAGATCACACATACGTTGGTAGACACGCATGGTGAGGAAGCTGGAAGGACGATCAGTGAGAATCGTTCTTTTCAGAAAGTCTCAGGCCAACCTTTGAACCATAAACCCCGTGAAGCCATTGAACAAAACTTCAACCTGTGACGCAAATGAAAATTCAGATGAGAACTGTGTGCTTATCACATGCAACCCACAGATAAACTCCACACAAGTTTCTCGAGGTCACTAACATTGCCAAAGTCAGTGACAAGGTACGTATACACTACCGTCAGATATTCAGTTCACAGACAAACATATCTTGTATCCGGCACTCACCAGTGTGTGTAATCAGAGCTTGATGGATTGAGTCTGATAGAAATATAGCGCCGACCTATATAATATCAGAGAAGCGGCGCATATCGATCCTTCGTGAACCTACTAGAAGTTTGGTGTACCACGGATCCGAGAAATACCGGCTAAAGTAGTACCATGTCTGCACACAAGTAACTTTGTGTGACTGTGAGCTCCTAGCGTAACGAAAACAATAGCACAAAAACACACCTCCATAAAGCCTGCCACATCCAAGTTTCGATTAATCCACGGTCAATATTGATATATATAAAAAGCACTTACGTGGCAGAGACTACAACCCCGATCAGGAACGCTCCAAAACTGCCCAAGTTATGCTAGGTGATGCATATGAACTTGAAGAATACGCACGTATTATCTGCAGTGCCCATGGGGGAGATGTATCAGTACTTGTAACTCTGGACGAGGATGTGAGTTTTAATAACAGGTGCCAATTGTAAAGCGCTTGAAGCTAGCTTGAAGCTTGAAGGTCGGATCATTGGCACAATTGTATATATGGATCATTCGATGCCAATATTCCAAATCCGTTCCCAACGGTAACCAACGACCTAGGCTAACTCGCCGCTGAGCACGGATGATCAATCCGGCAGGTGAATCACCTAGCGTGCTTCAATGTTACGGTTGCACTAAGCTTGGCTAATACTATGCTTCTTAATCGCACTGTGATGATCGGCCCGGAGGCAGCGATCGAGACGGACGCCGCGTGGACTTTGGATCAGACACTGTGTCTCTGAACAAACGTCATCGAAAAGTATAAAGGAGCGACTATCATCTATACGGGAGCCTATCCTGCCAGTGCAGCTGGTCCGTTCACATTATTATCGTGTTACAAGAAGATACTAGATTCTCACCTCTTCGCCACACGCATGGAACACCCATATGCATTACTTCAGACAAGGTTTGTGCTGACGTCGCACTTCTCGGGGTATTTAAAATTCAACTTGATTTGCTTAGTAATCTTCTCGCCAACATGTTTGGACGTTGTAAGCGGGGATGATTTTGACCAGTTTCCGACCCTGCCATTCAATTGGATTGCGTTAAAACCTTGCTGAACCCTTCTTATAGATATCCATGCCACTAAGGTCGTACGGTACTATGACGACCGATTTGGCCATTTCACCGATGGCCGGTCGCGCGAACACTAGCTCCTGAACTTGAACGAGCCTGAGCGTCGTTACAAGAGCGATATTCACTTGCTATGCTTGCTGCGGACAACTTAAAAACAAACCCAATGCAACTTAATAAAACATGGGCATTCTGTCACCGCATAATTCAACCACTGAATAGTGAAATATCCAGTGCGTTCAAGTTATACACCCACCACTGACTCAGTTCGCCACTCGCCGCAGACATTTCACTTGCAGTATGCCCCTTATCCCAAGCGACCCCACCTCGTGGTCATTCAATACGTATCATGTTTCCAACTATTTTGTAGGTTCGTGGAGAACAATGTTGATGATATCTCTCGCTTTATTGTTGACTTTGGTTTTGCAGTCGCCTCATCTGCTGCTGTGGTCTATGATTGGGGTGAGCAAGATCTCTTATGGAAGGAGTTGTCGATGTCATTATGTTATTCTCCAGCATTGACACTCGGTCAAGAGGTAGGTCGATCCATTGCCAAGCAACCATCGTGATTTCACGAGCATGGTTTTGTAGCACGAGCTGATCTGGGTGAGCATCCCTCAGGAGGGCAGGGCAACACAGTTGATAATCTGGATCAGAGGCAGCGCCGTTCTCTCATAACTTCTCTGTATATCATCGTACGTTGCTTATATGAATTCATGAACGCAGCGGGCGACTCATGCTGATTTTAAAATATTCTAGGTGCGCTGCATCGGATTACTATACTCCGTGTAGGTTCACAAGACTATCAAGTCAGCACTGAATTGATCAGCTATCTCTCGCATTCAGCACCAACGTGTTGTGTATGTCTCATAATGCACCGCGTTCATTTCTTCTGACTTGTGGCATGCAGTAAATCTCCCGGGAGTCCTGAAGACAGCCATGGTGAGCATACTTTGCACCAATATTTACCAACTAATTACGCTTCTATGTAGGGGTGAGTGGGATTCTCGACCAACTTGTTGATTCAACAGCTGACTAAAACAGGTGTGAGTTTCTCGAGGCATTCAGTCATGCGAGGCTCATCACCAATCGGGCTTTTGCAGGCAATGCTATGAACCTCGCTTTATTGTGGACAATTTTCATCGTAAATCCCATGCTGAGTGGTAAGCTACTCAGCTGCGGTACCTCAGTGATATCAGCTCGACTGATATTTCATACAAGTCATCATGATCACTCGGTTACATGCTATGTATCAGCGATCCAGAAAGATGCTCATCTTTCTCGTTATAACCCTCTCCTCCATCATGGTTACCTGCGGAGTGATTGGTGCAGTAGGAAGCAGCTATACTCCAACAAGTAGGTTTTATTCTTGAATGAAAGACCTAAGCGCACCAGGCTCATGCAACGAATGCCAGAGGTGATCCTACTCAATGGCACACAGTGCGTTTCCGAAGTCGACGGTGGCGAACAGCTTCGGATGCTCGAGGTTTACACACTCGCAACCGTATGGCACGTGCTCACACTGTGTCTTGCAATCTGGATTTTTGTAAAACACTTTCGTGAACTGCAACCACCATCGACAGGACAGACCTTCATCGGGGATCGTTTCATGGTGTTAATCAAAACTCAGGTACTCTATTTTGCTTTGTGAGCTTTTTTATTTGAACGCGTTGTCTTTTTGCTGAATTTCCCTACGTAGCTTTGCTGCTTATTCTTGCCTCAACATTGGCTTGCTATCTCCAGTGATCTTGGTATGTTGATCCGTAGATGACATCTACATTTAAGCCCTCATTATCATCGCTGTAGGACTCATCTCGCGCGGGAGCTCAGATTTATCGGGGTATTCTTGAATTCGTCACACTCTTCCAGATGTTTGTGGTAGGACCGCGCCTCATCCTTAGCGTTCGAGAATATCACGCTAAGCTCCTGGTCAACTTTGACGAAGGAACATTTGAAATGCCTGTAATCGTTTTCCAGGGACGCTTACAAGTGTCACCAACTGGCAGTGATGTGTGGGAATGATTTAGCACCTTTCGGATATCATGCGCTTAATACTATGTAAATTTTGTTTGTCGTGGTGCTTACGAAGAAGGTCTGTAACTGCAAGTAGAACGAAGGCGCCGACTGCCCAGTGCTGAATAACACAACGACCCCGAGCTCGAGCCTCGAGGCTTTGGATCTCTCGTGTTTCCCACCCTGTTTGCCAAGAGCTACTTCGGAATGCTAACACACTCCGGCCAGGGGCTTGAATATTGAATGTCAATCAACTTGAAGCAAGATTTATACTGCCGAGGTCCGGAATTAGATTGAAATTTTAAATGGGCGCTGGTTAATTAGAATTCATAGGGTTGGCTTGGATGTTCAAACGTTCAGTTAGACACAGGGCAAATTTGGTAAATAATTTTGGCACGTTCTATCAACTTTGTTGGACAGCGTGCATTATCCAAAAGCCGTGCGGACGTCTATCGACTCATAGATGGGCTGGTCACCAGTCAACCGTGAGATAATATTAATGTTTGACCCCGTCATTCAGCTGGGTTGAACCTCCAAACCTCCAGACCTAAGTACCTCTGAGTCTCTGACAGACCGATGGCCCGCGCGAAAGCTACTCGTGAACTTAAACAGTTTTACCGCAATTTGGCCGCAAGAACGAATTCTTGCTTACTGCGGTCGACACTTACTACACACTCAGGCTCATTACGGGCCTGGACCTCACTGGCACCGCCGCGGCGTATATAATTTTCGCTGGGTGTGTCATGGCTAGTGCGTTATATACCCAGTGCCCACAATCAACTTCCGGCGCCATTCGCAGACGAGGTTCCACTTGCAGTATGCCCTTGATTCCAACTGATCCCAGTTCATGGTCATTCGATATGTATCGTGTTTTCAGCTATTTTGTAGGTTCGTAGGGAACAATGTTTGATGTAATTATTCCCTCTATTTTTGACCATGGTTTTGAATTTCGCAGTCGCATCGTCTGCTGTTGTAGTGTACGATTGGGGTGAGCAAGATTTCTTATAGAAGGAATTACTTATTGATGTCATTATGGTATTCTCCAGTACTCACATTCGGTCAAGAGGTAGGTTGATCCCATTGCCGAGCAGCCATCATGGTTTCACTAAAATGTTTTTTAGTATGAATTGATCTGGGTGAGCAGTTCCATACAAGAAGAACAAGGCGATATAGTTACTAAGTAATTCGGGTCAGAGGCAACACCATTCTCTCATGACTGCTCTATATATTATCGTACGTAGTTTCTACTATGGGCAACTTGTGCTGATTTCAAATATTCTAGGTGCGCTACTTTGGAATATTATACTCTGTGTGGGTTCGCAATGTTAACAAGTCAGCGCCAAGCTAATAAGCTATCTCTCACATTCAGCTGCAATGTGTTGGGTATGTCTCACGATGCACGGCATTCGTTTCTTCTGACTGGTGGCATGCAGTAAATCTCCCAGGAATCTTAACGACTAACATGGTGAGTGTTCCGCACCGATACCTACCCACTAATCACATTTCCACGTAGGGGTGAGTGAGATTCTCGATCAACTTGTTGGTTCAAAATGCTGACTGAAACAGTTGTGAGTTTCCTGAAGAAGCATTCAGTCCTGCGAGGCTCACCATTGACTGGCATTTTCAGGTTACGCTATGGACCTCGCACTCCTGTGGGCGACCTTGCCCATAAATTGCATGTTGGATAGTGAGCTACTCAGCTACGGTACCTCACTTATATCAGATCGCCTGACATGACATGCAAGTCATCATGATCTCTCGGTTACATGCCATGTATCAGCGATCCAGAAGGATACTCATCTTTCTCATTGTGACCTTCGTCTCTACCACGATTTTCTGCACAGCAATTGCTTCAGCAGGAACTGACCTTCTTTCAATAAGTAAGTTAATCAAAGACACTCAGTGCATTAGGCTCATGCAACGAATACCAGAGGTGGTCCTCTATGGCACACAGTGCGTTTACGAAATCAATTCAAGCGAACAACAACGGATGTTCGAGGCTTATACAGTCGCCACTGCATGGGAGGCCCTCACACTGTGTCTTGCAATCTGGATTGTTGTAAAACACCTTCGTGAACTGCAACCGCGATCAACAGGACGGACCGCCGTCAGTGATTGTTTCACGGTGTTACTCAAAACTCATGTCCTCTACTTTGTAATGTGAGCCTTTGATTTGAATGCGGTTATCTTTTCCGCTGAATTTCCACACTCGTTAGCTTTGTTACTAGTTCTGGCCTCAATATTGGCTTAGTGGTTCCACATTTCTCGGTATGCTAATCTAAGGCTAACATGTGTATTTGAGGACTCATCATTGCTATAGGCCTCATCTTCTGTGGGAGCTCAAGTTTATCGTGGTATTCTTGAATTTGCCACGCTCTTGCAGATGTTTGTAGTAGGACCACGCCTGATTCTTAGCGTTCGAGAATATCACGCTAAGCTCGTGCCCAACTTTGAGGAAGGCATAGATAGCGTATATTCGTTGGTTTTCCGGGAACCCACACCAGAGTCAACTGGCAGTGTATAGCACGACATATCTTAATTAACGCTGCTGGGTCTGTACATACTACAGAACATGTAGGACGTGTTAGTCACGGTACTTCCGAAGAATAATTTAAGTTTTGTTTATGATGCCATACTGAAATGAATCTGTGCTGCAAATAGTACCCACGTTACGGCGTCGAACTTGCCAGGTTTTAGAATTTCGTCATCATTCGAGTCTTGAGCTCATTATGCTGCAAGGATCAAGAGTAGGGTACCGTTGGCAGCTTCATGGTATCACAGGTGCACCTGGCATATTGGGCTTTTGTGCAGTTGGAGAGGCTATACAACACGACGATGAGTTTACCTTGTTGTTGAGCCTGCTTCACAAAGAATCCGACTCATAAGGGAATTTTCGAGCGTCTTCGAAGCAAGTGAACTCGATTAGCCTCATCGATCGTGTCTTGGTGGAATTTATGGATTGGATGAGTTGAGTTTCCGTGTCAATGCACATCCAAATTTATCACAGCAAATATTGCCATTAACATTCAATATTCAGCTTCGGCTCCACTCCCGCTGTTCCAAACGCCACGCTGATAAATGGCACCAATGATGGCGCCATATTCAAATTTGCTCAGACGCATTTCACCCTTCCAGTGGTATTGGACAGTAATCGGACGACATGCCCGTCACAACCAAGCCTCGCTATAACATTCAAATCTCAATTAGGTGTCAGTACGACCACGGAAGAAGCGCAAACTCATGCTTGCCTCCATAGTCCAGACGGTCCTACATGCGTTCGTTGTGTTCAAATTCAGTGGTAATGTCTCTTTTTTGATATATCCACAGGACTGAACCAAGAATGAACACGGACAAGTCAAGTATCCAAACTATGATTGACCAGCGCGAAAAGTTTTGCGCGTGTGCGAATGACATCGACATTTTTGGGAGCTGCGGTGTTGGTATGTCATGATGATGACGCAAATCGGTTTGTAGATTGGTCGCAAGCTTGCGATGAGAAAGTAGTATTGTGGAGTGCCAATTGATACCCAGGGTGCTTCAAGTTTGCGCCTTTGGCATGCTACGAGAACCACGCGAGACGGACGTGGGTGAACGACAAGGTTCGAGATCAAGTCATTGTAAGTGGAAATGGAATGGAAAGTGATTTACAACTATCGCGACGTTCGGTCATGATGAGAGTAGAATTCGATTGTTTGATTCCCAAGGTGTTGACCAATAGACCACAATAACCGTCAACAATGCTATTATGGCTCTTGTGCAAGTCTGAAAGGAAGTATTGTACCGTGTTGTTCCTTTCCATACCCAGTTCGATACGCTGGGCCATGGATGTTGTTACAAAGGTGGAAAGCTGGATCCACAATTGGAGCAAAGGGGGAGAGACTGAGTCGTGCGTAGCTGTTTGCTTATTTTTATGGCGCTCAACCTGACACCCTCGATTCGCAAGACGAAATTTCCTCATTTCGCCTCACTCGAATCCTTCCGACCCTGCTTGCGCAGAGGCTCTCACGACCGCTTACCATGCCCTTCTTTTGTCTGTCCTCACAACCTGGCAGCCCAAGCAGAATGCATTAAACGCGCAGGCTCTCGTGGCTTTCATCCAGTCTGTCCTCCTTGCACTTCCATCCTCCTCCTCTGCACGTGCAGGGCCACCCGTGCAAAAAATTGTATTCGGAGAGATTCTGGTGGATGTTCTATGGTCTACAGATGCTCAGCTGGACGAGTTCTTGGCAGACGCGAAGTCTGCTTTAGTGGGCTCTGAGCAAGCTTCTGGAGGCCAACAACTAAAGGACACCCCGAAAGACACTACAGATGGTGCAGGAAAGGCAGCTCGACTGAGGCATTTTGTTGAACAAGACAAAGAGACCTTGAGCGAGCTCGTCAAAAGACTTCTGGTAAGTACCAGACTACCAGTACACAATTTCATAACATTCTGAATTTATCCACAAATAGTTATTTGGCATCGTTGATCTCGCCGTATGTCGAGAACGCCTTGACTTGTCTCTTCTTGCCAGTGCCGGTCTAGTTTCGGATAGAATGTCGTTTGACAAGAAAGAAATACGAACTCGCACTGGGCTCTTGTGAGTCAAATGCAAACGTTGAATCATTAATGTTGTCTGATTCCTGTACACGTAGCTATAAGCAGAACAAGTTCAACCTTCTACGTGAACAGTCCGAAGGCTACAGCAAGCTTTCTGTGGAGCTCACGAGTTCCTTGGGTCCTGCACACTCACACGCTGATGCTAGGCCGGTGGAAAGCTATGCATCTATCGAAGACCGTGCTCGCCAAGTTTGGGAAAAAGTCATTAGCCTCATTGGCTATTTCGACCTTGACCCAAATCGCGCCTTGGACATCATCTTGGATGTATTGTCGGTCAACGTGGCAACCCACTACACATTTTTCTTGGCGTTGCTCTCGTTTTCTCCATGGACTGGACTGTATAGACGTCCCGCAATGTCCACTGCTAGCCGCATGGCTGTCGATCCCGTTACCGAAGAGTTGGGGGATAAGAGCTTGGACGAAGTATTGCAAATCACCGAAGCAAATGCTAGTGATCAGTCGACACCACCATTAGAAAATGATAGCGGCACCGAGTCTCGGGTGCTAGCACAGGTGCTTGGTTTCAAATTCTCCCATTACCAGGTCAGTTTTTTTCGAGATGAATCGGTGCTTCCAATTCACTCGTCATATAGTCCCTAGAGACTCACGAACCACCCCCGAGAAACCTTTATGTAACTGCTGCCATCTTGATCAGGGAGGGTTTTATTACCGTAGAAGATCTTTATCCCCATGTGAGGCCATATTTCTGTCGAATGCCCATTGACCTCCTGACAATGCAACAGCTTGTTCCAAGGGATGCGGACATTGAAACATACCACAAGGATTATCTTGCCCAGGTCCAGCAGCGCATTTCTGATGCCAAGATTAGTCAGCTCGCCATGGCAGCTCCTTTGGAGTCTTCTAGCTCAAGCTCGCAACCTCGTGTAGAACCTGCGGAAGTTAAGAAGAGCGCCGTTGAGTCCAAACCTCCTAACCAAATTGCTGGGCTGGTCAACGGCCTTCTCTCTGTAGGAGCTTTACGCCCGGCGATCGCTATTCTGACCAGGATTCCTTGGCTTGTTGACGCTCACCCCGAGTTGGCCGACCTGATATTGAGGGCTCTCAAGTATTCTATTGCTCCTCTGTATGATGCGACATTCGTCCTCAAAGAACGCAATCCGAGTTTCACGCAACCTCGTGCACGTTTCAGCGCTACTGGAGCACTGGCAGTTCCAATTCGTAGATATCAGCTATCGTTAATAGCTCCCACTCCTCCCAGCACTGCATCAGTCGATTTCGTCTTTTTCTTTCCCGACTGGACCCAGCGCATCCCACTTTGCACTTCCTTTGACGATATGGTAAACGTGATCGAGCCTTTAATGAGTTTCGTTGGGCTGCACGTATCGCGCGACGCCTTGTTTGTCACGAAGATTACGAGGCTGGGGCGCTCGCAGCTGTTATCAACTGTAAGTTATTTATTCGCTCGTCTAACCGGTCTTAACTCGATCATTCATAGATTCCCTTGGATCCAATTTCCAGAAAACCGTTAGGTGAACCCGACGCGAGTCATCCCATTCGACAATTCTGGTTTAAACTTCTTCGGTTGTACTTTCTTCCTGCGCTCCCTCTCATTCGGGGCAATGCAGTTTGCACCGTCGACATTTGGAACGTCATTCGACAGTATGAGACGACTGCAAGATGGAGACTATACGGAGAATGGAAATCCGGCTACATATCTCATCCTGAACTTCGCATCCGACAAGTGCAAGCTGACCGCGAAAGCAAAGGCATTTTGCGACGTCTATCGCATAACACAATCGAGACGTTATCTGGAACCGTGGCGAAACTGGCTCATTCGAATCCCTGTATCTTCTTCACGAACGCTGTCAACCAGATCATGGCATACGACAATCTTGCCAATGTCGTTATACAAGCATTGCGATATGTCACCAATATGGGATTCGATGTGCTCGTGTATGTTATCCTTGAGGCTCTATCAAATCCCAATAAGAACCGTGTCAAGGATGACGGAGTCAACACTTCCGACTGGCTTCAAAGTTTGTTGTAGTTTACTCCTTTGTTTTTACTGTCCTCAGAGCTTATTTTAGGTTTGGCGTCCTTTACTGGCATGCTTTTCCGGCGGTACAGTGCTGACTTGTCGCCCTTGTTGAAATACGTGGTTCACCAGCTGTACAATGGCCAGACAACAGAGATTGTCGTACTACGGGAGTTGATTTGGAAGATGGCAGGCATTGAACCTCTTCCGAGTCTTTCGGACTCGCAAATCGCTGCGATGGCCGGAGGACCTGCTCTGAGAATTGAAGCCGTCGCCTCAACGACCCGTGGCGCTCGCCTTGATCCAGGTGACGCTGTCCTCAAAGGCCCACAACGGCTCGGGAAGACTATGTTAGAGACGAATCTAGCACTACCTCTCCTTATCCAAGTGGCACAGCAGAGGCAGTCCTGTGTTTTCAAAGCTCCTGATGCTCACTTGAAGTCCCTCGCCAGCTTATTTGACACTGTAAGTTGCGTCATGTCATGTGCTATACATGCTCTCATCATCACTCTAGACCCATGGTGTCCTGCTGCAATACTTGGATCTGCTTACCTCGCCAGCTGTAATCTCGCCCAAGGACTATGCAACACGGATCCTGCCTAGCCTTGCAGATCTTGGGGAGTTGTATGGGATAGTCCCTCCTATCTGCATGCAAATCATACGACCTATGCTGAATGCTACGATACTGGTGAGACATATAATTTTGCCATACATGATAACTGAGCACTGTTGTAGAGTGCTGCCCAAGAGAAGGAACGACTTGCCAATGAGGAAGCGGAAAGGAGGTTGAAGGCACGTCTCTCTGCGGCAAAGCGCGAGCCTTCCGCCGCCACCCCTAGGGTGGATTCACCTACTGGAGTAAACGGAGCCAACATTTCACGAGACATTGGTGATCAGAAGTCGTCAGCCGACGGCGTGCCAGAAGATGCAGTGATGGATGTCGAAGCGACTACGGCGACTCCAGCTCCGTCCGAGGTAAGCCACACTTGAAATAAGTAGAGTAAACGTTTACAAGCTTCTCTTTGCAGAGCCCGTGGATACCGGATCTAGAAGCTCTTTTCGACGACGTTAAGCAGATTGCCAAGAACAGTGCTCTTGATGTCATTGGGTAAGTTATGCTTCTGACGAGGTACCTGCGATATCTAAGACTTTACAGGCCCGGTTTTTACCTAACTTTCTGGCAACTTTCCATGTATGATCTGGCGCCTCCGGCAGCCCGGTATGATGAGGAGTGTGCTGCTTTACGGACGCTGAGCCGTCAAGAGGACTCCAAGTACATAGCGGCTGACCGTTCTGCTGATAGAACAAAAAGACTGTCAGCGGGCTCCCATCGGGCTAAACGAGACAGATACAATGCTTTTGTGAACACCCTTGCTCAGGAGTTCAAAGAACAAACGGCCTCGAGAGTGTTTACGATGAAACGACTTGCCCGAGAGAAGCATCATTGGTTCGCCCACAGTAAGACTCCCTCAGTCACATCTATTTCAATTTCTGACATAATTCTAGCCGAACATCGCTCATCGGTCCTGGCTTCCGCAATCATAGAGCATTGCATTCAACCACGATGCCTTCTATCGCCTATGGATTCAGACTTTTGTGCACAATTCCTCAAAGTTATGCACACACAAGGAACTCCAGGGTTCCCTACTCTGGTGGTATATGACAAGGCACGTCCCTTTTGCTCTGTGATCTACTGCATACTTAGGAATGTTGTTAGTTGCTCGGGGACCATGTCAAGGCGGTTGTCTTTTCCTGTAGCGAATACGAAGCTAAAAATTATGGTAAGCCATCTGCGTTTTATAATCATGGCTATCTGTAACCGTAATCGTCAGGGCGCTTTTTATTGGGGATATTGACGGATCTCTGGAAGTGGGCTCAAGATGAGCAGCTCTTTTTAATGGAGAATCGCACGAAAGTGGGTGGAAAGACTATTCTGCTTCCGGGTTTCCAGCATAGATGGTCAAGCAAAGACCATGGGAGTATTGTTTCCGATGACCTTCTGTCATGGACCGGGTTCAAGCAGATTCTCCGTAAATGGCATCGAAAATTAGGACGGGTATGTCTCTGGCAGTCTTCTGGTGATCAAGTTAACATTTGTCCTTCTAAACAGAGTCTTTTGAGCTGCATTGAGACAACGGAATTCATGCACGTCTACAACGCTATCATTGTGTTGAAAGAGATCCTTCCCGTTTTCCCTCTTGCTGCAGTGGGCGACGCTGGACCTGCCATCGACACCGTAATGGAGAAGTTCCTGGAAAAGGAAGAACGTGGTGACCTCAAGATTCTAGGCCGAGCGTAAGCCTGTTGCTTCAGCTGTCCAGAACAATACTCATAGTTAACAGTTATTTTGCGAGTCTGAAGAAGCGAGAGCCGTTCTGGGCAGTGCCAAAGACAATTACAAGCAAGGTAGCATTCAGCCGTTACAAACAAGAACCTCTTTTAACGTTCTTTCTCCATAGTCTAATGGAGACCCTATGTCGCCGAAGCCAGCAAATTCGACGGGTAATCTTCCTGAGAAGCAAGCTCGCACTCCGGCTCCCCCTAATGGTGCTGCAACACCTGTGGCAGATCGAGTTAGCACTCCGGTCCCCCTCACCTCTCTTCGTGCCAATGGAGCGGCCTCACAAACCATCGCTGATCGACCCTCCACACCAGCAGCGTCCACCAGGTTAGCCATTGACAGGCATGTACAGTTTTTCATTTTATTGCACTAGTCATTCATCGCCTGTGTAGCATCCCACGGCCAGAGAAAGTGAGACGAGTACGACCTGAGAAGGGTAGCGAATCGCCTGCTCCTGATGGTGATGCCAAGGGTGTTGCGAAGTCCGACGCAATGGATATCGACACGCCTCCGAAGGAACTGAAATCAACGCAAGCTCCAATCCCCGAACACATTCTTCGCCCTACTCCTCGTCTCCACCAAGGTTCCTCCCAAAATGCCCTTCCGTCTACTCCGACCGTCAATGCTAAGGATGCACCCAAACTTCAGTGGCCATCGTCGTCGAGTTCTGCTCCAAATGCGTGGGAACCCCCACACTCACCACGCTCTAGAGCTGATGAGAAGCTGACACAACCGTCCCCAAGTGAGGCTATGCCACCACCATCTGCTCCAAGCCAGACGATCTCGGCGCAAGAACTGCGCGAGACTGCCAAACAGAGTATTGGCAATCGCCCACCAGATCGGGCCGATGATAAGCGATCTCAACCTGGCTCCGGTGCCCCATCCCCAATTTCTCGTCGCCGCACTCCTTCTCCTCCACCTCGTCCTGGTACAAGAACTCACAGCATGGAGAGCCGCGCTAGTGGCCGACGTTCTGACCGTGGAAGTGGCGATGGTGATCGTCCTGATGACAGGCCATCTGACCGTGAGGCTCGGGTGGAGCCTCGTGCACCTACAGGGCGTAAAGACGCTGCTACGCACCCCCGAAATGATAGAGGCATCCGAGAGCGAACATCTACTCGGGACAGTGATCGAGACAGAGAGAGCGAAAGAGACAGAGACTCTCGTCGGGACAGACATGGTGAAAGGGACCGTGACAGAGACAGAGAGAAGGAGCGGGATCGGGACAGGGAGAGAGACAGGGAGAGGGAGAGAGACAAGGACAAAGACAAAGATCGCGACCGTCGTGACAGAGACAGAGAACGTGATAGAGATCGCGACCGTGATCGCGACCGTCACCGCCGAGATGAGAAGGATCGTGACAGGGATTCCAGGAAAGATCGCGAGGTTTCTGGTCGTGGTCCTACTTCCACGGCAGCTTCTGCTGCCCTGGACACTCGTAATTTGCCCACCCGTCCTGATCCCACAAGGCACAGCAGCAGAGCACAAGTGGGCGATGATGCACTTGGCAAGAGGAGACGTCCTACTGATGACGAGGTACTAATCTCACCCTTTCACTGTCACGCGAGTGCTTACCGTTTGGCAGGCGGACCGTAATATTAAGAGGAGCTCCCGTAAGGAGGGACATCGTGAAGATCGCACCCGCAGGTCAGAGAAGGAGAGTCACGAACGACCTCGAGAATCCGATCGGCGTCGGGAGCGAGAAGCACCTGAAGCTGAACTACGTCACCCTCTATCTGAACGAGTACGTTACTTTCGTATTTTCCATGATCGCGTTGCTCACAATACGGCCTTAGCCTGGCGAGAAGCGATTACCAGAGGGTCCTAAAAATCTACCTCCTAGTACACCTTCTGCACCACGGGCGATGGCATCTGGGGATGCGTCCAGAGCTAAACCCGATATTCCTCCTAGCCGAAGTGGTGGGGGTCCGCGTGACCATGGCTCACACACGTTCCCGGCCTCCACCAGCGGCGGGCTGAGCCAGGATGTGGCTCCAAGTTTACGTTCGCGCATTGGCGACAAAGAGCCTCTCCGCACGGCTCCTCAAGCACCGTACCGCTCTGAAGTTACGCATAAGGACGACGACCGCGATAACAGAAAACGAAGTCTAGCAGGTATGCGATCCTCTTGGATTCAATGTATTCATAGCTCACTCTAACGAAGATCGTGATAAAGATGTCAGCGAGGCCGCCATTTCTGCTGCGGGAGAACTCTCGTTACAGCCTCCGAAGCGGCCAAGAATTAATCGTAATCGATACAATCCCCACACCCTCCAGACTCATGGTTTAGCCAAAAGGACCTTGCCTATAGACCCACAGGCCGGGGATAAGTCTCGATCAACACGTTAACGCGAGGTCACTTGACTCCAGTTTGCCCTACTATTTGAGCTCTGCAGTATATAATATCGTTACATTACATAGTACACAAATGAATCTGACTGATGTCGATGAGGCTCCACTCTACGCAAGTCATGAATTATTAGATGGTATGTAGCTGTGGTGAATGAGCGGCTCCGAGTTGAATCGATAATATCCCGAGTTGAATCGCGGTAGTTGGCAAATAGCTGTGGTCATCTTTTGATCAAGGTAAGAAATTCCTCTCGAGTCTTTTGCTGAGTTCGGAAACAGCCCAGCATGCAGGAAGTGACAGTGATGGAACCTGGTTTCTGTACACCACGCATGGTCATGCACATATGGCTAGGTAGAACCGAAACAGTAAGGATAAGAATGTCAGGCATCGTAAACACTTACGTTGCTTCCATAACGACTGCGACTCCGCGGGGCTTAATTGCCTCCTGAACGGCGATAGCAATCTGCTTAGTTAACCGCTCTTGAACCTGCAGACGACGACTGAAAGTTTCGGCAATGCGCGCAAGCTTGGAAAGCCCGAGCACTAGCTGATTTGGGATGTACGCGATAGCGACCTATGGAGAATTCCGAGGATGATTTATGAATGTCAGTGGCACGCGTGATATCAAAGGCCACATACTTTTCCTGTAAAAGGAACCAAGTGATGTTCACAAAGGCTGGAAATGTCGATTTCACGGACTAGAACCATCTCATCGTGATCCTCTGCGAACACTGCATCGTTGATTACATCTAGAAAGGCGGAAATGAGATAATGAAAACGACGGGATTAGATCAGAGATAAGCTGTGTTTTACCTGCCAATCGTTCCTCATATCCCCGAGTCATCCACATCATGGCCTGAGCAAACCTCTCTGGCGTCTTCAACAAGCCTTCCCGGTTTGGGTCTTCTCCGATACATTCAAGAATAGTCCGTACCGCAGAGACCATGATTTTCTCGCGCGCAGCGCGGTCTGTTGTGGTCTCATTCAAACGAGACACTGTGGATTTTGCTGTCAGAAAAATGAGTATCATTAAGATGCCATCTGAGTATCATTGAGACGTACCAGGCCATCCAAGACCATGAGGGTCAGGAAGTAGGCTGCTTCCCTCCATAGCACGAGAGGACACGGTAAGAGGCGTCGAGATACCCGAAGCAGGTCGAAAGCCATAACCCTCTCGTGCTTGAGACCAACTGAGACGTGACGCATTGGCCGATGAAGATGACTGGTTATTTGGAGCAGGGCCATTCTCAGATTGCGGGTCCCCATCTTGGTCATTTGACCTAGGATTCGTTTCGGACTGTTGGAGTTCTAGTTTTCGTAAACCATTTGACAAGAGCTCGACGTGAGATGTCATTTGAACCGAATTCAGGGATGGTTAGAGACCTGCTCAATGCAAAGAAAGTGGAACTTTGGATCCTTATCGTGTAGCGAGAAGGACTAGGCCGTTGTGTCAGTACAGCTGCCAACTTGCCGGTGAATTAGTTTTTCGTGAGTGCGAACGCTGCCCCGCGGCAGCGAACGCTGTCACAAGACCCCGGCTGCTCCCCGTGACATGGCATGTCTGCACATTTGCTTCCGAACTTGCGGTCGGGTTATGGTCAGTGCACTTCGGACATGTTTGCAAGGCGATTCAATGATCTAACTAAAGATTGGTGCTACATATCCGGACGACAAGGACAAGATCATCGATAAGACATATTCGCAAGTCACATGCAGGCCAGACATCACAGGTGGGAAACTCTTAAACGGTGGCAGTGTCTTCACAGATCAATGTGCATGGTCCTGAAAGAAGTGGGATCTGTCTCCAGTAAGAGAGTGACAAGCAAGAGGGTAAAGCAAATCATCTGGATATGCTCGTGAACGAAGAAAAAGTAACGAACGCGCTGTCATGTCGGGTACCTTTGATCAGCCTGAGACCGTTGCCAATAAGTCTTCTTTTGTGCAGGCGCTTGACTAGCCCTGACTCAGAGCAGGTCTGCATGATAAGTTGATAACATCATAGTCTGAGCGCTAGCGGATTAGTATATGTCATTGATATTATTGCGTTTCGCGATGCCCAGCAGGAGATCATTATATTATCTGCGAGCCGCCGAGATCAAGACGTGGCACAAGTGATGTTGTTCCCCCAGAGATGATGATGGTAGCTGCAGTCTATGTAGAAGCGGCATCGCGTCGTCACTGTGGGCTGGGCGCGTTCGCCACGTCGCCGTATTCGATTTCATATACTTGGTTATAGTTACCGTCACGGTTGACCGCATGGGCAGATGAGATCCCTAGCGGCCTCTAGCGGCCTCTCGCGGCAGTCATCAATTTATGCATTTTCAAAGGTCCAAACCTATCTCGAGAAGCCGGGGTCCTCACCCAAAAACGGCTATCTGAAAGGATCTCAGAGCTGTCTTGGCCAGCAGCTAGGCTCGCGGAGGCGTCCCATACTCCTCCAAGTTGCCGTTACTAGTAAGTAAGGAGGTTGCAGATGTTCCAGGATGTTCCTGGCATTCACTCGCGTTCTGTCACGTTCATTTATTGCCGTGTAAGAATTCTTATTCGCCCTCCTGAATCCTCACGCAATGATGATTTATGCCACCCTCTTTCATTCCTAAATCGTTCTAAAGTTTCATAAACCTTGTGTCTTCTGTTTTGTTCTCACTTGTTTCATGTCCCGGGACAGGTCTACCAAACTCGTCATGCACCGCTGGTGAAATATCACCTCGGATCTCATCAAAGTAGTAAGACGACATACTGCTTGTAGCGGAACAAAAAGCTTTGACGTGAACCACCCAAAAGCTGTGACCCGGGACTCTTCATAAACCGGGCGCTGTTTCCAAAATGGTTTCGTAGCTCACCGTTCGTATTCACTGAGAATGTGTCAAGGGTTGAAGCCTCGCGGCTTGTGCTCACCTTCACAATTCAACAATGCCAATCGCATACGTCTCAACCCAAAGCAAATGCCCTTAACGTCATGCCACTGCATCCAAAAGGCATGGCTAGCCTCTCGCGTCATTCCTCGCCGTAGAGGATCATACCTCATGCCCGGCGCACATCGCCCCATCAACGAGGAAAACATCAAATTAGCTGTCACAATCACTCGTGGCTGCGTGTTTGACTTGTTTAGAGTCCTTTGGGGTCTGCATCCAGTTCGCACTACACTCATGATGGTCATAAACGTGGTTCGGGGCATGTTTCCTGCGTTCAGGGGCTATTCACAAGCAATGATTGTCGATGAGGTTGGTGAACCCAACATGTTTCTTCCGTGTCTCTAACTTGGTCCAAAAGTTGCAAAATCTAATCTCGTCTGGTTGCTTCACTTGGTCACGCCTACTGAAGCTGCTCATCGCAGAAATTTGCCGAAGAGCGGTCGAAACGGCGGTCGACTCCTTTGCGTACGTTCACATCTTCAGACTGCGGAATTATTTTCACGCATAATATAGTTCCGCAAATGAAACCGTTGTTCATGATTCGGTGCGCTTTTTCGTGGAATATCAGCAGATCGCACAACGTTTGAGGCTCGACATCCCGACACTCGCGGATCCCGTCGTGAGGGACTGTCTCCAAGAGTCCGATCTATTCGTCAGGTCATTTAACGGCATGGGCGGGTTTGGGCTACTTTCGCCGTTCGACTTTGTTCAAATTCTAGCGCAGATATCGGAGCTTGCATCGTATCTTTGGGTGCTGTTGGCCTTAACGGGTGGTTCTACACACATGGGTGCTTTATTGCTATCCATTCTCTCCGCCCTATTCCCCCTTTTCTTGAACCGTTGTGGAATCGTTTCTTCACATCCTGACTCGGCTTATACAAGCAAAGAGGCTCGTACCGCGGAACGCCAGGAGAAGCTCAGAAATCTAGCCTATAATGACACCCATCGACCGGAGGTCCTGCTCTTTGGGCTTGGACCATGGATACTGCATTCCTGGGCAAATGCTCGCAAGGCAATGATGTATGACGAGCATTTGTCGCCAATTAATCAGCCTTCATTGTCACAAATACTGCACCAGATAAATGTATCTGACCTGCTGTTCGCGCTTCAGAATGTGAGTTGCCACTCTTTCCATGGTCAACAAGAAGCGTCAATGTTTCGCAGATTCCAATGTTCCTGATGTTTCAGTCCTCATCTGCGTCACTGGGATCACTGGCACTGTATCGGAGCTCAATTCAGTCGGTGGTTTATACTGTTGGAAACCTGGTCAATACAGCTCGCATGGCATTTCAAGGAATATTTTTCATGGGTGCCTTTTGCGCCGCCATGAACATTGAACCTCGACTGACACCTCTGAGCGAAGACGCGGAAATTTATTCTAGTATAACTAATGGCATGAAGATTGAAGCGAGGTATTTGAAACAATCTGCCCTTACAAGTGTTTTTACCTTCTATTTCCGCAACAGACATCTATCATATACATATCCAGGAAGCAAGGAGCCATCACTAAAAGACGTCACCTTTAGTCTAGAAGCTGGTGAAAGTCTTGCAATAGTCGGGTACAATGGCTCAGGCAAGTTCCGCCAGAAATTTCATTCATGTAGCGCTCATCAGAAGATGTCCAGGGAAGTCCACCCTTGCCAAGGTGCTGCTGCGAATTATAGATTTCGACCAAGGTGATCTCCTTGTCAACGCTGTGGACATCCGTCGGTTAACTCCGAGCGATTACCACCGGCATGTCACGACCGTCTTCCAGGGGTTCTCTAAATACAGCTCGACCGTCAGAGAAAACGTGGGATTGGGTTGTGTTCAAAATATGCAGTCGCCCGCGGCTATTGAGCACGCCATGCGTCTCGGTGGTTCAGATGCATTTGTAGGCGCATTGCCAAATGGAATGAAAACCAAGCTGGATGCCTCGGGTTTTGAGTTCATGCCGTACTCACCAGCGTCAGGTTCATGTCATGGTATGTCCTCGCGGTTGCAGCATGGCTTGTCTGGTGGCGAGGTAAGTTCGCCTATTGCCATACAGGCATTCTTGAACTGAGTGTATTTTCAGTGGCAGAGAATAGCCATTTCTCGGGCATTCATGCGCGCAGATCGACCGGAAGTTGATCTTTTGCTGTTCGATGAACCTGTGAGTGTATTTCATTCCTGCCACACTGCTCACAACTCATTTCCGAGGGTAGACGTCATCATTGGACGGTTGTGCTCAGAACAAAATTTTTGACACTATCGACAAGGTCTCTCGCTCCCCCAAAGGCGAAAGAATCAAAACAGTGATTTTCATCACTCATCGTTTGTCAACCGCCCGTCGGGCGGACAAAATTGCAATGATGGAAAATGGGGTAAGTCAATCACCGCGTGGCGAGTCTCACGGCCTAACGCCCCTTCGTCGTGCGCAGTCAATAACTGAGTTCGGGAGTCACGATGACCTATTGAAAAAGGGTGGTTCATATGCCACTCTATACAAAGCATCCGTTTAAAGCGGCAGATGTTCTTCCCTTCGCTCACACCCGTACATTCTTCCAGATGAACTATTTTGCATACTTCATGGACTGCAATTTCAAACAACACTAATGAGTTTACTTACACACGTGGAGCTGTTAATGTACCCCTAGAACTTAGATATAGCTGTGCATCAAAACTGATCGCTCGTAGAATGGTCCATGTATACTACGATGCCATCATGAATGTATGCGTCCACATTTTTACCTTCCAGCAGCTCAGCGATGGCCAGCGGACTGTCGCAGAAGCCAACTACAAGGCCAGCATCCCTGATCCCTCGAATCAGCGAAGGGACCTGCAACTTGAATTACATCACGAGGTGAGAGAGGTTCTGGCGCCACGTAGTTGGTATCTCACCAATAATTTCGGATCGAAGAAAACACCCAAAAGGTTATTTCGCTTTGCAAAGTCGACACCAGCAGCTACGCTGGATGACCAATAACGAAATCCGGGACTTATATCATCAGCACGGTATCTCGTCGACGCTCGTTGCCCCTGGTCAATTTGGCCGCATTGAGATGAAAAGAACACCGGATCTGGTCATACAATAAGATAAGATCTAGTTCCACGATGCGAGTCGGGGAAGCACTGACAATTTGGTTGTTTCCAATTCAGTGCTACACAGACTTGTGGCGAAAATGAAGTGAGGGCAATTCGGCGACGAGCGAACGCTCCACCTAGAGCCGAAGAAGTCTGCCGGATCGTGCGCAGCACGCTATCAACGGCTTCATTCAGGTCCACTTGACATCTGATGGAACCATGGTCTCGACGCCTGGCAGGCAGAGCCAACTCTAACGTAAGGCCGAGCTGCGTAGGAAGAACCTACAAAGCAAATTACCTCAATGAGACGATCGGGCATTACAAGATTAGGCCCAAACCTGCATGACATCTGCAAGAGTAACCATACTGTGTGACAGCATTCCGGACCATTCTTGCGCAGATACTGCTTTTATAAGCGACTTATTGTCGCGCTCCAAACGACTTGCCAAAGCCTGGAACTGTTCCAGATTGACATCGGAAACACCAAGGTCAAAAGAGGCCTCTGGTAGAAGATAGTCGCCGAATATTACAGAGTGCAGGTCGCGCGTGACTTGTACGGTGATATGCACGTGATTCCCGATCAATGATGATAAGGTTAATGTGTGCAACGGGGAGGCGGCGTTGGGATGTATTGAGGGTGACGTATATGTCGAATCCAGTGAGCTGGGAGATTGCTGCCACGGCAATGACGTTTGCGAATTGGAAGGTGTGCTTCTGGGTATTGCCATTGATTTCCAGTAGGTTTCCACCGCTCCGCCCACTTCCAACGTAACACCTTGAAATGGTGTTATGACATTGATTGAGACAGTAACCTGAAATGAATCGTCAACTGAGCGCCTGGCAAGGTAAACGGCTAAGTTAAGCATACTTCTCCGATACTATGAAGACGAGTGTCAAGGATAGGAAGTGTTACATCTGATACGCCATCACAGCCTTGGAAAACCGATGGATGAGCAATCGCACGCCCAATCGTTTTGGTTCCGAAATTGGGGTATATCGAAAATTCCAAGCTCAACCCTGTCAGCGACGGGGATTGGAAGACAAACACATCACAGTCTTCCCTTTGAGGCAATAGAATACTGTACGGAGCAGCATTGACGCCAGGACCAGCGGTAATTACCATTTTCAGGGGCTTTGAAGATGGAAGTGACAAATTGGGCGCAATGATAGAGCTAGTCAGACGAGGATGGAGTGTTACACCCGCGCCTTGGAAAAGGTTATTGTTGACGGTAACTTCGACGAGATAGTTCCTGTCCAAATAATTATGCCCGTACACGCGATGGGGCATGATCGGGGGAGGAAGTGATAACGAAGGAATCTGATCAAACTCGGAATCCACTTGCATTTCTGCGTTATCCAGGGGAGACTTCGGGCCAAGACTAACGATTTCTGTGGCGTGGGGTACTTTCGCCGCAGCTTCGATAAGAATTTCTACAGACTCTCGATGCCCATACCAGGCCGCATAATGGACCGCCTGATGTCCTACTTCATCAGTCAAGTCCATTCGAACACCAGCTTCCAGAAGAATTCGAAGGCAAGATGCGCGACCCTGGCGCGCGGCGTGAAAAAGGGGCGTCCACTCGTGGTACTTGTCTGGAGTATCACAACCTCCATGGCCCAGAAGAAGCTTGACAACCTCGGCATGACCGTCCCGTGCGGCAAGATGTATAGGGTATTCGCCATTGCTATTTGGCATGCAACGCGCCCCTCTTTTCAGAAGAAGAGACACGATTTCCAAATGTCCACGCTCACTGGCCAAAGCCAAAGGAATTAGATTGTCGTTCGGCGCAGTGAATGATGGCGAGATGCACTGGTCGCACAGCAGCACTTGTACACATTCCGGACTTCCCCGCAAGGTGGCATAGACCAGAGGGTTGCAATTGTCAACATCGAGAACGTGTGGAGGTATGGAAGCTTCCAAAAGCCGCTTGCAGACATGCGCGTACCCATGCATCGCCGCATAATGCATGGCAGACCGACCGTAAACATCAAGCTTCTCTGGCTGTGATGACTTCTCCAAGCACATATTGACGAGGCGAAGAGCCCCCGCGGCAGCTGCTTCGTGGATGCACGATCGCCCATTGATATCGTCAACAAAATCGAAGTCGAATGGAACCGTGATGCTGGCGAGTACTAAATCCGCTAACTCAGGTGGCGCATCGACGATAACCCTCCACAGCACGCGCGTGACATTGATTCTACCTCCATTCTGTATACCAAGAAGATCCGAGTGGTGAACAAGATCCTTGATAGAGGCTTCATCCGAGTTCTCCACGGCTTTTCGCAAATCATGTTCAAAATCGTGGAACGGTCCTGCGTACATATTTTTCTCGATGAAGCTCACGACATCATGGGCAGCCGGACCTTCAACCTTCAAGCTAGCAGATAGGTCTGTGATATCCAGGAGGCAGGATGCTACAATATCAGACAGCTCTGATATGAGCTGTCAAAATACATCAGGACACTTCACTGGCAAACCAATAAATTACGTCACTTGCCTGCCTATTGAAGACTGGTTGGACTTCAACCTGCCTAGCGAGGTAGAGTTCCTTCGTTGTAGACCGCGACCTCTTATCCCATTTCTTCAAAATCTTCCTGAATCCTGTTGCGTTCATTTCGATAAATTGCTGAAAGGAGTCAGTTCGAGGTTATACATAACAATCGTGTGATCATTGAAGTACCTGGAGTTTTCCAAGATCCCTTTCAAGGAGGCGGAAGCCCTCCTCGACAGCACTCCACTCGACATGGTTCACAGTAGTTTCCTCGGACGTATCAGGGAACCCGCGCATTGCTGCGGCACGCCTCTTGGAGAGCAGGGTCTCCAACCGGAGCTTCAGCTCTGCTTCTTTTTGCAGGTAGAATGTATTGATCTTGGATGACCCGATGACACTAAGCCTCGTGTAATAGACACTTTTGTGACAAACACACCTTCTCCAGTTCACGCTCTAGCTTGAAGAAGAAAGCGGCTTTGTGCGCCTGGAAGTCAGAACCACGATCGTTGTCCTGTTGAAGGGCAGACAATATAGGTGGTTCCTCCGGCTCATCTTGCGCTATCAGCTCGACCAGATTTGAGGTGTCTGGTTGGGCTGATACTGGCACTCGGATTGCTGGGGTACTATTCTGTGAAATAGGTTTCAATATATCGGCTGGGCGGACACCAAGGGCTAATGCAGCGGCTTCGGACGCAGGTCGATTAGCAGCAAGGGACGAAATGATCTTCTTGAGAAATTTGTAGTCCAGATAGCATGCAGACCATCCAGGGACTTGTTCTGCCTGGATTTGTTTGCCGAACTGTAGATCACAGCGTCGGTAAAAGTTCTGATTGGCAGAAAGGATGTATGGGCAGCCTGACCTTCATTTAATGGTCGTTTATGGTTCAAACTCAAGAAAGGGGACTGCAACAAAGTGGTAGTTGGTTAGACCATGATGGTTGTCCCAAGTAGGGTTTCGGAAGAGCTAACCTCGACTCCATGCACGTGCGTTAAAATGATGTTGCAAAGTGTCCAGATAAATATATGTCGCGGCGATATCAAGGGCCAATGCGATATCGATAACCTCGTTTGGCAGTTCTCCTGATGGGCGTCGGCGTTCGCGCGATTCACGCTTTTTGAATCGTGACGTATTACTCGTGTACTAGATCGCAGCGGCTCGGAAATTCAAAATATACATATCTATTCACATGTTTTGTTGATCTCTCTCACTGGAAGCTCTCAGGCTACAGCCCTGACGCTCGCGCAAGTCCATCAACGTGCACTATTTTCGTTTCATGGTGCGTCGTGCTATACGGTAATTCAAAGGAGCGCAGAATAAGGTCCGTGTCGCAGTCTTGCCAACTATTTACTCTCAGTAGTAACTCGTTCCTAGGCTGCCGGCGGAAGGGACAGGTGAACTTCACATCCAAGAACGCCACGATCTCATGAAGTAGCAGATGTGATGTACCATGACTCAGGCAGCGAGCGCCAGCTATACCAAGACCTTCCTGAGCTGCCACGCCTTCGCGGGGAGGAGCGTTATCGGGCAATTACCATGTTGCTCGACGTGGTCGTGTGCGCAGCGGTAGCAAAATACGTAACCAGACGGTAATGCTGTGGCATTATGAATAGGCTCTTTGCAGTGCGGGCAGTATCCGTATTTCGTGCTGTCGATAGTGATCCCTGCGGGGTGCGGTGGAAGGATCTGAGGTGGAGGGATGGCGGGACCGAGAGGGGATATGGATAATGACCGCGCAGGGGAGCCCGGGGAGTACCACCATTCTAGGAATTTGATGAAGAAGATGGCTGTAGGCAAGAGAAGCCTCAAGGAGTCAAGTAGTAATTGGGGTGATCGCAGCAGGAGCCGTCGAACTACAGCTAAAAATCCACTCTTCGTTGAGGAGATAGTATTTTGCTTCGCTTGGTGTGCGAGCTGCCCAGATGGTATGAGTGGAATGCGAATGGCTGGAATACTAAACTTACGAAATCGTCCATGTTGAGTCTCCTGAGATCAACTCCTATCCAAGCTAGCCATGGGCGGTAGAATGGCGTACGATCGAATAGATAGGCTACATTATGGGCGAGAAGCCATACTTCAAATCCGGTGTTAAACCATGGGTATAGTGTTTTGAAATTTCTGCGTAGAACACCAGCAATGCTCTGGGAATGCCTGTTAAGCATCGCGCTATGCTGAGCAGTACTGCTCACCTCGTCTGTGAGTTCTCGTATATGTCTTTCGCTACCTCCATCCTCCATAATATCAGAATCAATGCCTCCACCGAGCGACTCATAGTAGTCCTGCCCCTTCGCTCGTAGATAAGGTACGGCAATCTGTGTTCACAGGGTGAGGGGCTGTCTGGTTGTCACGGGGAAACCTTACCAGGAGAAATAACGACCGCCAGATCTCGCGACTTCTGAGCTTCTCACCGGCTGGTATTCCACCAACAGCAGCGATTGCTCGTTCGGTCGTTGTCCAAGGTTTTCTGCGTCTCTTCAGACCGTAAAAATTCTCAGAAAATGATGCATCTAGTGATAGCGTACTTGAGTTCGCTGTGTCAACTTGCCAGACCATTATACTCACTGTGTTTGCGGAGATAATGGCGTTCAACGAAAAGCATGATGAAAGCATAAAACTCTTCATGGCGGTTGACTATACGAATCAGATGGCGGGGGTAACGTTGAGCGAATACCTGGCAAGGGTGAGTGATGCGGTTCTGTGGCAGATTGCGAGGACTTACTGCGAGTACATACTTTAGAGCAGGTTGAAGCAAGTCACGGAGCTGCTCTTGAGCAACTAGTTCAAACAAGGAGGGCTTGAGCGGATCTCCGCCCACGCCGTTGAAGAACTCCATGCATATAGAGTGGTCGTCTTGTTCAAGTTGTTGATTCCGGCTATTCACAGATTTCACGTGGCGTCCTCGACGATCACCGACGCCTTACCCAGTCCACAAGTCGCGACTGTCGAAGACCGTGAGCTTGGTATAATACGCCAGCAGGCTTGAATACCTAAGTTGTCTGAGCATGTTGGTTCTATTGTCTATATAATTGCCTCCATCTGGTATAGAACAAAATCTCTGCTCCCAAGGTCCGTGGGGCACTCCGCTTCTTATTCTCCATCTTGACATCTCATTGTACATTTTTTATTCTCATGTTTACCTCCTTCCACGCAATGATACCCTCAGACGCTGAACTGGCTTCTCAAGCACTCACTGAGGAGGGCAATTATCGTTTTCCATCATTCTCGGCGTCTGACGCGGTCACGCTTGGTTTGTCTCTACGCAAACGCTTCCGTGCGTCCTCTCGACATTCAAAAGGCAAAGGCCTCGTCATCTCTATACAAACTATCGCGGGTCATACATTATTTGCGTGTACTGTGGGCGACCTTGGTCATCCAGCCGGTGTTGGGGATGTTAGTTTGAATAGTTGGACAAGTGTGGATGGCATGGTTGGAGTCGTGAGGCAGACTGGTCATTCGAGCTACTATGTCGAGAAAAGCATGAGCGCCATGGGCAAGTCAGCAAAACAGCTGGGGATCCATGGGGACTATATTATTCATGGGGGAGGTGATTAACTTTCGTTGTATACTTCTGGAGCGACAAGCTTAAATTTGCTTCCGCTCAGCGTTCCCGATCTGGTTGGACGTCAGTATATGTCTTGCTCGTTTATGATTTTGAAGAGCTGATTGAGACTGTACAGAACGCCCATTGTTGTCCTATTGCTGTCGTTGCTTGCTACTCAGGTTCAGGCCAAGAAGACCACCATGTATGTCCTCTTCCAAAACTCACTCGGTCCAACATTCACACACCAACCATTAGCTTGTTGTAACAACTGTACGGGATTATCTTCACAAAGTCAACAAGTCAGAAGGTGCACGAATGTCAGCCTCATCTGCTCTAGGGACAGAGATGCATGCGCCTCTCCCGTCCGTACCAATCCGGGAGAGCACGGTAAGCTCATATCAGCGAGTCCAGGTTCGCCAGTTCATTAGCGAGTAAAGGCATGGCTCACAGATCCGTCACACAATGCACTTGGTATGAGAAGGCGGTCCGAGTCACCATTTGACCATCATGACGAGTGAGATACCAATGAATGTAACATATATTATCGAGTGGGTGGGTGGTGGCGTGTAATAGTTATACCAATAAGACGGATAGCTAGGATGGTCATAGAATGACATGCACTACTCGTGGGTCTCGCTGTGTGAGGGGGCCTGCCTGATGACCCGGATGGTTTCTACAAACAAGAATCAGCTACGCAAAGGTTGGAGTGAGAGCAAAGCAATATACCGTGTCTAAGGAATATCTGTCTTTGGGCCTGTACCGAAGATGAGTCTGCGCTTGGGTCTGGGTCACGAAGCTCAAAGTTCGCCTCAACGTATACTTGGGCCCCTTTCTGGAGAGTGCGCAAGTAGTTGGTCTGACCGGGGTTGAAGCAAATGATATTATGCCACGTCGTTCCAGCCTCTTGACGGCCTGAAGCAAGAGTTCAGGTGATAATAATGCACGAAAAACCAGGTTCACTCACTGCCATCGGGGTTAGGAGGTGGAGGAGGGTAGTTGGTGGTTGCAACGGTATAGCTGAAAAGAAATTCAGAGGAACGTCTTAGGTAAAGCATAGAAAACTTGCGAAGCGTATTCCTTGTCACTCTTTGTGGTACGAACTTCTGGGTCTTTGCCTAGTCGTCCGATGAGGACGAGCTTGGAGACGTCGTATGCACGCGTCGAAGTTGTAGAGAAAGCCTTGAAAAAAATCGTCAGCGCACAACCATTCTTAGAGGCCTATCAACTTACGCGACGAGCGAACGCATGACGAGCAGAGGAAAGCATGATCTTTTAAAACGCGTTCTAGCAAAGCAAAGTTGCAGTTTCGATTTTATGTGACGGTAATAGAGGTGTTTTGTTTGTGCTTGCTTGGCGATTCCTCAGAACAGTGACGGTAATTCTATTGAACCAGATCGCATAGATTCTCATTCATATCCTTCTCAAATCTTTGTATCTTTGTATCTCCATCTGTAATCTTTAACATGTCCAGACATAGACTTGTACGAAATATGAACATCCATGGTATGTGCGAATCATCCTGATGGCAGTTTGATTTGAGATTTATCGCGTGACTAGATGAATTGGATGATGATGCATTGTCCGATGGTGGAGACGAGCTCACTCCCGAGCAGCATGGCGAGTGGCCAGATATTTGTACTTGTGCTCCATTCTGAAAGTAAAATTAAAATGCAGCACAAATGGTATATTGCCTCGAACAAATCAGAGAGCTCATTGGAGACAAAGCGGTCTCAGGCCTCGACGATGACTTCATCAAGGAAACTCTATGGGACCAGTACTTTAATGTAGAGAGCAGTTTATCGTATTTGTATGGTGCGTAACACGTCAACCTCTTTGTCATCGTGTCTTTCAACTGACGCACTCTTGACAGAGGAGCAAGACCGGAGAGCGTCAGCCAAAATTCGCAAAGGTAAGTTCCGACGTGACCTGTCATTTGTAAATAGTCTTGCATTCGCTCTTCTACCATGTTGTTGTTACCCCCCGTTTTGGATCCCGTTTGTGGAACCGACTCCGCCGTAGACGAGACGAGGAGCAGGAAGGTGCATGTCACTCCATCATCCCTGCGTCAGCCTTTGTACAGTCAGGAGTTAATTGTGTTTCAGTGCTACCGGACAGTAGTGATATGCTACCACCAGAAGGCGAGGGGGCCTTTGATGAACCACAATACGTGGCTGGACCAACAGGCTACGAATATTACGATGGCGACTTGGACCGACCCCGAGTTCCCCTCATAGTATTAGCACAGCAAGGCCAACACGAAGTCTACTATCCCGAGGAATATCCAGATGAGGTCGATTCGGATGATATACCACTGGGCGTCATGTCACGCGGCTCGAGGCTCAGCACCATTACGGAGATTACCGAAAGGACTGAACCCTCTCGCCACTGGCCTTCAAAACAGCAACTCGTAGCTTTGAATAACCCACGTGCATCGACGATCACTGATACCACAACATCGTACGGAGAGGTTATCGGTAAGCGGTATTAGCAAGAATTCGATTGATGCGACTGAAGCCAGGACAGATACTCGCGAACGCAGTACGGTAGCGGCAGAATATCCTGAGACCGCGATGGACCCAAATTTCATCCCTCCATCTCCATCGCCCTCTGCGGTGCGACGTCTTTCGAACTACGAAGCCGCGCCATCACTTGCTACATCAGTATCACAATCTGATGTACGCACAGAGCCGCTTCCGCTTCCAACAGAGCGCGCAGCATCGCGTGCAAAGTCATCAGTTGTACCTATACCACCCATGGACACTCTTCCTGAGATTTCCGATTTCCAGTCGAAAGCGAGCGAAAAAGCGCTCCCTCCTAGGCCTCTAGCTAGCAGTAAACCCTCGAAATTATCTATGCTTGCGAATTCTCGTGCAAGTACGAGGAGTTCTCGCTCATCGGATTTGGAGACGACTTCAGTGCTTACTTATCCCGCTTTACGACCTACCGCTGAAAGCCGATTATCATTCGCAACAACTACAAAACCCCCACCTACGGAGAAGACACTTCCTTCTATAAAGGCTCCGTCTACCACCCCTTCTTCCATGTCTGTGCATGTCAAACAGGCTATCCAGACAGCATTGGAGCTAGAAGCTCACGATCGTGAAAGAGCTGCGAGACTTTCTCCAAAGAGCGAGTTGAGTGCGGCGTCTAAAGCATCGTCAGTTGCTACTGTCAAGCCAACGGTGCCACATTCGCCACCTCGAGCTGACGTCACTCCAAACTTGCCCATCGTGCGCCAAGAGCCTGAAGCGAAGGCTCGCCCTCAATCTAAGCTCGCAGCGCTTGCCCAAGCGAAAGCGAGTGCCAATACCAGCCTCATGCCCAAGCTTCCGAAGTCCCCGCCTAGTTCGCCTCCGAAGGAGCTTCCTAAACCTCGCACACAATTTTTCACGCCAATCGCAAATGGCGCCACAGCCACTACTGCTATAACCACATCCTATCAGTCACTCCAAAGTCTGTCCAGGCCGCAGGCTGGAGAGCCTGCATCGTTAGTCCAGATGCCCGGTGCAGAGCCCAAGCAGTCTAAATTGGCAAAGAAGGTCAAGAAACAAAGTGAAAAACCGCAGCCTACGCCACCCGACGACGATACCGATTCCCGCGTCATCATACCGTCTCCTCTATTCATACCAAAGCCAACTAACCCTCGTGCGTCTCCCTCGGCATTCGCTTCTTTACTTCTCGATGATCCTCTAACACCCTCATCTCCCGAAGACAAGGACACACATTCAGCTAACAAGTATGGAAGGGAGGTGCCGAAACTTGTGAAGGTGTACGAGGCTTCCCATTCAGAGAGCCACTCCAGCCTCGGTCTCTCACAGTCCCAACGACACAAGTCGTCTCGCCCTAGGGCTGCACCGCCGGGGATGAAGATGAACTCGGGGTTTGCGTTTGACGTTCCAAGCCCTGACGATATCGTATTCAACGCACGTCGGGGGACTTCTCTTGCCCACAGACGGTGAACAAGCCCTTGTTCCCAGCTCCACCCGCCGTTCCTTTCTTGTATTTCGCTACTCGCATTTTTGTTTTATTCGTTCATTTCTCTGGAGGACTTGCTTGTTTGTTGTAGATTAAGTTATGGGCTCTAATGGAACTTTTTTGCTGATTGTCACTTCAGCCGCGAAGGAACGCGAGAAGGCGGAGAAAGCGGTGCAGAAGAAAGCAGCGAAGACACCTTCTTCGTCTGGCTATACCACACCGGTTTCTCAAGCGATGTCTCCTGTGAATACGCCGAGTAGGGCCTCAAAGAAGGCTGGTATGGGCGCGAAGAAGTCGGGAGCGATGACTCCTCGTGGTACAGGGGGTTTGGATGCTCGACTACTCGACATGGCCGCGTTGAATTTGTTGCCAAAGGAAGAAGAGCCGGTTGATGAACCTCCTCCGAAAATAGCGCTGGAGCGCGGAAAGCTGTTGCAGGAAGTTCGGAAAGCCCTTGAAGGGCAAGGAGATGACAAAAAGGCTGTTAGCTTGGTCGTGATTGGTACTAAGTCTCGCTGGCATTTTCAAGCGAATTTTTTGTTGATGCTGAATAACAGGGCATGTCGATGCTGGAAAGTCGACGCTTATGGGTCGTTTGCTCTATGAGCTGGGGAGAATTGACGAAAAGACTCGTGTTGCTAATGAGAGGGGCAGTAGTAAAGCAGGGAAGAGTAGTTTTAGCTGGGCATGGGAGTTGGATGGGACCGTTGAAGAACGAGAGAGGTCTGCATTTCTCTGTTATTTCAAGTGCATGTACTGACCGATCACTAGAGGAATCACGATGGACATTGCTTTACAGTCTTTGTCGACTCCTCAACGACAGGTCACCATTCTAGATGCTCCTGGACACAAAGACTTCATCCCAAACATGATTTCTGGAGCCGCTCAAGCGGATTGTGCGTTACTCGTAGTCGATGCTATCACCGGGGAATTCGAGGCAGGTTTTGACCGTGGTGGTCAGACTCGTGAACATCTGCTGCTAGTTCGGAGCCTCGGTGTGTCGCAAGTTATCGTGGCAGTCAACAAATTAGATCAGGTTTGTTTTAGATTTCACAATTCTGCGTCTTTTATTATCGCTGACAGAGTTGCAGGTCAATTGGGATCCAAGTCGATTTGAAGAAATATGTGGGCTGTTACGCGCCTTCCTTGTCCAGTCTGGGTTTCCCTCGTCGAAAACGAGTTTTGTCCCAGTAAGTGCCATGCTCGGCGTCAACCTTGTCAACTGTACGGGCGCCGATGCTTTGGTACTCTCTAAATGGTACAAAGGCCCTACGCTGGTTGACTTGCTTGGTGAGCCATTTTGCACTGTACTTGCATTGATGTGCTCAATCACACCCAGATAAACTGGAGCCCCCAACTCGCGAAATTGCCTCCCCATTAAGATTGCCGATATCTAATGTCTTCAAGGGACAAAGTTCCGGAACGGGCGTAACTGGTCGTATATGCGGTGGCGTTGTGCAAGTTGGAGAACGCCTTCGAGTACTTCCTGGAGATGAATCTGCGATCGTTCGACGTGGGTTCTTATAATTGACATTAGTGCTGTTGCGCGGATGTTGACCGGTGTTCAGTTATCGATGTTGAGGAACAGAGTGTGCCTTGGGCAGCAGCTGGAACCAATGCAACTCTGTACCTGACTTCCATCGACCCCAACCATCTGAACATCGGAAGTGTTCTTTGCCCGCCATCAGATATCGTGCCATTGGCTACAGTCTTCACAGCTCGAATCATAGTATTCGATATCCAGCTCCCAATCACTACTGGTGCATCAGTACGTCATCTAAACCCTCTTTATTGCATTCCATAACCTCAGGGTTAGATCGAGCTGTTCCATCACTCACGAGATGTACCTGCCACGATATCAAAGTTGATAGCTACCTTAGACAGAGCTTCTGGGGTAGTGACGAAGAAGAACCCTCGGTGCGCTTCGTGCTTTTTTTGTCTTGCCAGGGGATTATGTCTGATCTTGTACTCAAGGGTACTGACGAAGGGTATTTCTGCTGAGGTGGAGATTAGCCTGCGTGCCGGGACCCCATCAAGTCCTGCACTCAGCGCTCGCCCTATTCCATTAGAGCCATTCTCTGTGAACAAAGACATGGGAAGAATTCTCGTTCGACGGGGAGGTGAGACGATAAGCGCAGGTAAACCCATAAGCCTCATAGCCGTCAAGGTTCTGAACACTTTGCCAGGTATTGTTCTGGACGTTATCTCCTGAAATTAAGACAGCATCACAATAGAAATGCATATATAACGACATTACTTATGTACAACGACAGATAAATCCCACAGAATTCTCATTAGTAAAAGGAAAGAGGTATTACTCGCGTAATGTTGGAAGAAATGGGAAGTCGTCTGCATCGTAAGAGGCTGTGAAAGCGCGAGGAAAGTGTGAAGACCTATCAACATGCGAATACTGACGATGAAGATGCACTCAAAGTATCTACTTCTTTGTCTTCTCCTTGTGAGAGAAAAACTCTCTCAATTTGGCGAAGAGTGACCGTCGCTTCTTCCTCATGCTGGCAGTGCTGAACTTGGATGACGGTATTACAGTGGAGTCGGTGGCAGTGGGAACCGGGAATGAAACCACCTTTGAATCTTTGGGATCATCATTTGTAGAGGGCATTGACGAGGTAGTAACTTCAGGGGTATCTTGAGGCTTGGGTGCTGGCAAAGACGGCTCGTTGTTGGGCGAGATAGACCCAGCATCAGCAGCAGATGCATTGGCTGTTTGAGCGGGGTCTAGATTGACGTCAATCTCAGGTGCTGTGGAAGTGGCAGCCACGTCCGAAGGGGGCGCGACTGCATCCACAAGTAATTCTCCATTCTTCTCTTCGGCTGCCTGTGCTTCCGAATTCTCTCCCTCCGTACTATCTTGCTCTCTAGCTTGAGCTTCCTGCGTGACAGGAGGTACTGGTTTGGACAAAAGTATGGGAGAATGTGTTGACGGCTCGAGAACAGAAATCGTTGCATCCAATGAATCGGAGGCCAAAGGATCACTGGCATCAATTTCCCGGTCTGGTAAAGGTGACACAGATTCGTTCAACATGTGATCGTTGACAGGTAAGATAAGGATAGGGACGACGGGCGCGATTTGCGGCACGGCTTCAGTAACGTCAGGGGAGGGAGCTCCCTGAGCGCTCTCTGCTAGTGCTTCGGCAATGATCGGCTCAATGGCCGAGGTGGTTGATGGTTGTTCGGTTGTGTCCTGCGCAGAGATCAGCGTTGAAAACAAAATGTGTGCTGTTGTGGTTACCAGAACGTTGACGTTGTCCGTCGAAACACAGGGCGTGCTCGAAAACATGTAGCTGATGCCCGAGGAAACATATTCTAGTGCGCTAGCAACTTCTTCTGAAACGTGCGACGCCGCACTTGTCGCAGTGTCCACAATTGTATGGAAAGTGTCAACCTCACCGCTCAACGCGGGAGGTTCAGCTGACTCGACGATAATGTCGGGAACGTTGATTGGCACGATTTCCTTGTCAGAAACGCCTACATCATCAACAGCGCTTGTGGCGTTAATGGAATCAGATTCAGCGATTCCACCTTGTTGATCCGCTTCCAACGTCTTCTGCGGGGAGGTCTCGCTAGACAGCAACGACTCTTCAGGCGATGTGGTAGCTGAAGTCATGGAGTCGGTGGGGCCTTGGGGAGCAGTGGTTGATGGGTGTTCCATTATGGGAGTGGGTTTAGAGGGCGCAATAAGAACATTATTAAGGTTCCCGGCACCATCTAACTCTGTTGGGCGGTCATTGCGGGTGACCCATTTTCCGTCCACAATGAACTTATATGGAACTTTCTCATTCCAGGGAACCCTGACATTGCCTACGAAACCAGAAGTGCCCTTGGGCAGATGCATTGTGCAGGACCACTACCAGGATACGAAACTGAACCTGCGGCGGACTTTGGGTAGGTAAGGAAGCCACTTACGTGGTCGAATGAGCCAGTTAAGATCACATCCGAAGCATCACCGTAGGGCCTGAGAGTAGAAGGTGAGCACAAGCGCTCATCAATTCGGGGACAGCATACCACGAGAATTCGGCTTCATGCAAGTCGTCCATGGTGTCAGACGAAGAATAGAAGGAGGGAGAGAACAACCTGCAGGAAACCTTGCCGTAACGTCCTGACTCCTCATGTTGGCAATGATTCAAGCCGAGCCGGGGAGTGTCACGCTTCGTGACAAAATATAAATGTTCCCATGTAACAACTCCTTGGGACGATATGTACAAAATGAAGAAAGCGCAAACGACCATATCTAGTCACTATCAACGGCTTCCCTTCTTGTCCGCTCTCCATTCCTTGAACATGCCATCAAGACTCTTGTATAATAGGTGGGATGGCAGACATCGAATTATCTCACTCATCTTCTCCTCTGCCTCTGCCTTTCCCTTCTCACCAGAAGCCTTCCGTGCAAAGTCCACTGACATGTGGAACAATGCTAGTACTGCCAACGATACGTGCGTCTGCTGGGCACCGTGCGACGAGGACTGTGAAAGAGCGGCCAAAAGTGGCCCCGACACGCTCGGAGCTGATATCGCAGGCGTAGATTGGGAAAAGGGGGTGGCTCGCTCGCCTCTAACCAGTCTGAGAAGAATCTCCATCATGTTATCTACCTCAGTTAAATGTGTCTTCAGGAAGCGCTGTCGTTCTGTGGGAACACCGACAGGGGAGTTGACTGCCCACCCATCCAGCACTGTCCAGATCGTCGGAGCCTTAGAGACAAAACAGTCAGGAACGAGACTCCTGTCAAGATAATGAGAACAAACTGGGTCAGGATCTACAACTGCGATCTTTTTCTCCCACCCATCAGCAGCATCCCCTGCTACCCAGAACATTCTTCCAAACATGCTCTTCAGCCACTCCTGGACATCTCCCGATTTAACCCATTTAGGTTCCGATAACGGGCGCTCAGTATCAAGATGGACCATCAAAGTGATCTTTGAAGGTAGTGTAGCCTTCGAGAAGAAAGGAAGAGTCTCATCAGTGCTGGATGCTTCAGATAGTGTCGGTAAAGGAGAATATGATTTTGTCGCATCCGAAAGTCCCTCGATCTATAGTCATGTTAGAGAATATAAGAGTAGACAAACAAATAATCTTACCAAAACGCCCTTGAGGCCATCGTCGCTACCTTTATCGAGGGATATGTGAACTTCGATTCGACCCTCAGATCTGTAAACCTTCAAGTATTCGACCACTTCTGCGTCCACGACCAAACGCCTGCTGCCGGCGGCATACGATATTGACAGGCGATTTGCAGATGGCACTCGGCCACCTTTCGAGACTGCCGTACTCGCTGCAGGGTGCGACGGCTCGCCATATGTTGAACCGGAAGAGGTTGACAGCAATGTATTCGAAGTAGGAGAGGCAGGGGGTTCAGGAAGGTGGTCTTGATCCGCAGATTCGTTAGCACCTTTGGCATGCATGGTGACTTCTTCGTGCTCGACCGAAATTTCGCCGGTAAGTTCAAAGACAACTTGTTCTTCTGAGTATGTGCCAACGCCCATATCCTCGTCGAGAATTGTCGACGCGAGTGACACCTCTGCTTGAAGGGGCTTCGGGCCGGAATCCTGCGTGTCGGATACCTGTGTATCAAGGTACCCAGCATGATCAGCAGACTGTTTCTCGCTAAGAGGCATATCGGACTGAACAACAGGAGAACCATGACTAGCAGATGAACTCGTGTCAAAGGAAGAGCTCAAAGAAATAGCATGAGAAGGATCAGCTAGAGTAGCTGATACATCAAAGAGCCTATCAACATTTTCATCATCAACAGGCTGGGTGGCTGGCGAAGCATCACCACCCTCTTCAAGTGCAGAAACCAAAATGACCACGTTCGGCTGCGTAGCGGGAGCACTACCGTGGTTTACACCAAGGTCAACAGCGGCGACATCTGAGGACGCTGATGGTTTGGCTACTTCAGCATTCGGGACAGTATCATGATTGTCCCCAGTATGTGAGCCATCAGACTGCTCATGAACACCTCCTGAAGAGGCAATTCCGTCCATGTCAGTACTATGGGAGCCTTTAAGATTTACGTTAGTTTGTACAGCCTTGAGCCACGAATGGACGCTCCCCCCAAGCTCGAAAGCATCCACCCAAAGCGAAAAATAAGGAGGGTTCAACTCACCAATCCCATTGAGAAAAGTATTCGTAGCAGGAACGAAATGAGGAACACTTGCAGCATGGCTCTCCTCTTCATCCATATCATCAACGGTAGTAGCTGCATCGGCATCGGCGCCTACGTCGCCTTCATCCTCGGCGATAGCGGCCATGAGCCAATCACCTTCACTGGCAGTTTCTGCCACACTGGGCGCTGCGCTTCCGCGGCCCACTCCATCCAAGTCAACACTGATATTATCGTCCACCTGGCTGCTGCGAGGAGGAGGCGGTCTTTCTCGACCTTCCTCTCCATCGCCATCGCCATCATCATCCTCAAGCTTCTTGCGCTTGCCTTTGCGCGTATCTGGAGGTGCAGTATACGAAGCATTATGCGGAATGGGATGCGAGTCATCGGGAGAAACAGGAGTGTGGAAATAAATGCGGATGCGAGAGGGTGGAGGCGTCGTCAATGAGGACGACTGCTCCTGGTAGGAAGCATCCGGCTTCGTATCTGCCGTGTCTGCTGTTGGTGCAGGTTCTGATTTTGTAGCACCAGCATGCATGTCTTCATCCTTAACTTGCTCCTGTGAGGATTCCAAAAGAGAAGCAGCAACCTCTTTTTCTTCAGCCTTGATAGGTGATGGTAGCACTCCCCACGTCCATCCGAGTTCAGGCATCTCGAGGCCCACAATTTTAAAGTCAGTGAGTGTGCGCCTATTTTCGTCCTTCTTACCGCTGCTTGCAAATTGCGATGCATCACGGTTTCCAAAGTTTGTACTACCATCCTGGCGGCCTGCACGACCTGAAGTATGACCTTGTCCTCGTCCACGAAACGCAGCATTGTTTTGGTGATGCTGATGTCCGGCATTGAACGACCCACCTCCTCTGCGATTGTGAAAGTCCTTGTTGAAGCCTCCCCTCGAGCCGTGTCCACGCAAAGAATTTTGTTGACCAGCGGCGCCACCTCGTCCGCTGCTATTATTCACGAACATGCCGCCGCCTCTGCCACCACGTTGTCCGGTCAATCCTCCCCGGTTTCCGCTCATGACTGCACCTCTGCCTCTGCCGGTGCTCATATTGCCTCCTCTTCCACCCATTCCACCTCTGTTTCCACCTATGGGCATCTGATTGGCGCCAGGCTGCCCTTGACCCTGCCCTTGGTTCTGGGGATAAATCCCGACACTCCCCGGCGGTGCAGGAGGTGGTTGAAACTGAGGTTGAGGAGGGGGCGGTCCAAGTTGTCGGTTCTGACCGTGATGTTGATTCGGGCCATCAAACCGTTGGCGTTTGGCAGGAGGAAGATGTTGGGGTGGGGTGTGATGAAGACCATGGTTATGTCGAGGCTGCTGCTGTGGTTGGAGCTGCTGTTGAGGAAAATACGCTTGTGGAGGGGCCATCGTTTGTGTCACATGCGGGTACGCAGGCTGCTGCTGGGCTACGATTGGCTGTTGGGGTTGAGGAACATACGGTTGCTGATAGCCAACGGACGGTTGATATGGATTGTACTGCTGTTGAGGCGGAGGTGGCGGGGGTTGAACCACAGGCGGTGGTGGTTGATACTGTTGTTGTTGAGGATGACTATGTCTCTGCTGCCAGTGCATGCCCTGACCACCATAGCCGTAGTTTGCATACAAAGCACTTTGTTCAGGGGGCGGTCTTGGAGGCTGCTGAGGAGCAGACCATGCTGGATTGTAAGCTGGAGTCGCCTGTTGCTGTTGTTGTTGCTGCTGCTGGGCTGCCGCTACCCAATAAGCGGAATAGTCTGGAGGTGCAGCAGGCGGTGGTCCTGGAGGAAGTGGTGGTTGCGGCGGGTTGTATGTCGGTTGCGGTATAAAAGGATTTTTATTCATGACAAAATCCTGAGGCTGCCGTCGTCGCCGTCGTGCTCGCCGATGAACAGCTTGTCGTCGTCGTCGTCGCCCGTATGCGTGATTACTGTAGTCACTGAAAATGCAACAAACACATTCATGCTTATGTCAGCTACCAATGACCGACGTCCGACTTTAAATTTGCTATCATACTATACTCGGACGAAAAAAAAATACAATTACAGGTAACAGCGTGAAAACAATGCCATAGAAATACAGGGATTGAGGTTGATATAAAAAACAATCGTCAATTACAAACGGTCCGTCGGTGTGCATAGCACTACGTCCTTTCCTGACTTGCACCAGTGCCAGAGGTACCTGAAGTGCCTGCGCTCGGACCACCGGTCTGGGTCGGCGGGCTTGAGTGCAACTGATCTAGTTTATCGTGACGTTCACGCTGCAGATATTAAGAGATTCGTGCATGTTCCAAATATAGCCCACCTACATCATGATCATTCTTATCCTTGGTGACCTGGTCGACGTGTTTTCGCGCAGTCGAGAGGTCTTGTTTGTGTTTCTCTAGCTGTTGTTGCTGAGTCTAGGAGATTTGAGCGTCAAGAAGAAAGTGAAAAAAGTCTACACACATGAAGATCCGCTTGTGCACCGTGAAGGTCTGCAACAGCTACATCATGTTTGCGGGTGACGGCATGGAGGGAATTAATGGTCTCAAGCTCCAGCTTTTCCAGCTTCCTGACGGCTTTCACTGCTTTGTCCACGGACTAAACAATGTCAGAGGTGGATAGAATCAGGAATTACCGCCTTACCTTGGAAGCCTTGGCTTCTGATTTCTCGTACTTGTGCATGTCTTTGAAGGCTGACTGCAATTTCTTTTCCTCAGATTTGGCCTCCATTGAGAATTCCTTCTCAAGCTTCTTCATAGACTCTGCATCTACAGGAAATTCTGTAGGTGCGGACATGTTTGTTGGATAGAAAGGTGTATGATGAGGTTGAGAAACAAACGATATAGCCTAGCTCGAAGCCCCTGAGGCAGAACGGACTAGCATTGCCAATTTGATTTTTTCACGTGGTAACTGTGCATGACAACAGAAAAATCGGCGATCATGGCAGAGAGGTTTTTGTACCAGTCAGTGCTTTTCATCTTACGGCCATCTTGCTCCACACGCGTGAGGTCATTGTTGATTCTGTTCGCTTTACTGGAGGAGGTGGAACACATCAATATCTGCACCATATCCAGGTATGCCAGATAAGCATTTTTAACTCCCCATCACATCGTGCTCACCTGTTTCTCCTAGAGTCCCTGGTCGAGCAAGTTTGTTAACTGATTCTAGTGCTTATCAGTGTGCAGCTAGGAAAGCAATTTATCTATCGGTAATTGCAGCCGACTGCCCTGTGACGTGAAGCTACCAATACATATAGAGCACGATGAAGGACAGACTCCGACCTCCCCCTTCATTCGTGCCTCACGATCCGCTGTTCGCCTCTGACGACACAAGCGAGGAGGATCATTTTGTGAACTCCGCACCTTCGTCTCTTTTCCAACCTGATTCAAGCACCTCCCAGCTGGTGCTGGACCGTTATCCATCACAAGAATCATTTGCATACCGTTCCCAGGTCAATCTGATGAGCAACGACGAAAAAAATGCCTATAGGTCACCACAAAGCAACAGACAGAAAAGCGGGGACTCGCATCCATCTGACACCAGTGTTACGCAGACAGGGACTCAGAAGCCATCTGTCCACTATCGCGACGATGTAATTTCACCACCCGCTACTGGAAGTTACCTCGGATTTCCTAAATCAGATTCACGTCAATCTTCGGACGATGAAGACGAGGAAGACGAGTTCGATTGGAGTGGCGACGAGAATCTCGACAATGAGGAAGCTAAGTTCGAGAAGAAAATGGGTGTAAAAATCAAGTCCCGCAGCTGGGACATTATTAGGTAGGTTTGCCCAGGACGTATACCTTCTCCGACCAACACGAACATCACAGGCTAGTTACTCTGCTCTTCTCCTCACTCATCGGGTCCACCTTCCTTGCGGCAGTCCTAGTCACTCCCGCACTCCTTGTCCATTTCTTCTGGTACAAGCCACATCCAACGGACTACAGGCATTTTGTCGACATCAATATCGAGGCTTGGCTCTTCTGGGCAGCAGCCAATGTCGTCATTTCTTGGGGTCTTGCCATGATCATCGACATCGTACCTGCCATCATACGTGTGATGATTGCAGTCACATGGGGCCATGTCTCAGAGACAGTTAGAACGAAGCTCGAGCTGTATGCCTCGATCAAGGATACTATCAAGCCTCTATTCTATGCTGCGAGCGCCTGGCTCAGCTGGAACATTTTGTTCCAGAATATCTTCAAGTTGAATGACTCGTCTAATGCCCAGAATTATGCTCCTTACACGGACCATGTGAGCATCATTCCGTCACTCTTCATGTTCTGACGCTCATTGAAACACCAGGTCGCCCAAGTAATTGAATTCCTGTTCTTTTTTACCCTTGTGTTATGCATTCAAAGGATGCTCTCACATGCTATTGGTAAGGTCACCTGATTCATGTCGAGATCACAAGTCTCATTGCTCCCAGCGTTTGCATTCCATAGGACTGCGTACAAGGAACGTCTGGACGAAGTTAAGAAAGGACTGCAAGTTATAGAAACGCTTCGCGACTACAAGCCCAAATCATCGGCCCGTCAGAAGTCCAATAGCTCCCATCCGATGTTTGCAACCCTCAATGGGCTCAATCCGTTCAGCGACAAAGAACATTACAATATTCTCAGCAGCAGACTGCGTTCGGAAAGCTCCGCACCAAGTGAAGGAGACGAAGCGGATATGGAGGACGGAACAAAGCCGAAGAAGAAAAAAGGAAAGGGGAAACATAGGCAGCACGAGTCGACCATCATTGTAGTCTCGGAAGATCTCGAGCCTTCCACCACTACGCCAGAATTTGCTTCCGTCGCCACAACGCCAGCTACTCACTCCCCAGTCGACAAGCATACGACTCACAAATATCCTCCTACCCCTTCCGGCCCGCGTTCTGTTGACCCACACACCGAAGATCCCACTATTGTCGTTCAAGCAGCGAAGGCGTTCAAGACTGCTGTACTGCACGATGCTCGGAATATCAAAGGCGCCACTGATGAGCTTGATGCGTTGGTCTTCGGCGTGAGCTCAACACACGAAGCAAAGGTAGGAGCATTTGGAACTGCGTTATGTGTACGTTAAAACCAACTTGGGCGTCAGCGTCTTGCCAGGGCGATATACAGGACTTTCAGAGACCGCCGACATACCTACCTCGTGCCCGAAGACTTCTACCCCGCATTTGCTACGCAGGATGAAGCTAAAGACGCTTTCCGGGTTTTCGACAAGGACGACAATGGTGACATATCGCGGTCTGAGATCAAATTGTCGCTGCTTCGTGTGTACAAGGAACGTCGGTTCCTGTCGCGCAGTATGCGTGATGTTAGCGCTGCGCTCAAGACTCTCGATCAAATTTTGCTACTCTTCGCCCTCGTCATCTTGTTCTTCATCTCGTTGAGCATTTTTGGTGTCAACGTGACGCAGTCCTTGACGAGTGTATATTCCCTTGGTCTCGCAGCCAGCTTCATCTTCAAGAACTCTGCGAGCAATGTCTTCGATGCAATCATGTTCTTGTTTGTAACTCAGTGAGTCGCGTGGCTGTATGCGCTCGAGTATCAGGATGACCCTCTCGTTTATAGTCCCTTTGATACTGGTGATCGATGCTTCATCGATAGTAAGCCACTGAATCGTGGGCTGGGCATTGCTAATGCAGTTTTCATTTTCAGACGAGAATCTAGTTGTTAAGAAGATGAATTTGTTTGCGGTTTGTGTATTTATCTGCAATGAATGCACAGTCCTCCTGATACTTCCTTTATCAGACGGTTTTTGCTCGATCAGATGGCACCGAAACATATTACTTCAACAGTCAGCTATTCACGAAGTTCATGTACGTACCCGAGCATTTCTTGTGCACTACGTGATGTTTGACAATGCCTACAGCACGAACGTCCGCCGTAGTGATGTACGAGCCTCTTGCACCTTCTCTGAATGTGTTGTATTGATTGCCCTGGCAGAAAATGGCGGAGTCTTGTACCATCCAAGTTACTTGGCGTACGCCACAAGCAAAGCTGGACGCGCTTGAGGAAAGGCTGAACACGTGGCTTTCCACTGAAGAGAACAGGTGGTTCCAGCCGACCACGTCGGTCGTATTGCAAAACATCAGTTACCAGCGCTATCTGGAGTGTACTATTGGTATCTCGCACAACTCGTATGTTTGCTTTTGATATAGGAAAGATGCACAGAAGCTGATCATGTTTCATTCAGAACGTGGCAGTAAGTTGCGGAGAACGTGGGCTGAGTGTGTTTTGTTGATGACTTCCTGCAGAGACTGGGGCCTCCGGAATACGCGCAGAACCGCATTCCACGCAGCAGTTCAATATTACTGCCGGGAGCTAGGGATCACCGCATATGAGGCACCTATGCCCATCGCATATGCAGACACTAGCATGCAACAGTACAAGGTTTCCCAAGAAGCGGTACTACCCGATATCTTTTCAGATATTCAGTCTCCTGGCAGCCAACGTTCCCCTCATGCAAGTCGAAAGAGCTTCCTTGGTTTCACACCTCCATGGGATCAAGGTACTCGTTTGACACGTGCACACACCCGTGTGCGCAAAGGCAAGAGTCGCAAAGCAGCTGTGCGGGGAGTGGGTGCGGACGGTGGTGGAGATGGTTGAGCTTTATCCTTTTTAAGTCTCAAACGCGCAAGGGCCTCGGTTTGTTTGGACACTTTTAAGTAAGCGTATCCCCGACTCGTAGACTCTCGTAGAGCGACTCTTTTAAAGGGTGTCTCTGAAGCGGATTGTCTGTGTTGGTGGTGTAATTGAGGTCTAGATCATCCGACTCGTGGTGACGCGATTACGTTTCGTCTTTTGTAGTCCTCATCATTCTCGTCATTGATTCGTCTTTGCGATGTCAAAAACCCGCGATCTCGAAACTAATCTTCGTTGCAATCTGTCTGACTCTTGATGGGTGCATTGCCATCAACAGTTGCCCTCAAAGGTTCATCTCGACGCGTCTTAGCGAAGCAGTTACCATGGCAGATTAGAAATCTGCCCCTCGTCTGGAAAGGTTCGAAACCTACCAAGAGCATTTTTTTCCTGTGAGCACACTTGCATCATTCAGTCATGAAATCAATAGATCCTCTGAATTTTGAAGTCGTAGCGAAATGGTTGCAGATTAGAAATCTGTCGTTTTGAAAGCTGCTAAACACCAAACACCAAGTTTTTTTTGTTATCACACTAAACATTCATTCATGGATAGGTCTTTCTCAAGCGGTCTTTGACCAAGTGGTTGCCAGATTCGAAATCTGCTGCTCTTGACGATGCAGGCTCAAAACCTCCCGATGCCCTTGTTTCCCAGGTTCCAAACCTGCCAACAACAGCTTTTTCTCTGAGCGCACCTTGGACAATCACTCAGATCAATAAGCTACACAAAGGTCAATCTTTGGTTTGAAACTTGCCGACACACCTTGGACATTCACTAGCACTAATGGGTTGACCCTCGTTTGCCTGGCCTAAGCGGTGACTAGCGAAGCGGTTAAGTTCCAAACTTGAAATCTGGTCCTGTCGTGCGGGTTCGAAACCTGTTGACCATAGCTTTTTCCTGTTATCACACCTTGGACCTTCAAGTTTCACTCATGAATAGATCCTTGAAATCGATCGCAAGAACGCAAGACCAAATGGTTAATGCAACAGATCCGAAATCTGTTCCCCAGGCTTTGATAGTACATGCTCGCAAGCTGCTAGTGATGTTATTTTTCGGTTAGCACACCTGGTACCTTCACTCACAAGTAGATCCTTGAAAGCCCATCTCAAGAACTCATAGCCAAAATGGTTAGTAGCAGATTCAAAATCTGTTTCCCTTGAACGCTGCGGGTTTGAAACCTGCCAACGTTTTTTTTCGGTTATGACTCAATGGCGGTCACGGTGGCCCGCCCATGACACCTAGGTCCTAGACATTCCGAATGCTCGTGGACATGTACAGTTCCTCAGAGGCACGTCTTGACTAGTTTTGGTTTTCACCACGACAGATCTAAATCTGATTATCTTGGAGCCAGTCCGTCGAAACGTCGCGTTCTGACTCCTGATATCTTTTTGATTTGTGAATGGTCAACGGTAACTGCATGTTTATGACAAGTTCAGGCCATGCGGGAATGTTTATATCAGAAACACTATGTATCCCCGCATCACACAGTATGTAAGTTTCACGGGAATCTAGGTTTGATGTTGTGCACTGCGGCGATTTAGCATCTTGCCATGTACTGTGATTTTGCTATTGAAATAAACCCTAACCACGATGTAAATCCTGATATGGGGCGTGACATCCGATACCCGATACTTGACCTTGAACGCGTCACCTACAAACGACCGCGTAAAGCACCCAATATCAGTTCACTTCGTCTACCCCCACAATGGTACGTGCATGATCTATGCTCTCTGTGGTCTTATTGTTGAAAGATTTCCTAGTTTCGGAACACATACGACTCTGATAATACCGTCTTCTCACCACAAGGTCGTCTCCACCAGGTCGAGTATGCGCTCGAAGCCGTGAAGCAGGGATCGGCGGCAGTGGGCTTGCGATCGAAGACCCATGCGATCCTTCTTGCTCTTAAGGTCAGTGGATGCTAATTGCTTCACGACGAATCTTCACAAAGAGTCCATATAGCGTTCCACAGGAGAACTCGCTTCATACCAGCAAAAGATGTTCCGCATAGATGATCACGTCGGCATCGCCATTGCCGGTCTTACTTCAGACGCACGAGTACTCAGGTGTTTATTGAGTTTCACGGTGTAAAGCAGCATTCTGACTTGGTTGCAGCAACTTTATGCGACAACAAGCAATGGGAGAACGTATGATTTTCAACAGACCTATGCCAGTGAATCGTCTCGTCTCTTCCATCGCTGATAGTATGTGCTCGAGACGCTCGCGTATGGCTGATTCTCATGTTATTGCTTGTAGAGGCGCAAGTGAACACGCAGGAGTATGGTCGCAGACCATACGGAGTTGGTTTTCTCGTCATTGGTCAAGATCAAACAGGACCCCATCTTTTTGAGTTCTCGCCATCAGGAAACTCATATGAGTATTACGCCATGTCGATCGGCGCTCGCAGTCAGAGCGCAAAAACCTACTTGGAGAAGCACTATGAAAGTTTCGCAGATTGTATGTCCCGTATCCATCTTACACCGTGTTCATGTCATTGAAGTTGTTGCAGGCAACCTCGAGGACCTCATTCGGCATGGTCTCCACGCCCTCCGTGAGACCCTCCAACAGGACAAGGAGCTTAACGTGAATAACACGTCGGTAGGCATCATCGGACCCATGGGTCAACATGAAAAGCCCATTTCGCCACCAGGCAGCTTCCGCATCTTAGAGGGTGACAAAGTAGAAGTATACCTCCAGAGTATGGAGAAGAAGGAGGAAGCACCTGCACCCGTACCCGCACCTGCATCCGTACCCGATGCAGCACCAGCGCCTGGTTCTGATGAGGATGTACAGATGTCAGGATAGACTAAGATATAATAACAGCTGCCTTTCTATTGGTCAATCACAAAGCTGAGGTTCGAAAGATCCAACGACTGTCAATGAGATACAGAAGTCGTGATTTGGTTCAGATCAGAACATGAACATTATGGAAAGCTGGACACTCGTGCTCTCAAATCAGTCCTCAGGTACTCCCGACGCTGTGCTGTCCAAGCATTTGTTAGAGCGGCATTCAACATCTTGCATGTCAATATCCTCAAGGGACAACTCCCGCTGAGTACCGATCTCCTCCAAACGATCAAGTTGCGCGTTTGCAACACGACACGCTGTTAGGTCATCGATATGTGCAGCGATGGTGAAGACCGCGTCATCTTCTAGCTGCTGCATATTACGTTCGACCAAATCCCAAGCTGTTGCGAGAGCGCGCAAGCGCTTGCTTTCGGCGTCAGTTCGTTTTGCAGTGACAGCTGCGTAGACGGTCGAGTCTGACATGCGCGTCACGCCTCGTTCGAAAATCTCTTCGCCCTGATATAATGTTCGTCGATATGATGTGATGTGTGGTATTGGCCCTGAGGTTAACATACCTGTTGGACATCTTTCAGGCTGATATCGGCCTCATTGCACTTTGGAATATTCTTCATTATGAAACGGAGCTCTAGTGCAGTAGGGGTATGCCCCCCAGCTGATAGGGCTTGAACTTTGGGGCAGGTTGTGATGCAACTAAAGACCACTTTCCGGAGCACCAGGGAATCGCATCATCTGACTGAGGGTGACATTATCTTCAGGCCTCTGAATCTTCGGGAGCAGTGGGGTGGGGTGATACAGTTTAAGACCTTGTTGAGGATAGCGGAATGAAGTTGTGTCAGGCAAGGTCGTCGCGGGACACACGGACGTTGTGCGGTCAGTCCGTTGTAGAATGAAGATTGGTACTGTTAGAGCGCGACTCGCGATCAGAAACGAGGCTTGGGCGCTTCAGCTGCACAGCATATATGCTGTACGCTGGGAAGATAATATATGTGAAACCACCCCAAACATCCAGTGCACTCTTGACCTAAACGCTCATTGTGTCTCGGTGTCAAGACCTGCTAATCGTCGTAAGTGACCATTGTGACTTTGTGCACGAAAGCTAAAACGACCTGCACGCGGTAGTTGATTATGTCTTCACCTATGGTTGGATTGCAGGGGGCATCAGCGATCACACCCCGCCAAAAATTTGAGGGACACACCGATATTGTCTACGGTGCCATACATCTGCCGGGCGGACAGCGGATAATGACTTGTTCAACGGACGGCTCCCTGCGGGTATGGAACTCAAAGAGCGGGAAACAAATAGGAGACAAATGGCGGGATGGAGACAGCCTTGGAGTGTACACCATAGCGTTGTCTCCAGACGGGAAGAAAGTGGTTAGCGGGAGTGAGGATGGTAGAATGAGGTTGTGGGACATCGACACAGGCAAAGTCATCGCGAAACGGATGGGGCATACAGACAGAGTGAGATCTATCTGCTGGAGTGGAGATGGTCAGCGAGTCTTGAGCGGATCTGATGATGGGACTGTAAGGGAGTGGGATGTGGAGAAGGGAAAGACCATCCTCGCACCAGTCAAGACAGGGCACAGAGCCGTGTGGGCAGTCGTCTACTCGCCAGACACGACCATGTTTGCGACTGGCGGACGCGAACAACCTTGGGATACCCAAGATTACAAGTCCCCAATCAGAATCTGGGATGCGAATACAGGCGAGCTTGTCGCGACTCTTGAAGGACACACAAATTCGGTGACGTCCCTGGCTTGGAACCCAACACTTATATCCGGGTCATTTGATCAGTCGATTAGGACATGGAGTACAACGACTTGGGCAGTGCTCGACGCACTGCTCGATGAGCACACCGATAAAGTCGAATCCATTGCAATATCTCCGAATGGCCGCATCCTCGCAAGCGCATCGCAGGACGGCACAGTGCGATTATGGAACCTCGACAACAACAAGCCCATCAGTTCGCCCCTCCACCATCCATCTCTCGTGTTTTCTGTGTCGTTTTCGGCAGATGGAGAGCTACTAACCACTGCCTGCTATGGCAGAAACGCGTATACATGGGACGTTTCTGCAATAGTAAAAGAAGCTGGCCTCGACGAACTTCTGTTGGACCAGCGCGACAAGTCGCTACTCGTTGTATGTGACACTTTCATCACAGATCATCGCATTCAAACATTTTCTAGGTTGATGCTACACGACGTCCAGTCCGTCAGCCAATCGAGGTCTCCAATCAGCTACCCCAAGGTTTTTTTGATGGCACACCACATCGTGCTCGCGTACGTCGCTCATGTCTCATCTACATAGTACCGTATTTCCTGACCTTGATGTTCTCAGTCTTCTGCACGACACAATACGCCATCACGACCCAGAATTTTTCACTGGGCTCAAAGTCTTTTCTCTGCTAGATCCAGTAGTGCAGAGATCGAGCTGCACGGGCGTCACTCAGCAGTCGTCGACGTTCCGTATGCCAAGGGCAAACGTGTATGTCATTTTCGTCATTCTCAAATATTCAAACCCCATCTCATACCACGCAGAGGAACGCATCAGCAGGAGAAAAACGGAGGCCAATTCCATCGAAATCCAAGAAACCTGCTGCAAGCATCTCACGCCCTCCCAATAGCAACGCCACACAATCCAGCGGTGCGGCTCAGGCTCAGTCATCTCCGCAACCACAGGCTGCCGTCTCCACGTTGTCCACCGCACCTGCCCCTGTCACTACTTCCCAACCTCATGCAATGATAAAACATCCCGGACGCTGGACTCGCTTCTGGCTGTTTTTTTGTTGTACCTCTCCCGAGTATATACATGATAATCATTGATATATCCGATCTCTCTCATCTCATCCCTCATGGAGCCATAAAATTGTCTATTGCACACTTTACATACCACGGTTGATTCTATTATTTGTCATTGCCAATAACCAATCCGATCAGGTGACCATCGCGAGTCTTCCCAATAAAGATTTGTACTAGTGAAATGGAAACACTTGCATTTGCGTGGATACAGATGTAGATTCGCCCCAGCCACATGAAGTGCAAGAATGCGGGTAGTGAATCAGTCTAACTCCAACGCCGTTCTACGTTGTACACTGATGTGAAGTCAGCAAATGAATACACTGAGTGAGCAGAAACACTTGCCTACAAGCCGCCAATACTTCACAATAGGCCTCGAAAGGGCGACCTTCTCTCCAACCTCAGTAGTACACGCGGGCGTGAATCTTCGCGAGATCGACTTTCACACTCGATACTCGCCCACTAGTTGATCTCGGACGATGCGAACAAGCAGGAGCTCGTTCTTGAGACTTTTGTTTGTTTCTTGTCCTCCGCCAAGTAAACGGCGGAAGAGGAACAAACTCTGAGGCATGAGCTCCGAGGCATCTTTAGAACAACCCAAGATGTCGAAACCGAGGACGATTACGATTACCGATATAAACCTTTGGGGGCTTCCCGACGGCACCCAGCACTTGACCAACCAGACGATATCCCAAAGTTGAACATGCCTGGTTCCGAAGGAAAGACATTCATTCTGATGATCACCGGCAGCGTCTACATGGCCGAGCGCGGGCGCTGACAAGCTGTAATACAAAAATACCACCTTACAGCCCCACTCCTCGACTGAGGGCGTCGTTGTCTCCATTAGTGGCAGGTCCATCTGCAAAGCATCAGCCCCGGCGATCTGGACTGTTGGAAAGCCACAAGGCCTTCATTGAAATCCACCCCCAAAGCTACGCCGCAGTATTCACGCAAAAGTTTGTGAAGAACGATGGAATTTGGTATCAGCGATTGGGAAAGGTGCAGTGAGAATGGACATAGAACATGCCAGGAATAAGCGAGTCGGGGGCTGGCGCCGGCGTCATTACGATATTTGGAGTATGTCACACTAAAGTCGTTTGGCTTCATAGAAAATAATGATAAGTGAGTGGTGATGTGTAGCTCTAAAATGACATATCATGTGTGTCTTACAGGCTAGAGTTCTTTGCCTGCATCCCAGCTTTCCTCCACATCTGTGCAGCTAAGCCTGGCCTACGCAATGATACTAGTAAGTGCACCATCGTGCTAAGGAGAGCAATGCTTCCCGCCTGATGAGCAGCTGCAATGGGTACAGGGACAAGGTATAATAATGTTGCAAGACCCAGAAGAACCTGTACATTTGCCATGGCGAAGGCTGCCGTGACAGATTTGCGAGCAAATGGTGGCAACAGCGCACGGATGGCGGGTCGCCGACTGTAAGCGAAGAGCAGACAAGTGCTGAGATACGTAGTCATCGCCTGTAATCGAACACTTAGAAGAATACATTATAGGAAAGAATGAAACGTACGAGAACTCGATGATCGAACTGAACGGTAGTAGGATTCTCAAAGATATTTCTCCACCAGATGTCAGATCCATCGGCATTCTTTGCATAGGCGGACGAGAACAATTCATCCATGGGAGGTGCGAGTCGACCCCCCATGAGCGGAAATTCGTTGTATAGCAGACCGGCATCCAGCCCAGCAACGAACGCGCCTGCACGTAGATTGTAATCACACTGAAATGAAAACCGAAATGAACGAACCTGATAATGCAGTCAAGAAGACTAATGCACTCAGCCCTTTGGACAATCGAGAAAACCTCTTCACAACAGGATTTGAAAGCACGTTCTGCCAATTCATAGTGCTGGACCCGCTCCACGAGCCACCTCTGGCGTATCTCCAATCTTTAATCGCCGCTAGCCCAGTTCCAAGCATCCCTGCATATAGCACCACGGCCGTTCCAAGATGAGCTGCCAGGCGGTACTGAGAGACGCGGGGTACTGTGCCCGGCGTGTTCATAATGGATTCTTCTAAGCCTGATTTCACCATATACCATCCAAGGAAACCCTGAAAACCGATGAGCAGTGCCATGCCCGTCAGTCGCGTAGGCATCGAGGTAGTGAGCTTCTTCCGGAGACCAAAGTAAACCAGAGGGACCACAAATGTAATGCCAATAAGACGCCCAAGTACACGGTGACCCCATTCCATGTAAAAAATGTTCTTGAATTCATCGAGGGTAATGGAGTGATTGAGGCTGCGGTGCGTTCACAAGATGACTCACGGAGCGATCATGAAAAGAATGCTCACAGTTTAAATTCGGGGGTAGCCTTGTACTTCTCGAATTCAACGCTCCAGTCCTCCACATTCATAGGTGGAATGATGCCTGTGATGGGCTTCCATTCTGTGATGCTCAGCCCTGATTCGGTGAGACGCGTTACTCCTCCTACTACTATCACCGCAAAAACCATTGCTGATGAGAATAAGAGCCAGCGCCCGACTGCTGGTGGAGCAAGCACAGGTAATTGTGACGTCTGTGCAGCACCATGAAAGGCGTTCGCAGAGAAGAATCGAGGCTCAAGGGAATGAAGAACAGCTGGCTTCCGCTGCGCGACGACTGAATAACACCTTCGGTAGAGCCATGAGTTACAGAGAGGTGAACTTGTAACTTCAGAAGTAAGGCATGACTTGGGCACTGTTCTTCTGGATAAGTTGACTGTGCGCGAAGCTCGTAAGCCAAGATGGGCTCTTGGACGCAGCAAAGCGTTTACGAAGCTCAGCTGCATAGGAGGTTCCCTCAAGCCCAGTACCTGGACTGGTCAATGCGAATATATGTGGTACTGACCTACTTGACCAACTCAAACGAAATACATCGAATATGCGGATTGAATTTGTGCACAGCCACAACATGCTTGCCGTACTTCCGTCCACACCACCACCATGTTAACCTTAAGGAGAGGACTGGCAGCGTCGCGAGCCCTCCGGAGGTTTTCAACCAAGTCCAATCTCATTCCGCCAGCCAACCTTTCTGAAGGAGAGAAGCTAATATATGACAAATTGATCGACAAGTTTTTGCCAACTGAACTAGCCGTGCAGGACATCTCAGGTTGGACTCTTTTTCCATTACATAGCCCACGATTAGATTGGTTGACCTGACTGATATATATCAGGAGGCTGTGGTGACTTCTATGCTATCAAAATAGCAAGTGAGGCTTTTAAAGGCCTTTCAACCTTGAACCAGCATAGACTTGTGACACGAGTACTGAAACAAGAAATTGAAGGAATTCATGGGTTACAGGTCAGGCGTCGCCGTCATCAGTCATCACCATAGAGGTTTACTGACACATGATCTGATCCCCCAGGTCAAGACCATCCCATCTTCATCAGAACCATAACTTGGGCGGACAGTACTTCTTCGGACACCAGATGCATACCCGATTGTATGGTACATAGGTATATACAAGGTGTTGACGGCATTTTATCCATAAAACAATACATGGAACATCATTACCGAGAACGATCGCCCCTCAAGTCGCGCATGCTACACTGCTATGGAGGTCTACGCCATCGGAGCGCTTATTGTTCCGCATCTCTTGAGAAGCAACGGGGGTATTGAAATTACTCCAGCCCAGATTAGTGTTGAAGCAGTCACTTGACAAGCCTCATGGCTCCTCATGGCCGCTTTGTAAGAGTTAGAAGCGAGATGGCTTCGTGATTGTAAATTTCGCGATTTGGGTCATCTTCCACCTTACGAACACTTGTTATCAAGCTGTTGTCAGATTCGAGAAGCCAAAGAAGATTCATACCTCTTCCCAGCTGAATTTCTTCTTCAACATTGTGAAGAACCGTTTGTCTGCCTACAGGGCGGTGCTAGTACAAACAGTTCATCAAGTTATAGATCTAATAATGCTCACCTTACGTCTCTTTTTGTAACAGAACAAAATTTCTGTACTGCCACTGACAGCCATCTCTGATAAGGTCTGGACCAAAAGAGGGAATGCAGGCTCAAAGTAAACACAATCTGCTGCGAGGATCAATTCGGGGGGAGGTATGTCCGAGGGCAGCGTCTCTCCCCTGGGCGAGATCAACGGTGCACAGCCATTTAGGCAAGTCAAGATCATCTTACCAATTGAGTTCGCGAGCGGAGACACAGGACTGCAAATTGTTCAATGTCACATTTTGTTGCATGATACCCAACAACGGGCTGGAAGAATTATTGCTTCACTGAGACAGCTGGAATAAACAATAAGGGACGAACGCTTGATCGGTGATCCAGACTGTACCACCGAGTGCGCCTGCTACAAGACCAACCAGTCCCGTTCCACTCCCGAGTTCGACGATCTTCTTGCCTTGAAGATACCGGACGCCTCGAAATGCGATGTAATTTGATAGGACCTGCATTGCATCAAATGTCTTGCTCTAGCATCCAAGGAAAAAAGAACCCACCTCACCAGCTGGCCAAGCAATGCCACCACAGCCATGAGATGCATCAACCTTGAGTGATATCGATACGAGCGGGGAGTCCACAGGAAAAGTCAATCTGATTGTCTCACCGAGGATGGATCGCGGTTGCGAAGGTACGACAACAGTACCCTCGTCATTATCTCGAGCGAAGTCGCTGGCGTCGGTCCTGAGATGTCGCAAGGGATCTAACGTGTCGAGGGCCTCATCTAGAGCGATCTCATTTAAGCTCGCTACTGGTTCGGGTGGATTGAGTGATGTGGGTTGAGTTATAGCCATCATAACTGTCAGATATAATTTGGACCTCAGCTTGACTGACGAACGTTATGATAGAAACAGTCCAGCTGCTGTCAGTCCTGATTTAGTTTCCGGCGGTCCTGCTGTTTTTGGAAACGCTGACCTCTCTCCGCTGAATCCGCTCTAACTGCTGAGTACGGGACACCGTCATGCAGCAGCTGATCATAAACCTCTTCCTTGAACACCACAAAGGCAACGTTCATTAGCTCGCTGTCCACTTTGGTGACCGGACCACAGGAACAGGCCAAAGTTAGCAATCTACACACACGACCGTTGTCATCAAGGAACCAGTGTGATTGGCATCAGAGCACGGAGCCACGCGATAATGATCCTCTGATCACAAGTCGGTGTTACGCCAGTGCCGCAACTAGACAATTTGGCAGTCACTTCGGCAAGATGCGTTTCCTCAGCCTTGTGCGAAACCCCGGCTTGGCTTATTAATTATTGATGCTCACGATGTCTTTTGATAGAGCTATATAGCATTCCGTATCTCTTCGTTTCCCGCTTTCATGACATTCGCAGAGATGCAGTCACCTCATACAGACGATATCGCACCTCTCCCTGTATTCTCTCGGCGGACGACCTCTAGATTGGGGGGACCGCGCCCACGTAGCTGGCTTCCAACGGGAATAACAATAAGAGAAGAAATTGAAGGGAGCTGGTCATGGACCCGTCGGCAGGCCGACCTGTCCAGAGCATCAACAATATGCTCCCGTACCTCTAGCGACTCTGCTTCATCCAATCAGTCCAGCATCACTTCCGAGTCCTCGTCTGGCTCATCATCATATATTGATGATACACAGAGTTTGCCATGTGATCACATGTCGTCGCGCAGACATAGACGTCGCCCTCAACGGCGGAGACCATCGGGTCCACGCCCTCCCTCCTGTCCACATTCTCCCAGTTCTCCCATGCGACCCACACTTTCTGTCAATACATCACTGTCACCCTCCGTTCCCATTGAGACGCCTGTCCTTCCGCTGCCCTTGGCAGAGTTCCCGCATATAGCACCAACTGAACCTACGACGCCTGCACCTTGGTTACCTCCAGCGATTGCGTTTTCACCCTCAGATATACTTGATTGGGACGCAATCTTTGAGATATTGGCTTTGGAAAGCAACCCATAGTTTAAGCTTGGAGGTACGAGTTCATCATCAGCATTGCATCGACAGCAAAGAGACTGATTACTTCGTTGGATAGCAGTTTAGACTACAAATTTCTCGCACTCACTCATATATTAGCATACTCACACTTTCATCGATACATTTATGGACATGGACCGTCACTCCACTTTACGATCTCATGATTTAGTTTTTCTCGCAATTTAATAGGTGGTTCGTGGTGTTTTTTCAATTATATCTTTTTTCCACGTTCCTCTTGCAAGAACGTGGACGTTGACCAGAATCTGTACATTAAGGAACAACTGTGATCGTCCAAGTCTTTCTATTGGTGTGCCTACCAGGAGGCTAAACAACTTGCGCGAGACCGTCCTTTTAATGTACGGACTCGGGTCTGGGACCAACTATTCTATGGCCCGGGAATACGTCACATTATTCTAGGTAACGAAGTCGATCCTGGGAGAAGGGAAAGTATCCCAGATTCCAAATAATCAAATTCAGGAAAATGATGGGCAGTTTGTGTACACGGGAGACTGAATTATAAATTTAATACCAGGCCACAGCAGTCTCATGGTAAGGATACCATTAGCACCCCCTTATAGACATTAGTATATACATACCAAGTAAATAGAGCAACTGTTGAAATCAGACTGTGGCAGATTCCTTAGTTAGGAGCTCGCGCGCGACCTTAATAGCTTTTGAATCATAGCAACTACGCAGTAAGTGTGTGAAGGGCTCACTGCCGAAGTACGTACAAACTTCTAGGCTTCCGCTGCAACCTCCATTCTGAGAGACCACTGGATTTATCGTATGCAGTCTTTAGCACGGTCCAGAGGTGGAGCTTCACTGTCCTGTGTCCGAGACTGTTACTTATATCTATAGCCTTTATGACATCAGCATATAATCATCTGAACCGCCACAAAGACTACTTACTGAAAATTCGTCAGCTGGCTTATTCTTGATGCTGCGGTGGATGGGAGACTACGGCAACTCATCGAATACTTATTTATGTGCGAATCTCCTCTGACAGTTGTCCGTCAAGCATTTCAAAAACAATGACACGACTGTCATGCTAAGCGTTGACTTGAACATGTGGGCAGTTCTAAGGTGCGAAAACGAATGCCGCAGAACGACTGCGGCCAGGAGTTGTTTGGGGGTATGATAAAGAGGGAACAACTGTCTTCCTTCTATTGTTTCCGGGCATGTATGCGGCTAGGGAGGAAGGCCGCAGGCCCGCAGTAGCGCAGCACTAGACACTCGTGCAACGTGTACGTTCGGCATGCGAATTTCAACAGCAGTCACGTGTCAACCCAAGCCTGAGCGAGTCTTATCCGTGACGCGTGACGCTTTGACCAAGTAGTACTGCCTTCCATCTTTCAAGCTCAAGGTTTGATGCAGATAGGCTTTGACTGCAAGAGACTAGCTACGTTTGACTTAGTCTTCCCTGCTTTGACAAGATCCGACAAGCATCGTTTTATTTCACGAACAACGCGGAATCATGCATACACTTTTACGTTGCGGAACTCATCCAGGTTCCAGTGTTCAGTGTCCACGTCATACTGAACTCCTGGCCCTTGCATGACAGTGCACTATCGATACATCGTTGCGTGCAGGAAAAGCCGCCACCGCATCAGCATGTTTGCCCCAGGCTTGTCGGAGACAATTAGCTCTGAACTTTCAATGAACATGCGCCTTTGTTCTAGCCTCGTGACTTCATCGAACCCCCGCAAAGAGCCTCGAGGCATCCCTCTGACACACTCCTGAAACAGATCACGATGAATTTTCCGGTCTCATCGATATGCGATGCTCTGGCATCCTTCGAATTTACCGCGTTTTGAACTTTTCCTTCTCCGAGAACGGAAGAGGTGTACTGGGTTGATAAGGGGGAACGGGATAGTATGTCTCTGGTGCACACACACGTGTTATCTCTAATCGATAAGATCTACGGCAGTATCCCGACGTTTTGGCTCGAACAGCTGACTGAACCCTTTTCTGCTAAATATGTGAAGCCGTAAGGCCATTTTTGCAAAAATGGTGAGTTTTGCATTGCCAATCTTGTCAAATCCAGCAATTCTTATAGACGCCCGAGGTATTCTGATCATTAGAATGGGTCTCCTAGCACGGTTTTGAGCTCCAGGCGAGCTGTCTGTCGTCAAACATTGCTACTAAGATCGCCCTCAACCTTGGGAAGATAACTAGTACAAGAAGGACTCACGTGGTTGAAGGATTTTCTGCACAAGCCTAGTTTCTCCTTACGGCGAGTCACCGGGGATCCAGATATTTGAGATTGGAACAATCAATGTTTCATCCCTCTAGACTTTTATGCCTCACTATCATCTTTCATGTTCCACGCCATGCCTCTGGTGATATTGCAGCCGCGAACTCAATCGCTGTCCGCAACTTCTGGGTATCAACCCCACCAAACACTCTCCCTATATCACAGTATGCCATTATCTGATCGTAACCCTAACACAACCGACAAACCATCTCTAAAGCACGAGCATGGTTTATCATGCGTACATTCATAACGTACGTTCAAGATCCACTCTTCGATGTCTGCGATATCGCGCTAAATCTTCTTCTAGATCAGCGACAACTACTCATCGCAATACATAGCTGTCTTCGCCAGCCGTGCAGTTGCTGATGAGTGGTGGCGTGCCGTGTCCACGTCCGCCAATACGAAGTACTCGGACAGTGTCAGGCGTGTTGCCCCCCAGTTCTTTACCCACAACACCATTAAAGCGAACGCCGCCTCCTCCACCACTGACACCCAAGTTGCGTCTGCTTTCTTTGGCAAAGTGTTTTTCACGCCACTGCCAAATAATGGCGGATTGAGCGTCATTCCGATTCTAGATTTTGCGGATCATGTTAGCGGAAACTCGTGAGTTATTTTGTTGCAGGTTCTTTCATATCTAGCTCACAACGACCATGTTAAAGATTTTTCATCCGCTCCAGAGTCTCTCATAACGAGTACTGGTACTGTCCTGGATCGTCGACAGGCAACGTCACGCCCAACTCCAAAGTCTATGTGTCGCGTACTGAGCGGACCCGCTTCCATGTCCGCCTCATCAGCGAGCGCAAGGACACTACAGGAACCATCATGATTGGCTCTGACGAGATCGCTATCACCTTAACTTCCACCAACCTATCCATCAGAGTCTCCCGCAGCAGCCATTTGATCGTTTCGAAAAACCCTGAGGTAGGGTTGAAGTTCAGTGACCTTGTGAACGGATTCAGGGTGGTGACTCCCTTACTGGACAATGAGGGTCATTGCGAGAGTGTAAAGGAACTCTTGAAGACGGAGGATGGGGAAGAGTGGGAACTTGCTTGAGCTGGTGTCATTTGACGTTGACAAAGCACTTGCATATCAACGCGAAGTTGGCTTTTACTTTTATGATGGAAGCTACGTCAACTCGTTCTGCAACTACAAAAGCATGCCAGATGACGTTACCTGCTAGATATCACGAATCTTTCTTTCTGGCAGCCATAATCTCGCGACCCTAAAAGCAAAAATCTGACTCATCTACCGGGACCTGGAGCAACTTGACTTTATTCGTGCAAAATATAAATATACTCAGGGAGGCCGTTAATTTTAGTTGATTCGAGTCTGACGTAGCGCATCGAAGTGCTCGACGGACTGACGATGAGGACTTGGAAGGTGAGTTCGAGAAGCAGCTGAAGTCGAGACTGATACTAGTGCCACAGACAGATATCTTGCGACATATTGCCAGTGGGCGTGCTGTCCGCCGTCGAATTTCAGTGGCAGGAGGAATGTTTTCAAACCACTTACACAGCTTGGAGTGGCACTGCGCGCCACCGCTCAAAGGACTAGTGAATGGTAATAGCAGGTTTTGACTGTCAGCAGCTGAGAGTGCTAATTACTCACAACTTGAATGCCGTGCCGCTATGGCATCTCGGTTGACGGTTAAGGTGTCCATTGGCATCTGCACCCATCCTTCGTCGGACACGTCGTGCCGGGCCTGTTCTTCCTCCAGGGCCACGTTTAGGCGCCTCAGATATGAAAGCTGGTGGGAATGATAACAAACTTTTTTTGCCAATCAATCGATCACAAAGATCAGCAGCCTAGATAAAGACAGACAAAGACGGAGCCAAATTGTGGTACGGTCTAGGCGGCTCCGGGTTGTCTGGCTTACCTGCGCAGCAGTGTGCACTGGGTAACTATGATACCACCATGTTGGTACTACTCGTACTCACGACATTATCAAGTGGCTGCAGGCTGCAGTAGATATGCGCGGACGATCGGTACGTGTTTTCCTTGTCTACATCTAATTCTTCCGATGAGGCTCCTAGCAATGATGGAAGACAAGCCCTGTACGGCATAATTCAATCAAAATCCTAGTCAAACCCGAAGCCACTGCACGCGTGTTCAAGTCTCTTCTACCACTGTGACTCCTCCCAAAGGCTGGCCCGGGCTCCCTGTGTTTCGCGTTCTGTCTCATCACGATGAACAGGGCAACAATCCTTAATTGGTCTACCAGGGGAGAGTATCCCACACGGCCCCGTGCCAAAATGAAAGGCAATGAGCCTAAGATGAGGCATCCTTTTGATGCTACAGAGGACGGTGACCTGGACCAGATTCGAATGTTGCCCGAGTCTATATATTACTGTCCCATCATGTAAAGCTGCTATAATTACAAGGCTGTACTTATCTTGGCCGTAGTATTTGTGGATTTTGTCCGTCAACCCTCCACGTATGTAGCTTCCGTTACTTTCGCGTTGATTCCGCCGTCGATTCGGTCGTAAGATCAGCTTGTCACGAAAGTTGAACTTGTACCAGAAAGCTGGATAGAGCCGGCCGGACCCAGCCGGACTGAGCCGTCATTTTCCAATTTCCCAATGAATCTTTCTTGAACGTTCTGAGACGTTCCGCCAAGATTTTGGTCGTTCACCTACCTTAGTAAACCTTGAGCTTGAGCAGGAACATGCCTACGCCATGCTGAACTAGTTTAACTAGCCAATGCTACTCTTACCTTGAGGAATTGAAGAGCATAGCGTCGTACAGGATCCGCCACCATCAAAACTGTCCGTGTGTTGACCTCGAGGCTTGCTGAGGACAGGTTGGAGGCTCTTGAAAGCGCCTTCAGTGCTGTAGCGTCATGGCTCCACCGTGCCTCCACACGAATTGGAGCAAAACCAACCCCAGATTTTCATCTCAGCTTGTATCTTCGGTGGTGATCTGAGCTATCGGTGCCCTCTTTTCGGTCATGCACGAGGCCAGGTACAGTGGACTTTCGATGCCGTGGCCGGGTTCTTTGTGCGTTCGACCACAACTTGTACATTCCAATCCGGACCACTGTTCCTATCTTCCCACCACCCTCGAGGTTATGGTGCTTACGATACTACTTAAAGCCACTCCAGCAGTATAAAAGTCCCTCGCATTTTTTTATTGAGACTTCCACTTCCTCAGCGCTTCCTTCATTATTGTTACAATACATGGCATACTCTCCATACGACGCCTATGATCCCTACGACGACTACGGCGACTACGGCCGTTCTCGCAAGCGGTCTCTTGGATACAGATCGAGCACCCCTATTGGTGGCTACCCATATCATGATCAGCGGATGGGCACAACGTACAGTGAGCCAATGATGCACGGAGAGGTGGCACAATCTTTGTCCATGTTCATTATCATTTGCTAATGTTTAATTGTGAAAGCGCTACTCGTCATCCTACCCGATGTACCCGTCCACACCTAACCACCGCAGCATATATCGGACACCCAACCACAGCGCGCATTATCTCCCACATTGTAAGTGCTGGACTGTCTGGAATCTGGATGCATTCAGACAGGCTCTGACCTTTACTAGCATATGATGATATGGACTACCGTGCTGGAACTCCCGGCCTCTATCCACCTCTCGTGCAACCCTTAGCAATGGGCAGACGTCGGTCGGCATCATTATCTTACTCACCAAGACCACTAGCATTTGGGGAGGCCTTCCGCAGAAATACCCCCCCTCAAGTTAAATTCAAGCGTAAGGGTGCCTTTCGGGGCGGAATCACCCTTGGTGAAGCACAAGCCAATGTTCGATTGGCTGGGTACGATTCGTACACCTTCAATGACCTCGGTGTTGATCACCGAGGCAAGATCTACGTGAAGATCTCGGTGAGTACAGTATGAGTCTGTTCTCCCGCTAAAGCCTTAATTGTCCATCTCAAAGTGGCCTGGATATTCGCCACTCAATTATGAGATACCTATTGATGGCTATGGGGGTCTCGTTGACCTTCAATCGTTGACGCGCAGAATCGGGCGTGCAGTTTCACATTACCTTCAGGTGATTATTCAATGGCATCTACTCAATATAGAGGTTTCTCATGCACTATGTACATAGGCCAACATCATCCCCATACCATGGGATCGTATCGAGCTATCGCACATGGAAGAAGTTAGCATGGGTACATGGCATCTCAAGATGTCAACAAACTGAGTGATATCCTGTCCTGTGCGTAGCCACCTGAAGCAAGAAACTCTCAGCATACTTTATTTTATATCTTTCAAGTCCTTGATAATCTATTCATACTGCAGCTACACTCGTGGATGCCTGGTGTATCGTCATCTCTGCGTCCTTCGAGCCCTGCTCAGTTGTACAAGAGATAAAAACATGTGTGTATCATATTACGTCACGAATCTTACGAACTTTTACGAGCTATTGTCCATGTATTGGAAGGGTATGCCACCAAGCGCAACACGTTATGTTTGCAGTTACAGAAGTGCCGATCGCCGCTCCTGCTTCCTGTTGGACTCTTGCTTCTGACGAGGCGAGCTGCGAATACCAAGGGCACGTTTCACTTTAGTCATGAAGGGTAAGTGGCTTTCCCTGTCCCTTCCCTATCACAAGATATGACAACAAGCAACGGAAATGAAGACACGTAGACTAACCATGGCACGAAGTTCTTGCTTCGTATGCTTCCTGTTTTGTCTGGATGTCCTGGGATTGGAAAGTGCCGCTTCTGTGGAAGGGTCACGGGTACAATAAACTCGGCACACGGTAATTGCCTACGTGACAAACTTACTGTGTCCCCCGGCGACTTTATTTTTGTCCCTACTAAAGAAGCGGAATCTGCGGCGAGCAGATGTGCGATTCCGTTCATGGCGATGTTCATTTCTCTGAAAAGGATTCATATTGCCTGTAAGCGTTTGATAGAGGAGAAGGGATTAACTCTTGCGGAACTTTTGGAATGTAGCGGTTATGTATCATTCAGAAGCTCCACCATGGAATGATGTGGTGTTCTATGGTGTAGATATGTGGAACTTGCATCGTCACATCGCTCGGTGAAGTGGTTTGTGCCCGTGGGGCTGAGGGCTGTCATAGGCTGTCATCCAGATAGCTGCCGATGATGCCAGATCCACCGCTTATTTGTGCTTATTTGCAGTAGGAATGATTTCATAAAGTATTTCTGATCGTCCACGCAGGAGAAACCGCGGCGATCTCTGCATGTTTTCAGATGAGGATGCAACCCTCGTTCATGCCGTGCAGAAACAATATGTTTCTCTGAATCTCAAGCTACCAACCGGAAATTTCACGATTCTAGCTGCAATCGCCTTGACTTCGTCTGATCCTTTAACAATTCAGCCAAAAATCATTGGATTAGCTACGGGTTGCAAGTGCCTTCCAAAGGATAAGCTTCCCCTGCAAGGCGAGGCTGTACACGATAGTCATGCAGAAGTTCTCGCTCGTCGCTGTGCCATTCACTGGTTGATCGAAGAGATCGGTAGGGCGGCCTCTGATGGATCGCATTGGCATTCTGCGTGGATATCGAAAACGGCAGATGATCGCTATCGTCTTAAAGACGGCGTCCACATGATCATGTACATATCAACACCTCCTTGTGAGAAGCACTAGCCTTGTATGTTGCACGTGTCTAATTTCATCTGATCGATGTGAAGGCGGAGACGCTTCTATGCGGTTCCTTGCTACTTTCCAAGATGGGGAAATGGCGGCACTGAAGGACTCTGCAGTGTTCCCTCCTTTGGCCCCCAATGTTGCGTCCAGAGGGCGGGATAATTACTCCCTTTTTGGTGTTCTCCGTACGAAACCCGGGCGTGCTGACTCTCCTCAGACATTATCGTTGTCTTGCAGTGACAAAATTGCACGCTGGAACGTACTCGGGATACAGGGGGCTTTGGGCTCTGCCTTTTTTCACCCGATCTACTTGACAAAGATAATCATTGGCGAAGTCCCGGCAGATCTGCATGACGTCGTAAAATCTGATTGTGAACGAGCCTTCTGGGGACGTCTGCAAGAAATTTATGGTACATATGTTTGTTCGATTATCAAGTAATACTTACAGACGCGATATATCTTACACAGGCCTTCCCGAGGGATACAAATTGAACCGACCAGAAGTCCAGTTTACGTCGATTGTGTTCGTCCATTCAAGGTCGGCGCAAGAGCATTCTTCTCTTGCTCAAAGATCATGCAATGAATGTAGATATATTCATGTATACCTTCCGCTGTCTCTCTCAACTGGTTTATCCTCAGCTTTAACTTGGGTCGCGGACTCTACGTCACCGCATGAGGTACTGATAAATGGCCTCAAACGAGGCGTCTCTCCAAAACATCGCCACAAGACGATTTTCTGGTAAGCGGTAGATTAACTTTCTCTGCAAGCTATCTTAAACAATATTTTGGCAATTTAAAGGCCTAGGCTCTCAAAAGTCTCCTTGTTTCACCTGTACAGAAAGACGAGGAGCACAGAGAACCTGCCGCCTGAAAGGTAAGGGTCCAGGACAACGCGGAGGCGATCACTAGCACTCACAACTTGTTATGTAGTACAACAATGACATATCATCAAGCGAAGGAGAGCATGACCCAGTACCAGGTAGCAAAAAAGTGTTTGCTAGGGGAAGGTCGGCCTTTTTCAGGGTGGATTCGAAGTGGAGCTCGATGGGAGAACTTCGATTCTAGTAGCGACAATGGACAACATAGTGCTGACATTACGAATTAGACGTCAGAAGGAAAAGCAACGAAAGCGCATGTAGGTGTAATACAACTCGTGATAAATAGCGGGGGTATATAGTAAGAAAGCAAATTATGTCGCGTTCCAGAGCGTTTCCAAAACACTGAGAAATACAAAAACTGGACAACCGATGGGACCTATTGATCCTTATCCTTGTCAGGGGATTCGGCTTCTGCGAGCAGTTCGTCAAGAGAGGTAGCTGGCAACGTCCGGACCATTAGTAATGGCGTCCCGGCAAGCGATTCACCATCTGTATATGTGGGGCTCGATCTGCCAGAGCGACTGCCGTTATTATTATTGCTGCTGTCTGCAAGCTCCTTTCGGAGTGCCTCCAATTCGCGTTCGAACCTTCGAGGGAGAAAAGTCAGATTCTTGTGTGAGGGACCCAGAGTTGAGGATGCTTACTTGCGACCGAATACCTCGATGTAGAAACCGCCACCGTTCCAGACGCTCACAGAGAATATAAACATAAGGAATGCCCCACTCCACACAGGGCTATCATACAACAGGAACACCGCAGGTAGTTCTGTAAGGAGAGAGTATACTGAAGGAAAATTAGCATCGCTGAGTCGTAGCGTCGAACTTTGCATACCAAGTTGCCCCGCCATGAATGAACCTTCACGGTACTGTGGGGGAACTGTCGACAAAGCTCGCCCAATGGCACTACGCTTGTCATTCAAAAGGAAAGAAAACGACGTCGTTCGCTGGCCAGATGCAATCTTGCTTCGACGATCTACCAGTACAAATTTCCAATACATCAACTGCCAGGAGATATCTAGATGACCAGTCATGTTCAGTCTCAAGATCCATCAACTTGAAGCTTACATATAGCACCGCTCATAAGGAGAGCACGGATTGGATTGAGGTACGGGAGTGCCTTCAGCGCAGGGAATCTGTCTTCTGCATTCGGATAGAAGTGCCTGTTCACAGTGATGAATAATTTGTATAGAGAAGACCAACTATGACCGACCGGATCACCGTGAATGTAAAAGGCGCGTATATATGCACGAATAACGACGTGACTTTATCCGTGTCATGGAAAACAAGGCTGTTTCTCCAAGTGATAACAGCACTAGCAAGCGAGCCGTGTGATAAACTGTAACAAGCCATGAACAGCGCAGTATTCGATGGGAAGAACCACATGTAGATAAAGTTGAGGATGGTGACATAGTAGCAGAGGTCGAAAAGGAAATAATGCCATGACCGCTTCTTGTATTGGTAGGCCCGGAGAGGAAGGAGATATAGGCCTTGCACTGTGTATGCGATATGGATCCATCTGCATACAGGATATCAGTCACTACCAAACGCGAAGAACTCTGAAGGGTGCGTACTGCGGAGCCAAGCCAAAGAGCAACGCCGACACAAGGAGGGACATGACACTAAAGAAAAACGACACTTTATCACGAGTCCTCACTACCTTAGCGGAATGCCATGATTCCACTAGGTTTTGCATACGGCCCGAAACCTGTAATCGACGCGTTCAATCGCGATGAAAGCCACAAGCTCCGAACGTACCTTGAGCTTGAAGTTCTTGACCTCACGATCGAAATTCTCCGCTAGCAGATCGCCTGATTGCACGCGTTTCTTCAAAGCTTCCTCAGCTTTCAATTTCAATCTATCACTGTGCTTTTGTATCTGCCGCTGGAGTAGGTCCAGCCGAGAGTCAAAGAATGTCTCCATCGTATCTATCGCAACAGCAGGTCAGGGTTTGGGGTGGTCATGACCAGACGATAGGGCAGAAGACTTGCCTAGCAAGGTAAAAGCACCTGTCTCGTCTCGTATAAAGCGTTCGAAAGGTGCAGAAAAGTAACCCGTCCCCGCCGCTGTAGACTCCATTTTTAAAGTTGGCGACGGTGGCCTTGACACCATTGTGGAATTTGATGCGTGCGCAAGGCAAGGTGGCAGTGGACTAGTGACCGGTCAGCCCTAGTGGATGTCTGAAGCGTTTGAAGGCAGTGCGTCACACGCCGACGTAAATGTATGCTTACGTCACCACTAAGTAAGTTTGGCCTCTCACCCAGTCTCGGCTTCGACTTCCTAGAAGAAACAACTGACTACTTATTGACTTGCTCAATGTCGTTCCCCGTACCTGAGTTAGCAGTTATCAGTACCAGTAGCGTAGTCAGCCAATCAACTTCGTTTATCGTTTAGGCAACTCTAAATTTTAACTAGAGGTCCAGACAAACAACTTGGGATTTGTGGACGAGCACCAGGACAGGTATAGTCCGTCCAGCATATATAGAATTCAAGATGCAATCAGGACAGGGAATGCGGTGCAATGCTCTATGTAGGTTACAGCAATAGCTCACATCAACGAAAGGTCGCCAAACTTCTCTTTGTAACCTGGAAGCATTGCTTAAGCAAAACAAAATATAACACAAGCCGATGAACATACCTGGTACAGTCCATTTGCCTTTCTTGACCATGGTCTCGACGGCTTCCAGTATCCGTGGGTGGGCATTGCCGACGTCCTCCACCTAAGCAAGTAAACAAAATCAGACTGGATTCCGAACCAAGGAGGAGACGCACCGTCAAGTCTTCGAATGGACGAGCCTCTTCGATGTTGGCAAGCGTTGCTTGTAACTCCTCAAGTTCCACGTCAATCTGGGCGGCGGTCGCTTGGGCTTTCTCAACCTGCATTGATCATAAAGACAATTGGTCACGGCACCACAACCTTAACGCATAGAGAACGTACCGCTTTGGCTTCGAAAGTCTCGATGGCTTTGACGTGGGCAGTTACATCGTACGTAACAACCTTGAACTCTTTCAAAAGCTTCTCAGCCTCGTCGACAATTGCCTTGTTCTTCAAGGTGGAGCGGTAGTGTGCGAGGTCAACGGTCGAGGGTTGAGATGCATATTGCGACTGGATGCGTTGAGCATCCCCGTGCCGTTTGCGGAATGCCTGCAGAGCGGCGATGGTATCTGAGAACAAAAAACCTCTATCAGCTTAGCTGCACGTTTGACAAGTTGCAGTTCATGCCTTTTCCGAGCCCAAGTGTCGAGTAAATGCGGGTGAAGTCCTGCCAGCGGGGAAACGAGGATGAGTGCGCGACCGAGCACGAAAAAAAGATACTTACAACCGCTGCTACTGCTGCTTTTGATGCCATAGCTTAGAAATAATGCGAGTAGCTTGGACACTAGAGGCACGCGTTGGCTACCCACAAATAATAATGCTGCAAAGGACGCGAGAGTAGACTGCAACGAGCGGAGGTAAGGCCGGGAATTGCCGATCCCGTTTAACCATTCCGACTCTCGACGAAAGGTTGACAGACGCGCGCTGTGACAAGTCCCAGCTGTGCGACAACGCTTCATTTATTCAATTTCGATAGTCTCCTCTGCTTACACCAACTTGAAGGTCCTGTTCTAAATTACTGCATTCGAGTTTCCCCGGAAGACACTAAGGTGAACCCGATTCCGACAGGCAGACATTCAATAGTCTCGTAAAAGCTTGTGAAGTTTGAACCAATATCTCAAACATTCAGCTCACAACTTCTTTCATCGCCCCTGCAATGAAGCAACAATCGACACTAGCGGCTAGTGTGAGATTCAAGAAGCACCAGTAATACGCGGCCCGTCCAGACTCCAGATAAGATACATTGCCCTGACTTTCGCATCCGCACAGTCTCCTATAGGCTAGTAGGCTAATCTCTTCTAATCACCTGACACCCTTATCTTGCGCCACTGCCCTTATAAGAACAATACGTACAAATGACCCTCTCCTTAACCCTTCCTCTGGAACGCGGGCACAGATCGAGGGCAGTGGAGCTCGTGTGACACTCAGAACCTGGATCGAGTTTAGGGCTAACGACGTATTTGTGAGTCAAGTAACGCCCTTTCCTTCTTTGACTTAAGTTAGGTTTAAATGCTTAGCGTGCATGGATTATTGGATGGACGGGGTTGCTTCTGCCCTTGTTGCCGTTGAGCAGTTTCGTGCTCTGGGACTGCTACCCAACATTCTCCTTGCTGCCGCGGCGATTTTTTTGACGTACAGTTGCGTCCAGTCGAGAAAGAGCCGTGTGACATCATCGAATGCTGTTCATACACCACCCGTCACCGAGAAAGATCGGAAGGTAAACAAGAATAGGGAACCGGGCGGTATGTTTTGATGATTCTGGTATATGTGATGACGCTCACTTTAATAGACTGGATCGCGGAAGAATTCGACTATCCCGAGATTGATCCGTGCCCCTTCCCATTGAAGGACATGCGCCCAGTGCCGTACAGAGCATTCCGATATGGCGAATATCAGTAAGTGCTCTTTGTTTTGTCGGCGTTGCCCAAAGGTTGGCGCACGAGTCAGCGTGCTGGTGTGCGTGGCATGTGGATACGATCTTTGGATATGATCCGTGGTGTCATTTTGTACTCCCCCGACCGAACCCATGGCTAATGAATTTTGTCGTCTTTTTCGGATGCAGGATTACGATGGGTATTCGCACGATGCCCTGGAGCGAATGGATTGAACTAGACTCAACCTACCCGTACTGGCAGCGTGTGCGCAAGTTTCGCGTTCGCACGCGCGGGCATGATGCCGTGCGCGTTCTTCCAGCCAGAGAGGATGATTCCGTTGAGGTCCAGGGCGGCGCATTGGCAGGTGTGTCATCTCCCTGAAATGGATTGGTGGAATCTCTGCTGATAAGCTACAGCAAAGGAGCTCGTGTATGAACTCGCAGAGTACCTTCCGCGGCGATACCCATCAAGTTTTCGAGTAACACGATTTCCGAACGGTGTACTTGCGCCGTCTATTAGTGGCGTATCGCTCGCTTGGGGACAACAGCAGCCCGTGCAAACCATCGAAGCGGTTGAGACAGGAGAGAAATTTGATTTGGGGGTGCTGGAGGGTCTGGAGGGTGTTGAAATGGGCGAAGAGGCAATGAGGATCACTGCAGGGCTGTGAGTACACGGCACTATATCTGACATTTCTGACCTTCTGTACTTAGTATACAAGACGACGTGGCACTGATGATCGAGGGTACAGGGCTGTTACACCACCTAGGGTAATAAATCTGAAAACGTTTCTTCACACAGGTACGGATGGCAAGTACTATTTCCAGGCAGGAGCGATCTGTATTCCAGGCAAGTGCAAACAGGGAACTTAAGGATTGCTCCTAACGGCCCCTGCATGTTCTCAGGATTCTGGCGCATGCGGGACAAGATCGGACTGACCCTGGACGATATTCATACTTCAGGAAACGTTCCACAGTGTAAGCATGGCCCATCATCTTGTTTGCTGTCCACGTTGAAACCGGCGGGTGCAAAGTCAAAGAAAAATTGCAGACCAGCATGACAAGATTTTTTAAACGGATGCCGGTGGACAAGCCGGTGATTCGAAATAATTATTTTGTTCAAATATGCAAGCCATCATCGCACGTGGCAGATACTGACGCTGAGGCACGACCGGACAAAGAGTGCGCTTTGGAGATCGATCCAGAAGAATTAGGTTGGTCAGAAACGACGAATGGACCGGAGGATACACTTGTGCATGGACACGGGCATGCTGGACCGTCATCTGCATCGTACGTCGCGCCGTCTACACTACGACTCCGATCGGAGCGGCAAACCTTGCGTCGGCTGCCTCGCACAGGAGCGATTGTTTTTGGGATTCGGACGTACTTGTTCAAGATTGAGGAACTTGCTCGGGAGCGAGGAGTGGCTGACCGGCTTGGAAGCGCCATAAGAAGCTGGCCTGACGATGTTGGGGTATACAAGGGGCGTAAGATGTATGGTGAAGTGCTACTGAACTACTTGGATGAGTGCGCAGCACGGGATGGAGTGCATGAGGGGGGACAAGGATACCCATATTGAGAGAGAATGGGGTAAATTGTGCGGATCATATGTAATAATATTTGTGGTCGAGCTGACGACGGTGACCGTGCGGACTACCGGATGGGAATACTATATTAGGGGGAAAGAAATTACAAATGACGTGTCGAATGTGCCAAAAGTAGGAAATGATTGCGTTTATCGAGGGTTTATTAGAACTCCGATTCAAGTTCAATATAACACGAGACTACGTCAGACGTCGTCATTCCTTTCTGACCTCTCCTCGAAGAAAATTGGATCAATAACGCACGGGCCACAATCGAACTACGGAGGAGAATTGGCTTCGTGCCAAAGCTAAGCAATAAATAAATTCCGTGTCATTTCGTGTCGTCATCATGTCTACTACTCCGCCCAAAAACGGTGATACATCCAGCTCCCCTGACGTCAGGCCTCCACCCCCTCTTGCAAGACAGACTAGATCCGATTTTGACCTTGAACCTAATCCATTCGAACAGTCCTTCTCCCGCCCCTCCCATGTTCGCCATTCCCCTCGTTCAAAACGTGATTCAACTAGTCCAGCTTCGACTAAATCACTTCATGACAGACCATCCTCTGCTGCCTCAAATCAAAATTCAATGGATGGTAGGTCTGCTTCTCCCAGACCTGTACTACCCCCTTTGGCAGCCATAGCATCTCCTACTACAGATCAGAGTTATGGTTGGCAATTTTCTTCATCTCTCGCAAATTCTCTCCGTGCTGGTCCCCTCTCTCCTGCAATGCTAGCAGGCCCCCAGCAGGGCTCAGACTCCGCATCCCATATGCCTTTTGACACTTCATTCCGAACGGGTTTGACTCCCCGAACCGGCCTCACTCCCCGCACCGGTTTGACACCAGGCACCGGTTTGACACCCCTGGTAGGGGGTCCCGTATCCTTCCCCCCTCCTTCCCCGAATACCGCCGCTTTCTTGGCGCTCATGAATAATAATGCAGGCGCTAATTCAAACGCGACTATAACCCCAAACACTCTCAGCGCAATCACAGGTGTTCTTAACTCCTCCTCAGCCCAGTATAGTTCTGTCACACATGCTCCCACCACTAGTTCTCACCTATCCACTTCCATCACTGCAAATCAAGAAAATAGTGATCCTCCTTACCTCAGCGCATCCTCTGCCGCAAGCACCGCCGCAAATGGCTTATATCTACTTTCCCAAGCTCATCAGGAGCTTACGAAACGTGAAGAAGCACAGGCACGTGCTAACAATGTTGCAAATGCAACAAACGGCAGACGCGGTACAAAGCGCAAGTCTTATGACACTGCCAGTCCACCTCCTCAACCTACTCCCATGGCCCGTGCCCAATCTCAGCAGCATACTGCTCCCGTCAAACGCGCACGTGCTAACACTGTGACTAGTGTCAGCACCAATGGCCGTGGTAAAGCCTCTACAGATGATGAGGAGGATGACGACGATGACGATGATGACGACCTACCACAGAACCCCGGGGCGCGCAAGCAGGCAAAGAAGCCAGAAACAGAGGAAGAAAAGCGACGTAACTTCCTCGAACGAAATAGACAAGGTTTGCTTTTGGTTAGACTTTTCCTTCAGGTTACTGATTCACCGTGCAGCCGCCTTAAAGTGTCGACAACGCAAAAAGGCGTGGCTTGCTTCATTGCAGGCCAAAGTCGAGTATCTTCAGACTGAGAACGAGCGGCTGACATCCGCTCTCGTCTCGTCGCGCGAGGAAATCTCGCGGTTATCTGCCCTCGTTGGAGGTGCTGTCATTGGACCAGGTGGACCGACTGTCGGTCCAGGAGTCGGTCCGCCACCAGTAGCGGTCAATGGCGTGGCCACCAATGGCCAGCCCATCAGCATGAACATAAATCTTGTTACTAAGGGCGCGTCGGCCGCCCCCTCTGGCCGCGCGAGCTATGGGTACTAAATGCCTTACAGCTCGCACCCGTCCTTTCATCTGTCTTCGTTGCATGATGCGTTGCGCTATACATACTCAGCACCGCTCGTTACGCATATGGACCGCGTAGGATTGTCGTTATCTTTATTTTTGCATCATCGTCGACACACGAGAAAGATGTCCCTGCGCCTCTTTGCTTGCTCTTTCTCTTGCATAGTCCTCGCATCACCCCTAGCATATTATTTCTCACCGACTCACCTATTGCCCGCGGTGCTATCGCTTGCATTCGCACCACTTCGACGTCGTCCTTGGCACAGCTTAGCACATTGCCATACCCTTTATCTCGACCTCTCGACCCTACACACTCCGCAAAAGAAAATACAAATTGTACCCCCACTTGTACGTTGTGAAGTAGGCGATATATCATATATGCATCATACATTTGTACATCCTGACCTGAATACATACAGAGGCATCGGTGCGCGCACATGAAATGCGCTGTCCTCGGTTGTATAACAAGGCAGGAAAATATCGAGGGATGAAGTTTACAAGTAATTTTTGTTCCCCACCGTTCTACATTATCCACTTGTCAGCCCGAGTAAAACACATGTACAGCCGGACACACAGGTGCCTATTGATATTCCTGCGCCGCATAAGTCCACGCATCGGACATCGATGCATCATGTGCCAGCATGTACCGCGTGTCCCCGCGAACTTCCGGTGGTTATCACATGCCGTCCACCGATATTCCATCCTCAGGCGGCAGCTCGGTCCCCATGACTTTAAAAATGAATACCAGTGAGTCGGTCACTTACAACCTTGTGGGACGTAGTATCATCTCATTGTCGATACCCGTTCGTCGATAATTCACTGTTGTTTGATTGCGCCCACATGCGACAGGTTGTGGACCCTGAGGCCTCGCCTTGAGGCCTGGGGCGCGATAGCGTTATGCGGATTGTGACGAGAAGTTGGCGCGAGGTACCCTATCTGCGGGTCGTGTCATCTTTGCGGCGGACGTACTCGGCAGGGACAGCGTACGTACATTCTCCACTGAGCACGCGTCTACGTTTCACCGCACTTTCTGCCCCCCCAAGTCCGTGTGACGGTGGGTGACTATCCAATCTAAGGCAGATTCGGACCCGTGGTCGGGCACTAGATATCTGTCGGCCAAACAGATAAGGCGGATAAGGGATTTATGTAAGGACCATGTTTTGCTGGATTTTCGACTGAACGATTTTAAGGCGGGCAAGGAGTACATGGACCAGTCAATAATGGAAGTGAAGCCGAGCGTAGTAGCGTTGATTGGGTTATTGTTATAATCTCGAGGGGGCCCAGTATCCGCCGTACAGGTATGCTCTTAATAATGGCCTTCATAGTACATGCAGGCTTTTGTGACGAGAGATAACATATTGTGCGAGACATGGGACAGCGAACATGTTCAGGTTCGTTTGCGCCTCGCGCTTTTGTCGATGCATCCTGGGCTATCGCTGACAGGCCTCCGCACCTAGCATGTTTGGACTCGGATCACTTTACCGCCAAGTGCCCATATACGGACTCTCGCCGGTCTTGAAATTGCTGGTTCGTACTTTCCGCAGCGTGTCATCTTCACTTTACACGAACACGGACAGACCTACCGCCTGCTGATGACGCGGTCGACGCACCTGTAGCCAGCGGGGCGACTGGCGGTAAATATGTATCACGACCGATATGTGGTGGTGCATCTCGTCCTGGTGAAACCAAGGCGGCTCTCGCGAAGACCTCCCCACATTCCATTTCATCAATATCTCTGAAGACACGCAAGAATCCGATCTTCGTGAGCTTTTCGGTACGTCCGAGCATGCAGCGAGGGTTCACGTCGGCTGTGACCGAGAGAAGGGTATTGGCAAAGGCTCCCCATTCGTGTCCTTTGATGAGCGCGCTATTGCGCAGCGGGCGATGGAAAAACTAAACGGCAAAGGTGTACGGGACAGTGGTCACGTGAATATGGACTCTCAACTCAGGGGCTCGGATGAACAACCTGTGGCCGAAACGCTGATATTCGAAGGGTTAGTTGACGGCTCGCGCAACATTCTCAGAAGGAACTTGGTCGTCGATTTGAAACTTGGCTTCAACATCAATTATTGAATATTGAACTGTTATCGCAATGGGCTCTCCATCGGACGCCCCTCTTGGTATGTTAGGACACGCAGAGCTGGCTGCCTCTCTTAGTACGTGTAATATATCTTATGTCACATCATATCGACTCAATTCATCAACACATTTCGATGCAATAGTGGAGAGATTAAAACCTACTTGAATGCGTTTCCTCATTCACATGCCCAAAGGGCGGGGCCGCTTGATTGATTGCGACTGCTCTAGCGACTGTGTATAACAATTCCATCCCAGTTGTGGAATACCGTGATATAAAATATTGGGATGAGAATGATGTCCTCATCCATCATGTTGCAAAGCAAATTCTCGACTCGGAGGGCAACCCTTGTTCCGGTCTCATGTTAATGCTACATCGAAGGAGCTGCTCCGTACTCTGCGTAGACAAACCCTAACAAATCTCATTCATGCCATGCTATTTTAGGCTCATGACCAGCCTGGAATACACTACCACGGATGCTTGAGTGGCGTACGGTCACCCATAGGTATTTGCAGCTGCATCCAACCCATCAATTATTGGAACGTGAGTCCGAACTCCCTCGGATCTCGAGTGGTCCGCCTAGAGATGAGCAAGCTAACATCTGAAGTTCATTTAAATGATAACTCGAACGTATATGTTACAGACTCGAAAACATACAAGCGTCTAGCAAAACAATAACATCTAACTGATTCGATACACAAATGGATACTGCCAGCATTATACATCCTATTGTCTGTCTTCAAATTGCACACCCATGCTTCTCACCGCGACAAGGAAGAAATGTATGCAAGTTCAATGGGGGGCGTGACCTTGATATCTTTGGGGTCGTATTCATATGCGCCGTTTGTATGGTTGGCCTGACTCTGTCTCTGCGCGACGAGCGCACAGAGGGCAGCTGGGGCACATTCAGAGTGGAGACCAATGAGCTGATTTGGTTAGACTTACCACCCACACCGCTCCCATCCTTGGCCATGCCAATGTCGACACGGCTTTCCACCTCGGGACCAACGAGCGCCCGCAACGATGCTCGCAGCTTGGTTTGGAAGTTAGGATAGAATTCAACCAAGCTTATCGCGTCCTGGTTAGCAAGAATTGAACAGAAAAGGCACTACTCCTACCTTCCATCTACCCCAACACCGATCCGTTTACCTTCGTCCTTCAGCCCGGCAGAGCTTTGCTCCCCGTGGTCCCACAGCCGTGCTCGCTCAGTATGGACCAGTATAGCCGCTACAGCCGTTCCACTCATGCGTGCAGCCCTCGATGCTATCAGATTGCACACTTGCCTGACAACGTCCGCATCCTCGAGGGAGATGTCGGTCAGGGACAGCTCTAGCCGCTGCGCCAGTACTCCTTGTATCCGCCGCAACTTTTCCTCCTTTTGAGCTTCTGGGGAACCTTGTCCTGGCGGAGAGAATCGCCCAAGACATTCCCATGCCTCTTCGATCTCGCTGAGAACTGCAGTATCCAGTCCCCATTGCTTATTCAGTACAGCCGAGGACCGACCTCCGAAGAGGAGGGGTTTCGGAGCGGCATCAATCAAACTAAGAATCACATTTCGGGCGATTTCTCCCAGATACATTCCCGAAATGAATTTCTCAAAGGCCTGGAAACCTGGGTTAATAGATTCGCGGTCTAGCTTGTTGTCATATGGAGTCGTTGGCAAGGCAGATCGCTGCAGTTCGCCATGAGTAATCAAAATGATGAGATAGAAGAAGTTAATTCACAGAGTTGTTAAAGCCGCCCCACTCGGTGTTCACAATCATTTCACCACCTGCGGCAACTGTAGGGTTTTGGCGTAATTTCGTGATCTTGGAGACTTCCTCGACATAAGCCCCATTGGTTCCTGTTCCAAAAATAGCACCGAGAATGCATCCGCCAGACGTATATGCTCGCGAAAGAAGAGCTCCAACGGTCTGTCATGGAAAATTCTCTCATCAGTACATACGGTCACGTGCGAAATTGAGTTGTAGATCTGATGAAGGATTGCAGATGAAAGAATATTGACTGACATCGTTGACGAGAGCTACACACTTGACATGAATATGTTTCCGGTCAAACGCATCTTGAAGAAGCTTTACGACGTCCTTCCCAATGGCGTTCTTTGCAGAGAAACCTTTGGTCCAGGTGAGGAGAACGCCTGAGTCGAGGGCGGATTGTTCCACAGGGAAGGAGAAGGTGAGGGCCAGGGGAACATACGGACTGTCCTCGTCGGGGTGAGATACGTGAGAGTCGTGGCCTTGGGAGGCGGTGTCCGTGAGGAAAGCATCCACGGAGTCGGCAAGATAGTCTGAGAAAATATTGAAAAGGCGGGGGCAAGGGAAAGCACAAAGGTCGCACCAAAAAGAGTGGTGACCTCACCAGTCTTGAGGGCCTCAGAGACTTTGTATTTTTGCTGCCGGAGGGAGAAGGTCTTGTCTCCGAGCAGAGTGACCTCGCAAACGCGACTGACAATCCATAAGGTACGTAAAAATGGTAGGATTTTTGTACTCACAGGTTTGTCCCACCAAGATCGAGGGCGAGGAACGTTCTAGGATACTCAGTCAGGTGCAGCGATATGTGGGGTAATCCACATACCCCGTTTCGGAGCCATCTGGCACACCCTTAACAAAAGTCGGACTATCTGACAATTAGATCGGGAACAAGGTGCAAAGCGGGGGGACGTGCATCATCGCCATGGGACGACCATAACCCGATAAACCATCAGAAATTTCTGAGAGGAACGTTTGAGTGATCTTGAAGAGACACTGATCATCGATGGTGAACTGGTTGCAGAGAGACTCGAGGATATCCTCCTTTGCGCTGCCATGAAACGCGGTGGTGTGTGACATGGCAGGACGTACAGGAGAGAAAAGGACTGGAAGTTAGTGCGAGACAGCGTGAGCAGATAAGCTATACCCACTTTAGTAAGAACGTCATTCAAAATCACAAAACAGTCCAAGGCGACCACTATGCTATTGGACAGGTTCAAGTAGTTTGGTACTAGTGTCTTCGCCAATCCTCGCTCTAATCTCAATCATATCCCTCGTATCGTACTACTGCACAATCTGCGGTGACCTCGATCCCCGAGAATCTCCGCTCGCAAGTCTCACCAAGGCCGACTATTAGATCAGCCTCACGGACGTCGGAAATAGTTCGGATTATTGGTTTTAGACTTCGCTTCGCACACCTTTCCACATCCTGAAAACCGTGCTGGGTGTGTTTTATCAAATATCTAGTAACAGCGCGTTTATCGTATCATTGTTGTCATCGGCCCGTGTCTAATCAGTCGCAAGTAGCAACAGAAATCGAGCTCCAGCTCATATTAAGCTCATCTGCCTCACTTTCTGAGAGTTTACGCCTGAAAAAGATGATCTCCTTGGAATTAGCTTAATACTAAGTACTATGACGGTCAATGTGGCCAAAGTAGCTTGCCCAGTCGGGACTCGGGAACATGATAATGTTATCCTTTTCCGGATGTGTCCGCTTTGAGGCAAGTCTAAGCTTTAGGCGAGACTACGTTGGAAGTCCGTTTAAACATCGCCCATGGCTATAGACGGTCTGATAATCCTAGATCCAGCGGGGTATGGTCCACCATCTTTCTTTCTTGGTTACCATAATTACAAGATTTCGCATACAGACGTCCCATCATCCAGTCCAGTTACACCACTTATCCGGCAGCGTATCCCTTGCTGCACATCGAGGCGTTAAACAACGCGCTAGCAAAGGCTCCGCGCGAGGGTAGCGTAGACCCGGTTATATACGTTGGAGAGCTATCGTGTTCTAGTGCATGCTGTCATGTCGAGGTTGGCGGCATGAGATTCGTTGCAACTATCAGTGGAGACGGTGAGTGATCAGTGGCTCGGTCACGTTTGGGTGGCGACTGACCATATTCTATCAGTGGATCCTCTCATTGCATTCGCCTTTCTCGACGCATTCATTGAAATACTCCATGACTATTTTGGCATAGTTAGTGTTGCAACTCTCAAGGATAACTTTGACATTGTATACCAGGTCTGTGGACGTCTTCTTACGTCTTCCACTACTTGATGTTTACTTGCATTGAATTTGTGTCTTGGACTCGCAGCTTCTCGAGGAAACGCTCGATTCGTCTGGCCATCCACTGACAACCTCACCGAACGCGTTGAGCGATATAGTACTCTCGCCTTCCTTAATCTCGAAGCTTCTCGCCTCGGTATCACCAGCTACTCCGGGAGTTCCAAGCGCGAGACAAGGAGGCTAGTCGTCTATCTGATTTGCAATCGTTGAAAACCGCATTAACATTCGCTCGGTAACATAGGTTCTTTCGGTTCAAATGGTGCCAGTGGAGCTTTTACATCGCCGATACCTTGGCGTAAAGCTGGGGTTCGGCATAATCACAACGAGATCCTTTTCGACGTCGTTGAAGAAATGCGAGGCATCGTCGGCAAGTACGCTCGAAGTTCATATCAGCCCGTCTTTACTGTTAAAACCATTCAAATCTAGGAATGGCACTGACGTTAGTTAGCAATGTTTTTGGCAAAATTGAGAGCAATGCAAAACTTTCTGGGACACCCGACCTGACATTGACATTCACAAATCCTAATGTGATGACGGAGTGCGCGTTTCATCCATGTGTACGGTGAGTGGTCTTGCGAATCTACATCTTCACAGCGTCATCTCTGAACAGTGATTCTTGACTTAACTTCAGGTTGCAGAAATGGACCCGCGACAACGCCTTATCTTTTGTACCTCCTGAGGGGCGGTTCGTTCTCGCAGAATATCAGTATAGACCACCACAAAGCGCACTCATCAGCAACGTGCCCATACCACTTTCCCTCAAAGCGAACATGGACATGGGAGAGTTTGGCGGTAAAATTGATCACTGATGTTTTTAAGTTATATTACTGACACCACGTACTGCGCGTAGGAACATTCGCACTCACGCTGACCTCGCGTTTGATTAAAGTGATGGAGAATCTAGAACTGATATTTTATCTCGGAGAAGATGCTACTAGCGCTCAGTGTACACTGTCAAGTGCAGGTTCTAGCGTAGGATCTGTGGGAAGCGCAGATGGATCATGGGCATTTAATTCGAGAACAAAGGTATGCTTTGCGGCGGTTCGTGCTATCCAAAAAATCACTCCCTTTAGACGCTCCGATGGGAGATTCTCAATATGCGGTCATCGGGGAGCTGGATTCTTCGAGGTTCATGGACGTCAAAGTAAGCAATTTGGAAAATTTCGTTTTCAGATCTCCGATATTTATAGTTGTCCAGAATCAAGGCCCCGCGTCCAGCACATGCGTTCCAAATACGTTTCGAGATACCCTCCTACAGCTTTTCTTCGCTTAAGGTGGATCAGTTACGGCTCTCAAGCGAGACGTACAAGATGTACAAGGGAGTGCGGATGCGCAGCAAAGGGTCGATCGAGTGGAGATGGTAGCCAGCTTAGGACCCTGGCTACTTTGTATATTCCAAGAGTTGCACCGTGCAGACTGTACGAGTCCCCCGAGAGCTGGCACAATTGCTTCTGTGATAAGTTCCTGTTGTTCACAGCAGTAAGTTCTCGGATGCTCCCATATGAACACCTCCAACATTTCAATGACATCATCGGGGCGGAACAGGGCTGACACTTTCTCGGGAGTAATTACGCTCGGTAAGCCAATATACTTTCATAGTGGCCACAGCTGCCTCATCAACATCAGTAAATCATGAGTTCACTTCTTACCTACTTATGGCCAACATTTTCGCACGACACAGTGGGACGTCATGTCAAGACAACAAAAGTGAACACTACTTTTTTCAGTAGATCTCTCGCCTCAAATTCAACTTTTTCTGAACTTTTAACAACTTATTTTATGAGACCTGCGTGAAATGGCACATTAAAAACTGTCTGAATTGAAAATAAGTAGTCCAAAAGTGCGAAAAGTAGAGGCAAAAAGCATCTAGAAAGCAGTTCAAAAGCGCGAAAAATGGAGACAAAAAGTAATCTAGAAGTAGTCCAAAAATACGGAAAGATGGCTCGAATTACTGGAGGTGGGGGAATTACGACAAAGTTGCGTTAATAAAATGACAGATGACGCAGGACAGAGGGACGAAGCCGAGAAGTATTCTGTTGGACACGCGGTCAGTAGAGTACATATCAAGTAAAGATGACTTACAGAGCAGGGCACGTCTGCCCATTGGCTTTAGCTGAGAAGGAGCATCTTGGGCCCTTTCCTGCCGCTTCCGCACTAAGGCATTTGTATCCATTGTGTACTTCACCCCTTGCCTCTTGAGGGATTCGTGATATTCCAATGTTGCCGAGCCGCAGTTAGCCTCTGAAAAGGCTGCTGCCGTAGTGGTGTCTTTACCGCTTGATTTGTTGCGCTTCAGGGGTGTTTTGTGGGCCCTAATGCTGCCCTTCATGCTATTGGTGGTGGTGCTGAAGTCATTGGCAATTTTTTTTGGCTTTGCGGCAAAATTGAAAGCGCATTCAAGCTGCAAAAACAACCCGTCAATCAAAGTTAAAATCAACAGACACAACTTACCACAGCAGCACTCGCAGCGATTATGGCTTGCATGCCCTTCGCTTGTAGAGTGTCTGTGTCAAGTGCCAGTACGTCGAGGAATCCAGCAGTTGCATTGAGGTGAGCAGACTCGATCATTTCTATCATGAACACCGAGCGGTAAATGTTGTTGGGGTCGCAATTCTCCAGGTCCTCATAAAGGAAAGCCCAATTCTCGAGAAGACTTGCCGCTAGTTCCTCTTCATAGTCAGTGTCGTCGTCATCATCAGTCTCGTTATTTTTAGAAGTAGCCAAAAAATTAGTGACGAGGGCAATTGCTGTTGATCCAAAATTGCTGTGCCAGGAGCAAAGGCGTTGATTCACCTTCGGGTGCAGGTTAAAATAGTTGGATATGAAAATAAGAGTGAGACATACCAAGCCCATAATAGGGCCTTTTGGTTGGACGTTATGATTCGATCCTGGAAACAGCAATGTCAAAGATGGCCTGGAGTGCTGGAAGTAGATTTTCGGCCTCGATGGACCAAAAATTTGGCTGGGCGCCTGCCCAAAGAAAAACTGTCGGGATGAAGGTCCTGCGCCATGCACCGTCCTCCAGCATGATTGGTGGAAGGTCGGTGTTTTGCCACTGACTTCCAGATTTGGGCCTTGTTGCCAAGTCAGCAGACATCAAGCTGTGTTCAGAGATTGTCGGAAGGACCAGTTCCAATTTCGGTTTCTTGGTGCCAGCAACTGTCACACTTGTCTAGAGTATATATAAGCATCATAAAGATATATAAAAAAACACTTACCTTTGCAGTAGTGCGCATTTGCTCAGGGACCTTTGTGATCGAGGAAGATTCTTCATCGATTAACATAGGGTCAATAACGAACTCCTCCTCCTCCTCATCTTGATTGTTGTCTTCGGAGGAGCCTATCAACCTGGCTTCCTTGATTGTTCTCTTCGTGGACAAGACTGTGTGAGGTGGCTGGGCCTGCTCCAGAGCAAATCTTACTATGTCAGCCTGTTGACTATACGGCAGTAGACTAAATGGCATGGATACGGGAATGTTGGACAATCCGTCATCTGAACTCTCAGCGATCTGTATGATAGACTAAGACAAATTGATGTGAGTATGCATCAAACAAAGACGAGCGACTCACCTTCATTCCCACCTTCCCTTTTATATTAGTAGACAGGTGCTCTTCGAAATCTTCATCGTCCCCATCTCTATCTTCTTCATTGCCTCCGTCCTCGCCATTGTCCGATGCAGAATCATCTGACGAATCCGTCAAGGAAAGGGGTGGGTCCTTTGTGAGCAAAAAGATGCGCTACTGTCTCTGGAATGCATCTGTGTGATTAATACTTCGTGGAGCTGAACTGTCGGACCTGTAGTTGAGCTTCCTTCATCAGTAAGCCTGATCTGTAAGCCTCTATCCACCTGTGCATACAATGTTCCCACAGCCGAACAGTGTTCACCTGGACAGATTCGAGTGCTTTCGGCATGTTTGTCTTCAACGTCTTGAATGAGCCGTCACAGTTGTCGAGGAGGTATTTTTTGACTCTTCCCCAGACAAACTCAATGAAATTGAGTTCACAGTGGAACTTCAGCAAAAAAAAATGCACGCTGTCTTCTTACTTGAGGTGTCTTATATAAAAGTGGTCAAAAGGCAATGACACCACAATTACACTTTTGTTAAGACTAAATGTTGCCAACAACCTCAAGTTCGCGGTCTATGACTTTTCGAACTTTTGTGGTAGATAACGCAGCATTCATGGAGGTTACCTGCTATACAGCCCGGTGGATAACTTCAGTTTGGGGTTCTACAATACAAGTCTAGCTATATCTGGCAAGACAGATAATGTAGAGTATGTAGATAAGGTTTATCTAGTCTTTTATATGACTAGACAAAGTGATGTTCCTCTAGTCCTATGTTTGACTAGATAGAAAATAAAGGATGCTGCGTACTATGCACAAAACTAGGTAGCAAATAGTGCTAGAGAATTCCCCTGCCTATAAGGACTTATAAAAGGAATTGGGTAGAAGCTGATTGGATTTCCCTGCACAAGAGCAAATAGGTTTAATCCAGGATAAGGAAATGAATCTAAAAAGTAAGGTGCGATGGGTGGGAACTGTCGTGTGGCTTTTGCGTATTTTGGTTAGCTTGCTTAATCTCTTTTTGGAAATCTCGTGTGGTTTTTGTGGCATGAGCAAAAACCATTGCCCGTTAGTGTACACTACTGTACTGTATATACATGGTAATAATAATAATAATAATAATAATAATAAATGGCACAGCAGAACAGAAAAACGGGAGAACAGGAAAATAGGAAAATGGGAGAATGGGATAACAGAAAAACAGAAAAATGGGAAAAAGGGAAAACAGAAAAAAAAACAGGAAAACAGAAAAAGGGCAAGACAAGAGATAGGGAGACAGGAGGACAGGGGGTCAGGGAAAATGCTGAAATAAATTTAAATAGATTCACTTTGGGATAGCAGTGTATACTGTATAAAAAGTGCTCCGTTCACCTCTGGACGGTTGTGCATTGATTTAAATTATAACAACAGATGAGTCTGCAGCATTCATCTTCACATGGTCGCACATTGAATTCGATTATCATAACAGATGTCTTATATACATGGTAAAAATAATAATAAATGGCACAGCAGAACGGAAAAACGGGAGAACAGGAAAATTGGAAAATGTGAAAAGTGGAGAATGGGAGAATGGGACAACAGAAAAACAGGAGAACAGGAAAGCATAAAAATGGGAAAACAGGAAAACATGATAATTGGGAGAATGGGAAAACCTAAAGTATTATAATAATCAAACAAGCATACAAAATTTGCTCAAAAATTGTAATTGATTTCAAAATCCATCATGACTGATTAATAAGGCAAGGTGCCGCAGGCACCTCCCAAAGGAGTGCGAAGCACTCCTTAAAATAAGAGTATCAAGGAAATACCAAGGTGCTGCAGGCACCCCAAAGGAGTGCAAAGCACTCCTTTGGCCTCCTGTGCCGAAGGCACAATGATTATTAGGATGAAGCCTTGGTGCAGGAAGCTAAAAAGGAGCACTAATGTGCTCCTTTTGCTTCCTGTGCCAAAGGCACAACGGGTGTGGACTCGTGCAGATAGTCCAACAAAGGGATCTGCAGCACAGATAAAAGGCTTGACTTGATATTCCTAGTCCTCTGAACTAGATGTCAGATGCACACTAAGGAATACAGGTACAGTCAAGAAAAGAGTATATGATTTCAGAGCAAGTAACCTAAATGTACTTGGTCTGCACTTTCTGGCTAACACACAGAGTGTTGATGTCAGAGAAAGTGGAAGAATTGGAGTGTTTCTTTATAGAGGTAAAGAAAGTTCTTGTTTTTGTGGGTGGAGATGGGGTCTCCTTAAATACATGAGAGAATAGAAACTGTATAGTACCAGAAATAAAGTTGGAAAAGAGAAATGACATCAGAATTGCATCATAAATGACCTTGTAATGGAGCAAAGTGGAGCAAAAGTGGAGCTGAGTGGAGCAGAACATTCTAGCATCCAATGACATCACTATGACATCAGAAATGACATCATACCCTAAAGGTACATTTTATGAAGTATCTGGGAGGTCAAAGAATCAAGTACGTAAAGAAATGAAAGAAAAAGATGGAGAAAGTAAAGCAGAAAAAATCATAAGATGAAACAAAGCAATATGTGAGCTTTTTGATAGGGTTTTGGTAGGCTTTTAACTTTTCTCCTTGGTTATTTCTAGTCAAAGTAAATAAGCCAAAAGATAGGTATTAACCTAAGCTTTCATATGATTATCAACTTGGACTAGGTCAATGTATGATATCTTTATCATATATGACTTTTCTTCAAAACACCATATTTTTGCATGATTGGAGCATGCAAAGTGAACTATTGCACTTGAGTCTATACTCAAAGTGCATTTTGTGTAGTCTGAGGACTAAGCTAACAGACTATGTATATGCGGTGTGGGTGAGGAATGTTGTACTTTGGGAAAAGTAATGAAAACTAGTAGGCTAAGTAAAACCTCTGGGTGCGAGTGTTCAGAGTCGTCCCAGGGAGATTGCTACTGAGAAAGTTCCTCCTAATGTGTGGAAGGGAATTGATAGCTGATGAATTGAGCTTTATTTCCTATAGCACGCACGAGAGCATGAGTTGCGGGGCGAAAGGCGAAAGTCATGCGATAGAAGTAGCGTGATTGAAACCGGTTTCGGAGAAGTCGAAGAGAATACGAGTTTGACTATTGACTAGGTGCCAACTTCAGAATGAGCAGAGAATCAAGTGAATTCAAATTCTAACTGGTACTGAGGTGATGGTGGAAAGTGAAGTAAGTAATGTAAAATGAACCACTAGACATGCAACTCTAGCTAAGCGGTTTTCCCAGGGCACGGTACCGGATTGGGAGTGCTATAGGTAGTATTAATATGTATGGAATGAGAGATGAGCACATAGATGACATATGGTGACGAAATATGATTAGTTATGGTTATGCAATTCCGAGACTCACCTATGAACTATGGGACAATTGGACAGGACATGTGGAGGGAGTGTGCCAGACCTAGAAAGAGTGCGTGAGTGTGCACAAGATAGCGCGAGTGCGCACAATGTCGCATGATAGCGCGAGTGCGCGCGATGTCACATGATAGCGCGTTGTGTCGCATGAGACTACATTAGCATGCAGATGATGGATAGATGCGAGGTTGATAGGAATATGTGTGATTATGAGCCCAGGGAGAGATGAGTCTCTACAGTGGGATAAGATGTCATATACTGTTCTGCATGATTCCCATATCATGGAGGACAACGCATGCCCGGCAGCCTTGATAATCTCTTGAATGAGTGGCCTCTGTTCCTGGAAATCAGGTTGATATTGGAGAATGCGCTGGTTGCAGCATTCTGTTGCACCTGTCTCGCGCTTGGAGGAGCACTTTCCATGCAAGTTTGACTTCCAGAGTCCACATTTTCTGAGAATTACTTTGATACCTTTAGGTTGATTTGGATATTGTGGGTGGCTAGCTGCGAACACCATCTCTTGTTCAATGTGGACTCCATCATGAACAAACCATCCATTCCGCATTCATGCCTGTTTGCTGCCAGGATTAACATTCATGCGACTGCCAACCCGCAGTGCATCTTCAGCCTATGCAGAATGCCCCTGGATTTGTCAATGATGAATAAAGCCTGATAGCCTGCTCCATGAGCTGCTTCGAATGCCGGAATAATTTTCTCAGCCATCTGGGACTGTGTTTGGTGGGAAATTAATGCACACAAAATCTTGGTATGAACCTGAGTGCAAAACCACTCACCATTCCAATACCCTTCTTCCCATATTCCATAGATTCGCCTGCCTGTGAAAGATGTCCACATGTTGAACAGATCATGTCACTGCGATGAATGCCTCAACCAACTCCTTTCTTCCGTAACTTGAACTCATTGTCAAAAACCCATTCTTTGTCATTCATGTCATTGGATTGTTCTGTCATCTCATCATGAGGGGTGGGAACGAGGCGACATTCAACATAATTGTGTGGTTGAACAAAAAGCTCTTTCTCCACATCACCAATGGTATATCGGACGAGACGGTGCTCAAATTCCTTCATTGCAGGCAGAAACACATTCTGTCAATATTCCACAACATCGGGCCAGTCATGGCCATCGAAATACAATCCCTTCTTGTGTGACATGTACCGAAACCCTTCACAGTGAAGCCAACAATAGTACAATTCAGAATAGCTTCCTGACATTTCAGTAAGCGCCATAATAACACAGCCCAATGCACTGGCATCCATGCGGTGATTTTCAGGCGGAGCTTAAATTACTATGCCTGCCCTTCGCCCTCGTGTACGACGGTCTGAACGACTGCGAAGGCTCACTACTACCCTTATATCAACCATGAGCGACCCACAGAGGACCATCCGAGGTAGAGCAAGAGGCCAAATGAGAGGGACAAGAGGGACTAGGGGAGGGACAAGAGGAGGAAGTACTAATTCAGCCAATACCACGAATGCTAGCGCTCCTTCTGCCCCTGTCAACATTCCTCCTTGTACCACCAGCACTACTGCAGCTTCCACCGGCACTACCATGGCACCTGTCCCCTCCTCAAAATTCAACATCAATGGGAAAGTGGGGGCATAGACCGCACCTTCTCCCTGGTTGCATATCTTACGGCTCATTGTGGGGACTGTCGTGTACTTTTCAGCGAGAACAAAAAGAAGAAGAACCCACCTATGCAAGATGATGACAGCGGCCTGCAGCCTTCCAGCAAAGAAAAGGGTGGCATCCATGCCATCATTGCAGAGGAGATCTTTGCCAAAGATGCCCACTATGGCAACTACTATCGGGCGTATCCTCAAAAGTTTGCAGTTGCAGTTGGAAACTGTCTTACCTTGTGAGTATTTTTTCTTTCCTTCACCTTTTATATGCTAATTTACCTAGCCTTAAAAACAAATACCGAACACAACGATCAAGGTTTAATCAGACCGGCAGTGGAGTTGACCCCAGTGATACAAGTGCAGCGGCCAATCTACGTGGTGAGTCTTTTCTTCTATAAGACTTAACCGATGCGAATTAATTTGTAGAGGATGTACTAAGACAGCTTCCAACCTATGACGACCTCGACGAGTTATGGCGCAGCATCCCATCATATGCCCCCAAGGCATTTTCATCCAATCACAAAGCTGATCACGCTGGCCACCTTCTATCTATCATGCACACGAAAAGTGCTCCTGCTTCCACTGCCGCTGCCAGTAGTTGCCCAGCTCCAGATGACGACGCTGAATTTTACGATGTCAATGCTGATGTTGAAGTGGATGGCCCAGATCCGTCTCAGGATCTCCCTCTGACCATGATCAATCAGCAGCTCCCACAAAGTTCGTTATTTGCAGGCGATAATGACGACGACCTCAATTATGATATGCTGGATGGTGATGTGATGGATTATGATGTGAATGCTGGTGATAGTGAGATGAATCCCGATGGTGATGAAGATTATGACATGGCGGCACATGAGACTGCAACTTCCGGCGAGAATCGTGTTGACAAGCATCCGCGTCCATTCTCTCCTTCGCCACCTCCCGAAATTATTGTTTCACCTACGATGGCACCCCACACCCCAGTATCCGACTCACGAGCATCATTTGCTGGCCACGCAAGCCATGCCATCAGCCGCACATCTCTTTCCCACCTCCGCCGGCCCCCTCCTTCTGTAGCATCCTCTACCATAAGCTCATCAGCACGATCATGCCCTTCACCTGGATCTGCTCCGACACCTTCGCTGACATCAAACACATCAGTGTCCACCAAGGCAAAGAGTGTCAAACGTGTGCGGTCTGAAATCACAGATGTTCGTGACAAGATGCAGTTGCTTGCACAGGGGGCAGTAGCTGAGCGCCACACTGCAAAAGCAGACCAGAAAATACTCAAGTTGCAGATCCACGGAAAGGAATGGGACCAGATGTTCTCTCTTAGCCAACAGTTGATTCAGCAGTCAAGCTCTTCACTTGAGCACCAGCGCACGATAGAATCAAAGAACGCTGACATTCGTCTTGAGCAAGCAAAAGCTCAAACACATGCCTCTGAGATAGAACTCCTCCGCCTCAAGCTCCAGCTAGGAGAGCAGCAGCTCCAGCTCCAGCAGAAGCAGAGTGCTGAATCTTCATCATCACCCACGTCTTGATCGCGCCCTGTTTTTTTTAGCCCGCCCTTGTTTTACATCACGCATTTGTTTTTTTAGCTTCATCATCAGGTACTGTTGCTGTTGTCTGTTGTCCGCTGTCTGTTGTTTTTGTTTAGCATCGCGATATATTTATGGCCTTCATGCCCTTGTTGCTCATGTACTAATACAGATTTTGACGGGATATCTACTAGTTTCTGTGCACTGCGTCACTGTAAGGACTATCGAGTAAGAGATCCATGAGCTCTATCCGACGCTGTTGGCCAGGAGTACCATCAGCAGCATTATCACCTATACCGTCCCCCGCTGCAGCCACAAACCATGCCCCTTCTCGACGAGCCCATTCAACCGTACCTTCGCTTTCGTCCTCTGCCTCAAACCGAACAATCATGTTGTGAAGGATGAAACAGCATAAGATCCAATAACTTGAGTAGTGTAGGTCCTTTTCTGCAGTGATAGGGTGGCGAAGCTCTCGAAGAGATTGAAAACATCCTTTAATAGCTGCAAAGGCATGTTCGACATGAACCCGGACCTGAATCATCTTAAATTAGCAGAAGTTTTCAGGATGTTCGGAGTACATACACGGGAAAGGTGATAATTGAAAGTTCATTGATTGTGTGTTAAGGCTCTGTTCCGTGGTTTCTTGAATGGCGGAACACACCACGTCTCTACCGGATACGCGCTATCTGCCCATACCCAATGGTCATCGTCAAGAAGGTCTGCATGCTCCCGATAGAGCCGAGTTGATTGGAATGCATACGCATCGTGTGTGCTTCCCGCGTGGCCAATAGAGTAGTCGGCTATGAAGAGGTTGTGAGGCATGATCACCAACTGTGAAAATAAATCAAATTGAATGCGTGAAATTGCAAAAAAACAAACAAACCTGGCAGTTAAGGGAGTAAGCACTTTTCCTGTTGAAAAAGACCTCACCATGAAGACCGGGCTTGTTCATCAGGTTAGCTGCAGATCCGTCAATGACAAATATGCCATTCCGCCACTCTGGGCAGGTCTTTTCCTCTACCCACTCACGAGCCTTCTCAGCATCATCAGAATCAACCATCGGAAAGTACATAAACTTGTCGTGCTGATCTAATAGCGCGACCATTACACGGTTTGTGCAATTGGTGACAGACCCAACACCAATTCCTGCCCATTGGGCGATATCTTGATTTCAAGCGGCATTTCCGTAGTGCCCAGCACGATTAAGGAAGACAGCGAGCTGTATGGCAATGGGCAGCTGACGATTATTTGAGTTATTTTGAAAAACTGGGTGACCGCTGATCCGATCTAAGATGGCGTCAAAAACATTGGGATTGACGCGCAATTTTTGGCGAAATAAATCAATGTGATCCTCGGCAAAGTGATTTAAGAGTTGAATCTGTGGGGCACGAGGGATAGGGCGATTTGGTCGATTGAAGACATCGGAGGCTTCGACCTCATCATGAAGAGCAGAAATTGCATCAAGGAGGAGACTGTAACATGTGATCATATCACTAGAGTCACTGGAGTTGCCGAATCTGAGTCACTGGCAGAATCATCTTTCATAACATGGTCATAAAGCGCTGTTACTACCTCCAGCGTAGTATTATCAATCTCCTCGAGGAGTTGATCATGAATTGACCGACGAGGGGGCATAGCAGTCAGTTCGCAGTTGCAGTTGAGCGGAGTTTAAATTCTCTCTTACTCGTCAAGTGCAACATCGAGCTCTACGCAAACATACACCGTGATGATCTCTGAATTCTCCTCTCACCAAACAGGTGTAGATCCTTGCACAGCACATATCAACATACAGATGGCAAATATTCTGCTCTCATCTGATCCTAAAACAGATGATAATGAGCGCTATGTGAACCTCCTCTCATCTGATCCTAATGTGGATCATGCGCTGCACCTCCTTTCAATTATAAAAAATAGCGCTTCCATGGTACTCAAGTCACCCCTCTTACAATTGATGATACTAACACATTTATTCACTTAGGCACGTTCTTCATGCACCAGGACACCATCCTTTTGTGCTGCACATCAGTCTCGCACTAGGACACCATCCTTTCCTGTTGCTCATCAGTCTCACACTAGGACTCCATCCTCTCCTGTTGTGAGTTGCTCACACACTAGTACTCCATCCTCTCCTGTTGTGAGTTGCTCACACACTAGTACTCCATCTCCTTGAATTCTAGCTTAGTTGCTTGCATCCCAATACGCGGTACTCCATCCCCACCATCTTCCTGCTCATAAATCCACCTTGTGAATCAACCTGCACATTTTCAAAATGTTTTACATTTATTCAGCGGCCCTTCTTCTGCGTAGACTACAAAATGTTTTGCGCCAATACTTAGTGAAAATTTGACTGGCAGATAACCCTAACCATATCACAAGACTTATTAAAGGCATTTTCTTGTTTGAACGGAGTTTAAACTTCACAGATTTCAAGCGAGCTTCTTGAACTGTCATGATGCATCCTGACTTTTCAGAATGCGTTTTTAAGCCTACTCTGAACGACCCTAATGTGCAGTGCTAAGCGAGATGCCACAACCAACTTTGAGATGAATACAAGGAAAAAGCTCCAACCCAATATATCTTTTGAGGGCATTTGGCATCTCATCATTGACAACATTCTTCAGGTAGAGGTCTGCTTCTTTTGTGATCATCTCGTTGTTTGTAAATTTTGCAAGCTTTTCAGGATTCATTGATCATTCATTTGAGCAAAGATATGTGCGGGCCATACCTTGTCCCATATGTTTTCTGTTTCACATTTATATCATATTCCTGTTCTACCTGTACAATAAAAAGACTCGTCCCGTCGTCATAACATCTCAGTCCCTTCCTCGTGACTGAGATGTAAGTACATATACCATTTATTTCCGTCTAGGAGCTAACAGTACATTATAGAATTGATTCTATCTAGGTACATACTACATGTAATGAGTCCCTTCCTCGTGACTGAGATAATTGATTCTATCTAGCTCCTTCTCGCCTCGTAAGCTCGCCTGTCATCACAACAGGTTATGAGCCCTGACACGGCCATGGAAAACACGCTCCCCAGCACCACATCATCTCTGTTCAATGTCCCAGAACTAGCCGAGGATGGCAGTAATTGGATAACCTATAAGGAGAGAACATTAACGGCGATTGGCACGAGAGGCATGATGTGTTATGCTGATGGTCGTGCAGTGAGACCTGCGCAATTCGTCATTGACAAGAGTACAAGCCAGGTCACTAAACCTGATGGCACCATGGCTACGCAGGCAGAGATCAATGCTCTGGATAAGAGCATAGATGAATTCTACCAAAAGGACTCACTTGTTAAACAACAAGTCTTCAGCACCATCACCGATAGGTTGCTGCTCCATGTACAGAAACTCGACTCCATGGCTAGTATCTGGGCTGAGATCTGCAATATACATGAGGGAAAAACAGAGTTAGTACAGATCGACCTGAGGCACCATTTGCAGGAGACTCGATGCGAAGAACATGGTGACGTCAAGTCACACTTCAGCGAGATCCTGCGCCTCCGCGAATCACTCGCAGGAATGGGTGCCGAGATCGACGACAGAGACTTCTATGCCATTATATTGGTGTCCCTCCCTGAGTCCTACCGACCTCTTCTCTCCTCGATTAATGCAGCAGCGAAGATCACAGGAACACCACTCAGCCCTTATGAGTTGATGAATATAATAACCGAGGAGTACGAGCATAAAATGCTTACCGAGCGTTGTACGTCGAAGAAGGGTGGAAATTCCGCACTCTCTGCGAGAGCAAATACAGGAAAGGGCAGAGGCTCGAGCTCTACAGCAGTCCAGACAAACCCCGAGGCCAGTTTGCTACAACTGCAACCAGAAGGGTCACTACAAGTCTGACTGCTGGCGGAAAGGGGGAGGTAAAGAGGGTGAGGGTCCTAGACAACAAGGCCGAAGGCCCGGGAACTCACAAAAGCACTCTGCGAATGTGGCTGCAGACTCTGCTGCACCTCCCGATAACTATGCTTTTGCAAGCTCTAACCTCTCCTCTGTCGCTGAGCAACTGCAAATCCCCGTCGAACATTGTGGGGCCATCATTGATTCCGGGGCCAGTGCACACTTCTGTCCCAACCGCTCGAAGTTTGAGAATTACGTCCCTATAGACCTGCAGGACATTCATACAGCAGACGGTACCACTCTCAGCACGGTGGGAAGAGGTGATGTTAAGATGGACTTACCTTTCAGTTCCAAACGCACCACCGTCACCCTCCGAGATGCTCTCTATGCCCCAAAGATGGCCTTTACCCTTGTCTCCACCAATAGGATCACCACAGCAGGCATGGCCGTGCATTTCAAGGGCACTATGTGCCGCATATTGTCTGCCAGACCCAAATGCCAAGTGATAGCTGAGATCTCGCAGGTAGAAGGCCTATATAGTGTCCTTGCCCATCGTAAGACACATCACGTGAATCCCGCGAAAGGAAAACTTACAGTTTTCAAGCTCCATAAAGTCCTCGGGCATATCTCGCAAGCCTCCATTGTGGACGCGATGAAAAAGGGCCTCATTGAGGTTGTCGAGCTCGACTCCACCTCTCAGCCCGAGTTCTGTGACACCTGTGTCAAAGCGAAGGCGACGCGTCAGCCATTTCCAAAGGAGAGCAAATCCCGAGCTGAACACTACGGAGAGCTGAGTCCATACGGACCTCTGGGGACCCTCCCAAACTGTGAGTCTAGGCGGCTGCAGCTACTACATGAGTTTCATGGATGATTACACCCGTGAGACTAAGCTTCACTTCCTGAAAGCAAAGAGCGAAGCATTAGCGCCGCAGCCTACCAAAGTTCCTTTGGGCCGAGGCGGTTAGTTATGCCACTTGGCTCAAGAACCACCTACCTTCAAGGGCGATCCCAGGCCATACTCCATATGACTTGATCAACGGAGCTGCACTGGACTTGTCTCAGGCCCGAGAGTTCGGGGCGACATGCTATGTGCACATCTTGGATGCAGGTAAACTAGAGGCACGAGCAGAGGAGGCGTTATTTGTTGGGGTAGATGAGGAAAGTAAAGCTTACCATGTCTATTGGCCATCTAGACGATGCGTGACTGTCGAATGCAACATCACGTTCGCCCCGATGGACGAAGTAGTAGGTGAGGATGCCCAGGATGAGGGGGAGTCAGTGCCTGTGCCTGCTAACACTAATGCAGACAGCGCACCTAACATCCAGGCCACCTCACCAGCCATCTCACCAAAACCTCCCACAACATCAACACGTCCATCCCTACACTCCGAAACCCTGCCGGCACCGAGCATCACCTGTACTCGACCCCCACCAGGCTACTATGCTGCCCTCAATGAGGGTGAGACAGCCACTCTAGTGGCAGAGGCGCTATTCCCACCTACAGAGTCAGATTTCATCGATGAACAACCCACTCACCTATATGCCATGGCGGCTGTAGAACCAGAGGTAACCCTCCAGCAAGCACTAAACGGGCCTGATGCCATTGAATGGCAAGAAGCTATCGACTACGAGATTAGTCAGCTTGAGAAACTCGGCACTTGGACACTTGTTGACTTACTGGTGGGCACAAACCTAATTCCTTGCCACTATGTATTGGCCACCAACTGAGGACCTGATGGTGAGAAGCTCAAGTTACGAGCACGGCTAGTTGCGAACGGTCAGCGACAACAATACGGCATTGACTACTACAATACCTTTGCTCCCACATCCAACATGTCTTCAATTAGGACCATTCTTGCCATGGCTGCCCAATGCAACTGGCACATCCACCAAGTTGATGTCAAGAGCGCGTACCTCTACGCGGAACTCAGCGAAGACATCTATATGCGCGCCCCACCAGGATACCTCAAGCAGGGAAATGAGAGGAAGGTGCTAAAGTTGTTAAGGAGCTTACCGGGTTTGAAGCAAGCGGGTTTTGAGTGGTCAGAAGAGTTGGCGGGTGCATTTGCTGACATGGGCTTCGTCAGGTCTAAGGTCGATCAAGCTATCTACTATAAGTGCCACACCGACGAACACACCATTATCACCGTGTCGGTGGATGATATGGCTGTAACGTCTCAGCACCTCCACCACATTAAGCGCTTCAAGGACAAACTTAGCAAGCACTTCGAGATATCAGATCTTGGTGAACTCAGCTGGCTCCTCGGACTCAAAGTCGAATGAAATCGCACTGCACGCACCATTACCATATCCCAGAAGGCCTACATCAACACCATCGTCGAAAGATTCCACCTCACCGACGTGAAATCAGTTCCTACCCCCATGGAAGTGGGCATGGTTCTATCTGATGCCCAGCCCCCTGCTATGCACGCCCAGAGCGAGGCCATGCAAGACGTCCCGTACCAGAGAGCCATTGGGTCTCTGATGTACGCAGGAACGAGCACTAGGCCCGATGTGGCATTTGCCATTGCGACATTGTCGCAGTTTATGCGAAACCCGGGTAGAGAGCATTGGGAAGCGGTGAAGAGAGTCTTGAGGTATCTGAAAGGTACTAGCGGATATGGACTGACACTGGGAGGGACGAATGCGGGCTTGGAGGCCTATGTGGATGCAGATTGGGCCTTGCAAGCTCATCGCCACTCAGTATCGGGCTACGTCATCATGCTGAATGGTGGCCCTGTGGCCTGGAGCATGAGGAAACAGCCCCTCATAGCATTATCAACTGCTGAAGCTGAGTATATCGCACTTACCATAGTTGCCCGCGAAGTCCTCTACTTGCAGCTCCTCCTTGGGGAGTTGTACGGTGTCGAACACGAACCCACTCCCATCTATTGTGACAACCAGTCAGCAATCGCACTTGTTTCGAATGGGAAATTCCAATCACGTACCAAACACATCAACCTCAGATACCACTTCATCCGCTCCCATGTCAAGAATGGCACCTTCACCCTCATCTATTGTCCGACAGAGGACAACGTTGCAGATGCCTTTACAAAGGCCTTACCCCGTCCTTGCATCCAAAAACTTTGCCTCCTCATGAGCTTAGAAGATTGCGCTTGAGGGGGAGTGTTGGAGTCCGAACATTCCGAAGCCCGGGAGATGACGCACTAGATACGAGCGCAAAGTGACAGTTGAGCGGAGGAGGCATTACTTACTTTTCTCATCTTTGAGAACAACTTTGTATCACAATGAATGAAGCAACAATCTAAATTCTTGGTCTATCTCAGCTTTTTCTTGCACATTGCACTGCTTTCCCGCACAGCTTTGCCTTAATATCTGATTTTGTGTTCAGTAGCAGTCCCCTTTAGAATTGAACGTACTTGTCTCAAGTGTAGCAGCAAAGGCATAGCAAAAGACCCAACATAGAGAAGTTCATTTCACCTTTGCATTTATATTCTTGACTTGTGTTATATCTTCTCGTTGTGTTACCCACCCACTCAAATTGCCTATAGTGGGCAGACAGGTCTCGAACATGTGTAGGATTGGCAGTGCTCATCCTGTACATCTGAGACAGGTATGGTGGTTGCAAATTCATATTCCCACTCATCATGCAGATGTGGCTGTTCATCCCCAGCCTAATACAGACTTACAGTCTGTTTTCCATTCCAGTGACCACTGACAAATGGACTGTAGTGCTCTGAGATCATAGTGAATGTCATTTGAGATGAAAGACTATATGGATGTACTACCCCAGCAGTTGATATGGGTCCAAGAATGTCTTTTACTGTGTGCAGCCCTATGCACTTCATGTGCTTCACTTGTATTATAATGGGGAAGTGTCCTGGTCAAAGCAGTTACTACAAAAGAATTGAAAACTGTTTCTCTTGGACTATGCAGGTTTGAAACCTGCCAATGGCAATGGTTTTTCTGTCACAACACTTCTTGACATTCACTCATGGATGATTTTATTGGAGAGTTGGCTTAATTGGTCTTAGCCAAGTGGTTACCACAACAGAATCAAAATCTGTTTCTCTTGGACTGCACAGGTGTGAAACCTGCTGACAACTGTTTTTCAATGCCGCAGCTATTATCACTAGCATTGCTCCAATTGCTTCATCAAGCGCCTCTGCTGGCACTAGTGGTACGGGTAAGCTAAGAACTTATGTCTAGTATACTATTGTGCTAATTGGTGTGAAGATATGTCAGTCGAGCCAACAAGAGAGCAGTCTCAGACGATTCAAAGGGATGCTATGGGCATGGATCTTGATCAGAGTGCACCAGAAGATGAGGTAAAGTCATTTATTTCAATTACCTACCAAGCACATTTAATTTATTGAGAGTCTCCCATACAGTTATATAATGACGATAACCTCTATTGGCAGGGTGATTATGCAGATGATCTTCCAGACCCTCCTGCTGGTTACAAGAACCAGCCTGCCACACCTTTACTACCTGATCCCCTCCAACACAAAGACTCACCTATACCTCCACCAGAGCCTCACCCTGGTGACAAGAACCAGCCCGCACCTGAACCAAACCTTCCTGCTGCTCACAAGGACCAGCACACAATAGAAGATATCAACCTTGATGAAATCCAATGTCTAGCCAATGTTGTGGCCATCATGAAGACATACTACAATCCATCTCATTTATTCAAGCCCTTCAACACTCAACTTTAGATGATGACTTTTCACCATTAGATTCCAATGCCTTGGAATGTCTCTGAAACTCTCCTCAGCTTCAACTCAAAGTTGAAGATCCCCATCTTCGTTTAGCTATCGACACCTACCTTGTGCTGGAACACTCTGCAGTAGAGGCTTATGGTAATGTCTGTAAAGCCGTCCTGCGATGTTATTTAGATACAGCATTCCTGTCACACTATGAAGTCAAGCGCATTGTTGCACAGATGAGTGGGATTGAGTCTATCATGGAGGACATGTGTGTAGAGGGCTGCACAGCTTTCATGGGAGTGTCCTACCTTCAATTTGCACCGCTATGATCAGATTAAGTTTGATGCCTCTAATGGCAAAGTCAAGTCACCCGTCAAAGTGTTTCACACTATCCCCCTTGGTCTGCAACTCCAGGTGCTCTACAGAGACCCTAGTGGAGCAGCTAACATGCGCTATCATGACAAGCACACCAAAAATATCCTCAAAGAACTTGAACTTGGCGATGGCAAGCTTTCCGCCTATGATGACATCATCATTGGTATGAGATATTTGAAAGCTGTTCATGACGGGAAAATTGAGGAGGGCAATGTTGTTCTTATGTTATCCATCGATGGAGCCCAACTCTACGAGAGCAAGAAGTCAGATTGTTGGATATATATATGGATCATCGTCAATCTTCCCCCCAACATATGCTACAAGAAGAAGTATATTCTCCTGGGCAGAATTATACCTGGTCCTAAGAAGCTGAAATTCATTGAATCATGTCTTTTTCCTGGTCTACACCATTTGTTGGCCTGCAGAAGGAAGGGCTTCATATATGGGATGCGTCAATAGACAAAGTCTTCACCTCATCTTTTTTTTGCATTTGGAACCGCAGATGATCCTGGCTTACTTTGTTTGAGCTCAATGGTTGGGCATACTGGGAAGAATGGGTGTAGAATGTATTGCGGTCTCAAAGGACATCACAAGCATGGGCAGCCACAATATTATCTCATACTGCTGAAGCCTCTCGACTACACTGTTTCTGGATGCAACAACAATGATATTGACATCAACAAACTGTTGTTATCGCCATGCTCAGACTACGTCGACAACCTTTACCATGTCGTATCGGCTACAATCATGGCCCAGTACATTCAACAGCATCTCAAATGCACACCAATGACGCACCTCCAAGTACTAAGTACTGGCCATCCAGTGTCACATCAAACTTGAGTCTATCTTATGCTAAAAGTCTTTATCAAAATCCAGATCTTCTTGTTTTTTCTGAGGCCAAATAAGTCAGCAAACAGTGGAAAAGACCTAGAAAATAATCCTATATATACCCTATTGTACTAACAGGTGAATTCTACTGGTGTTGCAGGCTCTGGAGACTCAAATGATGGCTGAATGTCAGACTCTAGTTCAGTCTCACTGTCGTCGACCAGTGGTGCACTTGTCTTAGTAGTCATGGCTTCAGCAGAGCATGATGGCTGTATGTCAGACTCTGGTTTAGTCTCATTGTCGTCAACCAGTGGTGCCCTTGCGTGTTCCTTCAAAAAATTGTTATATCCTGCAAAACACATGAGTAAAACTTGGGGAAAACTCACATGGTCATGGTGTCCAACATTAATGTTTTCCTTCAAAATGACTTCAGCTACTAATGCTTTGGTATTTGCAAATTGAAATTGCTGGGCAGTAGATACTCAATACTAGGATGCCACTAAATATATCTAGAAGAACTCTCCACCTTCCAGGCTTCTAGCCAGCAGTTAACAATTGCCAGCTTTCGTGTTTCTGCATTGCTGCTGTGTGCAGATTCAACTGTCTGTGACCTTTGCCATTTCAGAGATTTTCGAAGAGCAATTTTGACAGTCTATGCAGAAGAATCAGTTGTTCACTCATAGAAGGTACTCTCACAGTTGTAAAGATAAGTAGTAGACATGCTCACAACCTGTCCTGGTCGTGTTGTTTCAAAGGTAAATTTGAAGTCTTGGATATGTGCTGGTAACTCGAGTCTGATACTATCTGCCATAGTGCCGGAGTTACGTTAATGATAAATGGAGTTAAGTTAACAATAACCCACTTGATTGAGGACTTGATGAAATATCCCCAGACTTTGGAACTTTCCAACAGAGGCATAATAGTACTAGTACATGGTCATGTGAGCACATTTTTGAGTGAGTCTAGCATCTTTCTCTTATACCACCACAACCATGTCTTATTCTTTTCCCCAGTATAATAACTTTACACTGTCTGACAATTATGAAACACCATACCCTGATATCCCTAATCATTCTACAGGTAGTTTACCTCCTCTTTGTGGCCAGCAGAATATGATGTCTCCATCCCCTGAATCAAGTGGGCTAGGGCTGTAGTGTTCTCCCCCCATGGATCTTTTTCAACAGAGACCTGATAACACACCACAACAAGGTCATGAGACTATGGTAAGTCGTGTTTTTGATACAAACTGGCTACTAGTAACAACTAACACACTATTATTAGGGAGCAAATGGACTTTTGAGTGCATATATGTGCCTCGAAGAGCAGGTTAAAGCCTCACTAAGTGATTTTTTTAAATAAATGTAATAACTTTCAGTGCATATATGTGTCTTAATGTGCAGATTAAATTCCTACAGAACAATATTTTACAGCTGCAGATGGACAAACAAATGCTGGCATGCGAGCAAGATTTACACCAGCACTATACCGGGGCGATCTGGCTCAGGTCCTTCATAGAGTGCCAAGGGTCCTGGCTCAGTGGCCGGAGTCCTGGCTCGTAGGTAGTTGCTCTTGCATGTTGTAGTCGGTCCTTGATAGATAGAGCTGCTGCCTCCCACCATAGAGGTTTGGCCTTGGGTTTCCCTTGCAGTCCATGCCCGGTCTAGCGTGTCTTTCAGTTGTATCACTGGATTTCTCGGGTGTCTAACTATTGTTTTCATAGGGCCGCTTATAATAAGCTTGTGGAATCTCTCTTACTAACTCTAGACACTGCCAGCCTCAGTACCTTCTTCCCTCAGAGTCTGCCTGTGATGCTAAAGGCAAAGGAAATTATAGTCCCTTCCTACCATCGTGCTGACTTTCCCAGCAAGTTCATATGAACAAGTGAAGACTGGAAGAAGTGCCAGAAGAAACCATCAATGCAGCTTGAAAAGTTGCATCTGCTGTGCTACATCGACGACAAGAATAACAAGCCTATTCCCTTGGAGCGCATCATGGCAATCTGTACCACATCCTGATGGGCATTCATGAACATCTGGAACATCAAGGAGGTACCAAAAAGCTGGGGAGCTGCATCAGGTCTGCCAGTAAGCTGTACTACCAAGAAATGGTGACATTCTTCCCTGAGCTTGGCTACTGTGATGGTAACTGGAAATGTGATGTCATTGCAACTGCTAGCTATACCTCTTGGTGCAAGAATCATATCAGCCACTTGGTTTGTGAAGGGACTTACAAGCCAACAGCAGAAGATATCCTTGACTTTAATAATCTCAAGATGCTGGACTCTGACGATACCGACAGTGCCACTGGTGATGTAAAGACCAAAAAACAGACCCATGACTCTGTTCCACTTAGCATCACATCAACTTTGAGCAAGAAGCGGAAGCCATCAGAAATATTAGTCCCTGAACATGAATTGCTATTGCCATTGCCAATGCTACCGCTACCAGACTCAGACAAGTCGCAGCCCACTGACCTTGGCCATTCTGACAACATGAACAAGACATGTGTATCCAAGGCCCCCACCAGAGTATACATCTTTCTTTGTACTGTCATGTCATGTCATCCTCAGATCATTGTTTATAGTTTCATGCATGGCCACTCAAATTTGCAAACCTGCTGTAAGTCTACTCGTTATATTCCATTATTCAAAAATACTCACTGATATTAGTACCACTCTTGAACTAACTACTAGTGCAGATCAACTGCCACCCTCCCCCTCTGAAGATATCCCGACTCTGTCTACAGCTCCAGTGGAGGAACCAATATCCACACAGCCAACCGGTGAACACACACCTTCCATTGCACTGACCCCAGAATACTCCCTAGATTACTCTGACATAGTACCTGACACCAATCCACCAATGGCTGTTGTCGCCAACCTGAACAACTAGTAGTAAGTACCACCACATAACTGGACAATGAACTCACCTTTAATATCCTTCCAACAGCAACCACAGTATCTCTACTAGTGATAGATGCCTCTGCTACCAGCAAACCTCATTCTAGTGCGCCAGAAAAGAAGTTAAGGAAGATGCAGATCAGGAAAGCACAGAATGGATGGTATGTCTGCATCAGCGGTGTTCCTTTCCATTGTACATATTCACAGACTCCATGACAATAACCTATGCGCACATGAATGGCTTGCTTGCAATAAGACTGGATCAGCAGCCAAGTTTAAGACCTACTATAATGGACTGTTGGAAGCACAGAAAAAGTGTGTCTTTTGTATTGTTTGTCCTTGGGTTAGACTAACATCTTTAATCAGTCATACAACGAGCTCACTATCAAGAAGATATGTAGCGACTACAACTAGAACATGTTGCACTGACTGACAAGTGCTCTTTCTACTAGGTTGTAGCTGGCAAATGGCTCCATTAGCGACACCACTCTCCTTCCGACTTCTTGCAACCTAGAACAAGCATGGGGTAGAACAGATGGTGGCAGGAACGAGCACAGGCTAGAATGGACAGTGGTGGGATGCATCTAGTTTTATTATATCTGATGTCTACCTGTAATAATGCATATACTACACAATACCAGCAGATCTGGCACAATCTAGAGTGATGCAATAAGCATTGCAGCCAAGCAATACTAGCAGATCTGGCACAATATAGGGTGACATGCAAATATTGCATCTAAACAATCTGTGACAATCATACACAATTACACACATTTACACATGTGCTATTAGTCTCATTTTTCTCTTAGTTCAGACAATTTCACGCAACCTCAGCCATTCTGGACAGAGTAGGTTTTCACTGGGGTTTATTTTACATGGGTTTAGCCAAGTGGTTACTATAACAGAATCAAAATCTGTTTCTCTTGGACTGCACAGATTTGAAACCTGATGACCACTTTTTTTTCAATTGGAACACACAATTTGCTCATGAATGATTTCCTTGGAGTTTCATCTTACATAGGTTTAGCCAAGTGGTTACCACAACAGAATCAAAATCTGTTTCCCTTGGATTGTGAAGGTTTGAAACCTGCCAATGACAAGGTTTTTTGTTTCAGAACATACCTTAACATTCACTCATGGATGATTTCATTGGAGGTTCATCTTACATGGGCTTAGCCAATTGGTTACTACAACAGAATCAAAATCTGTTTCTCTTGGACAGTGTAGGTTTGAAACCTGCCAATGATGCTAAGATTTTTTTTCAATTTGGAACATCCAATTTGCTTATGGATGGTTTCCTAAAAGGCTCATCTTAAATGGCCTTAGCTTTGGACTGTGCCAGTGCTGGTTTGTAACCTGCCAAAGATAAGGTTTTTTTATTATTGGAACATGCCTTGAAAATTTACTGATGGATGGATTCCTTGGAGGTCCACCTTAACTGATCTTAGCCAGATGATTACCACACAACAACCAAAATCTGTCAAACCTGCTGAAAATAAGGTTTTTTGTTTCAGAACATGCCTTAAAGATTTACTCATGGACAGTTTCTCAGAGGTTTATCTTGATTGGTCTTAGCCACGTGGTGACCAGAGTCAAAATCTGGTTTTCTTGGACTGTGCAGGTTCAAAACCTGCAGATGGCAAGGTTTTTTTATTCAGACCACACCTTGACATTCACTCATAGATAGTTTCCTCAGATGCTCATGTTAACTGGTCTTAGTCAAGGGGTTACCACAACAGAATTGAAGTCTGTTGCTCTTGGACTGTGCAGGTTTGAAACCTGCCAAACATTTTTTTTCTATTGGAATACATCTGGCAGTTTCACTCATGAATGATTTCCTTGGAGGCCCATCTTAAAATGGCCTTAGCTAAGTGGTTACCCAATGACACTGAAATATGTCTGTCAGTGCATGCAAGTTTGCAACCTACTGATATCAATGTTTTTTTGTATTGGAATATGCTTTGAAGATTTATTCATGGATGGTTTCTTTGGAGGTCCATCTTAACTTGTCTTAGCCAGGTGGTTACCACAACAGAATCAAAATCTGTCAAACCTGCTGATGACAAGGTTTTTCCAGAACACTCCTTGAAGATTCACTTGTGGACAGTTCCTCAGAGATTCATATTACAGCTCTTTGCATAAAGGATGGCAGTGCCAGTAGTGTGAAATTTTTGTTCAATTAGGAAATGTTAGACTTGGTGAAATTTTGCTCATCATACACTCACATTCCCTGTAATTCATTATCATCATGCCATTTATAACTATTCCTGCCTCTAAAAAACACAAGAGCCTGCTAGAGCATGACAGTGACCTTAATTCCAATAACTCCGATGATGATACTTGAATCAAAGAACTTTCAGAGGAAGAGAAACCTGACTCTGATGATGATGGTAAAGATAATGAGTCTGAGTAGTCCCAGCCCACAAAGATCCTTATACCACCTTGGTCATCAAAATCTCAGATGCACTAAATTCTGGACTTCTCAGCTATGAGGATTATGAGGTCTCCTGGTCTATTCCATGTGTCCTTCACAAATCTGGCTTATCCCTCCTCATCGAGAAAGATTTCAATGTTTTGGTGAGGTGGGCAGCAAATCTGAAAGGCAATGATCTAACCATCAATATCACAATTATTCAGAAGGAGAACTATGAACTTAAGGAGAATGAGGCTATGATTGAGCCAACTGTGAATGAAAAGCCTCATAATCTGAAACCAAGTGCATTCAAAAAATCCACAGGAATCCAGAATGTCGCAAAGGATTAGAAGGTTCTATTCATGGAGTCGGATTGCTGCAAGTTTCACATCATGACTGATCTTGCAAAATCCCATAGTTGCGAAGATGATAATAAGGGTAGTACATTGTAGGCTTGTATGCAAAATTTCACTAAGTCTAACATTCATTTCCTAATTGAATGAAAATTTCATACCACTGCCATCCTTTATGCAAAAAGCTGTAAGTAACCAGTCTAAGCCAAGTGGTTATCAGAAACAAGATATGTACCAGTGTATCACACAAAAATCAAAATCCATCAAGCCTGCTGAAAACAAGGTTTTTTTTAAAACATGCCTTGAAGATTCACTCATGAACAGTTCCTCAGAGGTTTATCTTCACTGGTCTTAGCCAAGTGGTTACTAGAGTCAAAATCTGGCTCTCTTGGACTGTGTGGGTTTGAAACCTGCTAATGGCAAGGTTTTTTCATTCAAAACACACCTTGACATTCACTCATGGATAGTTTCCTCAGATGCTCATGTCAACTGGTCTAAGCCAATTGGTTACCACAACAGAATTGAAATCTGTTCCTCTCGGACTGTGCAGGTTTGAACTCTCCCAAACAACTTTTTTTTTAATATTGGAACATACCTGGAATATTTACTCATGGATGGTTTCCTCGGAGGCCCATCTTAAAATGGCCTTAGCTAAGGTAGACAACATGCATTTACTGTAAACATCATGTGCTGTGACCTAGGTGTGACACTACATCAACCCAGACAGATAATTGTTTGAGACCGAGACATTCAGACAGATTCCCATTATGGATTATATAGTGTACATGCAGTGAACTTGAAGTACTGACATGGTGTTAGCTATAAGGCTATAGTAAGCTGTAGTAAGCTATTGTAGATGTCTAATAGTTATGTGTGTAGTATGTAGTAAATAGCTGCCTGATTATCGCAGTAGATGGGAGTGGGTAGTTTGTCAATGCCGTAGAGCTTGTCTATAAGCAACTGGAGGTAAAGTACCTTGTGTGCCATGGTGGTAAGAGCAATGTACTCAGCCTCTGTCATAGACAAGGTGATCAGTGGCTGTTTGCGGGCGCTCTAATTGACAGGTCCTCCATTCAGTAAAACAACGTAGCCCGACATTGAGTGTCGGTGGGGCTGGGATGCCCAGTCTGTGTCAACATATGCTTCAAGCCCTGCTTCTGACCTGCCTAAGGTCAGTCCTATGGTGGACGATAGGTTATGGTTCAATTTGCCAATTTGCTGCGACTGATTTTGAAGTCTGATCGATGTTGGTTGAGCATATCCATAATTTTATTAGTGAACACGTATATGTTCTCATATTTGTTTCAACCAACACCCAACGCATAGTCTCAGACCAATGAAAATGTCCTAACAACTTGGAGTTGTGTGACATTCTATTCAAAACAGAGAGCTGATAGTAGGTGTGTGGTACCTATGAAGAGGCGGAAATGAAAGCTTGCAAACCAAAGGAACGACAAAACTGCTGGCACTCGTGCTCAGACTCAAAGTTTTTGAAAGCAGTTGTACAGTTTCCATCACCAAAACTGTTCACAAAATCACTACAACTTATATCAGTCAAATAGTCCACACCGACTCAGAGACGAGCATGAAATCATGAGCCTGTAATGACCTGGCAGCCGGTAAGCAGATCACCAGATCCTAGATTGAAATTAATAAGTTTACGATTGTTGAAAGACTGGGTCAAAGATGCATACCAGAATTTTCGAAAGTCCTGTTTGTCCTGTCCGTCCTGTTCATCCTGTTTGTCCCAAATTTGGAAATTCGGGATGCCCCAAAGGAGATTGGATTTTTCCAAAATTCGGAAATGTTGCCGACACCAAGCCAACATGCTCATAAACCTATGCATGCCACACTCAGCACTACCAGCTTATAACCTCATAGCCTCACCTGTTTAAAATGGTCCAATCTCCCTCTCCTGTTGGTGGTCTGTTCACAATGAGTCCTGTTTGCCTTGCTGGGGGCCCCTGACATGTATGTTTGCATGCTCTTGGTGCTGATTTTGACTCACAGGAAGTCAAGCTCGATGGACATGGTGTTCACACATCGGACAGCATACCAACCCGCCATCTCTGTCCTTCTTAGGCATTCAGGTGGCACTGACTTATCACCAGCATCCTCAGCAGGATAAAAGGCCACCGTTTCTCTGCCAGGTCAACATTAATTCCCCGCCTTCGACTCATCCTTTTTCTCCCACTGTCTCTCTATCGTTCTTCCTTGCTATCTCTGTTGTTCTTCCCCGCCATCTCTTCATGAATCATTCTCCCTCTCTATCGTTATTTCTTGCCGTCTCTCTGCCGTCTCTCTGCTGTTTCTCTGCCATCTCTCTATTGTTCTTCCTTGCTGTCTCTCTATGATTCTTCCTCACCATCTCTCTGTCGTTCTTCCTCGCCATCTCTCTGTGAATCATTCCCGATGGCTCCCACAGGTCTGTGCCCACAGTATGAAGTGGCATGTTAAACATGTGACAAGGTGTGTTCGTGGACTGTCTGCAAGTCCAATGATCATGGCAACTGTGGCCAGCAAGCCATTGTAAGTGATCCTTTCAATCTATTTGATCTTCAACATCTATTGACCAATGTCATACAGTGTTTTGACGTCCAAGCAAATGGCACAAAGTGCAACTTTGTGCACTTTGGCTCCCCACGATCCTCTCCAGCACAGATGTGACGCATCCATTGACGGACCAGAAGTGCTCAGCATGGTCAGGCAGTGCCAATGTCTCATAAATGTGTTGAAGTTGGCTGCACCAGCACACATATCAACAAGAATTGCATATGATACACTTGTCGCAAGCACTGCATGCGCCTCGGTGGTTGTCACCTTACTGATCATGTTGGTAGTAGTGATCCTAATGATGCTGATGGCTTAGAGCTGGTTGACAAGCCCAAGGTGTCTGGGGCAGAAAATCCAAATGGTGTGCATGTCCCGCCACTTTCATACAACCCGGATGACTATGACTGGTCGCTTATCCCACCACTTGCGCCTTCACCTTCGCCTCTGCCCTCTCCCTCTCGCCCACCCAAATCTGCGACTGGTGCACCCACAGCAGCACCTCTGCCCAGACACACTGAAGTTGACGGCAATCTTCAAGTAGGCTACAGATGATGAAGACATTCCAATAGTAACCTCTTTTGTAAACCATTTCATATCGGGGAACTTCGTAGACTCTTTGTTTGCCAGGGCAAGGTTGTAGATGTGTGCACAACTTGTTGTAACGTGCTGGTGACCCTACAATTAGAGGGTACATTAGAGGTGATGTTAAGCTCCTACCATGAAGTGTGCACCATGGTTTCCCATAGTATTGCCACTTGATAGTCGATGAAGTAATGATCTGCGATCTGAACAACATCCAGCAGGGAAGCAGTGTATTCATAATAGATTTGTTGGTCACCGACAATCTTATAGTTCGTGTGATAAGAGGTATTGCAGGCTAATAGGGACTTAGCAGGCATCTTGAGTCAAAGCAGGATCATGACTCACATTCACAATAGAATTGCATGCTCCATGCGGGGACTACACCATGGTGAAGACTGAAGTATACTGCCTTGTGCTGTTCGGACTTGCCAAGTAAGAGACCTTTTTGCCGGCGGCTACAGGTCGCATTTTGGCACATCTTGAACAGAGGATAGAAAGTATATTGTACTGTGGGGGATGACACATTGGTATTACACAGACAACACAATTTGTAGGTGAAACACACTTAATCCATATGGGTGACCATGTATTTCAAATAAATCCTTGATTTTGTTGTGGACAATGAAGTGGTCTGCCCAGATACCATTCTTGAGGGCACTCCAGCACATCCTAACATATTCTGATGACAGCACACAAGCACTACTCAGGAATGTGACGACACTTGAGGAAGGAACAGTGGAGGCTCGCGGATATCGTGTGTGGCTGGCTGTGTGAGAATAATGTCATCCTTCAGCTCGTTGTCAATGAGGCAAAGGTAAATATGGTCTCTAAAGTAAGGCCAGCAATGCTGCTGGGAAGCTCAGCAGCACTCTTCAGTGTTATCATTGTAGATAGTGTAGACTGTTGGAGTAGATCTGATATGTTACTGTAGCTTGTCATCGTATTTCCCACGCCTGCTCGCTGTTGTCACAGCGCTAAGGATAATGATAATATTATATAAAATAGAACACTACTAGGGACAAACAGAATGGACAGTACGGACAGAACAAACAGAATGAACAGAATGAACAAGACAAACAGGACAAACAGGACTTTCTGACTTCCAGTTTCCTCAGACTCACCCTGGAAATATATACCATATGGTTCGAGAGATGATATTGGATGTGCTGCACGAAGCACAAGAACAATGCAATGTTCGCTTCTTTGGCATGCAAGCCATGGACTGGGACAGCAGAATCATTGTTGATGTACTTCAGAAATTTACCGCTAATTTTCTCCTCAACAAGATAGTTAGCACCAACATTGCTGTTTTTGGTGTCAACAGGGACAGTGAGTGCAGCATAGACAAGTCTAAGGTGTGGTATGAGATCCTCTATATCTTTTGGAACTTTGCCTGTTTCCAACATCTCATCGATAAATGTACAGGTCATGCCCATTAGGGCCGCACCCCAGTACAGGCAATTGGCTTCATTGAGAGTCCTCGCCAGTTCATCTTCTCTGGCAAAGCATTGATGTCCCTTTCTCTGCCCCTTCCAGAAGAAGACACGTTTAGCAACAACCTCCTCAACTAACAGAATAGCTGGTTGTGGTGTTGTAGATGCAGACATAGCTGTGCTATAGATCAATGCAGGGTGGCAACTTTTGAAGGTCCCAGCTTAACCAATCATGGTGTGTGGGCTGGTGTCAATGGCAAGTGTTGCAACAATATATTGGCCATCAGCAATGTTAAATGGTGTCGAGATGAGCTCTGTAAAGCTGATAGAAGGGATATCGTGTAAGCGGAACACAGCTGAAGCATATCCCATTCCTGTCATAGTAGAGTTAGTATCATTGAAATAATTGTCCATCATGGTTGCACATACTGATAGATGAAACTTGCTTTCAAATGTTGCCCTGAGCCTCCATTGCCGCTTTTAGCTGAGATTGAGTAGGCAGCTTTGATGACAATTTTGAGAGAAATGTTGGTGGAAGTGGCTCTGTATGGCCAATTTGAGAATTGACCACTGAGTCGATGACCAAAGATGTCTTGGGAGGTGACTGCCACAGCATCAGATTCATTATCACACTTATATAACAGTGTCAAATCTTACCATCCTGGAACATTTGTGTGGATGGTGGGAAGAATCATTGCTGGTAGAACTCAAAACCTCCTTCATCTTTGTCTTTTGAGGAATACTGGAGGTCATCCTTGGTAATGCTTGATCTGTATCTAAATTAGACAGTGCAACCTTCAATCACCATGAGTATCCTACAAGACTCTCATAGTAAGAGATAGATGAAGACATATATTTTCTCATTGCTCTTGCCAGAGCAACACCTCTTCAAACTGTGTGTTACTCATAACAAGAAGGATGGAAACACATGTGTTTGCATAAAATTTTGGGATAGGATCCTTGGTTGTTGATTGGAGGAAAAACTCTTGAAGGACAGCCTTATCAGTGTCCTGGTATGGCTGTCTTGGATCATACAAAATCATCCTCAGAGACTTATGCATCTCTAGGCTATATAGAGACATAGAATGATTGTGCGACCACTCAGTCGATAACAGGCTAAGTTCGTCAATTACAGTGAACCGAAGTTCAGCCAATGTGATGTTCAGAGCAACACAGATATCATGTTTGATATTCTACAAATTTTCTGTGAGAATATTACATGCTAGAGATAAATCAGACAATATACGCCCACCAGAATTGTCCCTGATTTGCCCTCAGGTTTGAGGTGATGAAGGGCAACACAGATCATGACCTGAAGTTTGTTTCCAGAGGATGCAGCCAGCACCATTTTGTTGTGATGCAGCTGATGGACTGCATGGTTGGGTGTGTACCTAATACTAGTGACTCGTAAACTAGAACCTATTTTTTTTTGGTTGTGACCCAAAACCAGTGATGAAAACTACTATGGCTTACCCAATGCATGTAGTGGAACTGGGGGAGGGAGCATTTGTCCCTGGCCACTTAAAGCATGGCCCTGACCAACTTGAAATGATGGCAGACCAAAACACTGACTCAGAAAGCCATTCTCTGTTAGAGCCAAATCAGCTGAGCTATTACTATTCTAACAGTAATGATGTACCTCCTTGTTGGGCAGCTGATGTTGCTTTCACTAGCTCGTGTTGTGAGGGTCCATGATCAACAGCAGCCATAAAATCTACTGTGGTGGATTCAGGGACAACGGTACTGATCAATACCACAGATCAACTCACCCATCCTCAGACTATCTGGAGTCTGTTCTGTTGCTTTGCGTTGTTCATAATGTTTGGTGCAGCTAGGACAGCATGCTCAACCTGATCCATCTTTACCACATACATAAGTGAATGAGATAGTTGAATCAACACAAGTGTTGTAATGCTGACAGAGTCACCAAGCACTAGGATTCACTGGAGTAAATTCAGTCATTGACTTGATAATACTTTGTATGGTGACTGACAGTGTGAGCTTTCCAAGTCTGTCAATAATTTTTATCAAGATCAACCATGGAGAATCATCACCAAGTCACTTGCTACACTTGTTTCAAAGTGTGATTCACATTAGAGAAACCTAAAGAGCCTTGGGTGAGGTCTGTGACACAAGTCCAAATAACCAGTAAGGCTGTCAAGAAAATATGATCCTCATGCTCTTGATATGGACAATGTATGTAAAACTCGCACCTTCCGCAGCAACTTGAACAATGCTTACAATGTGAATAACTGGCAATCATGTTGAGGTAGCATTGTCCACAGAATTCATTATACCAGTGAATTGTAATGGTGTAGTGCTGGACTCATACAAATGAAATGACTGTGGTGTTTCAATGGTGTGTGCGAGTTATGTGAGTATATCATATCAACATAGTGCTTAAATTCCTCAACCAATGATACTAGTAGCAGCAAGTGTTAGTATCTACTCTTCCTCTTCATTCATCCAGACAAACTCATAAAAGTCGGACTCTTCATCCAATGAGTTGACTCTGGATCCATCTACAGGTGCTTCAGCTGCCTTGATGTAGGGGGGTAAGTCCATGACATTCATCTCCTCACTACCTATTGGCTTCTCTCCATCATCCAGAATTGCTGGCTGTCTCATGACGACACTCCAAATATGATCCTCATCTGCAATAGATTGAAAACACATGAGTAGATCTGCATACACGTCCCATATATTGTTGCAAGTGATTGTTAGCTCACTATGACCAAGCTCAGACATGAAGGTGTATGCCTGCTCCGAGAATTCTTGAGGTACCAATAGGAAGACAGGATGATCGGAGGAAGTGTATGTGTGGCAGACAAGGTTGAGTGATGGACCATCAACTTTCACCTGTCGAACACCATAGAAGTCAGGCACCATCATTATGGTTTGAAAATTATCAAGTGTTGCTTACAGAAAAGTCTCGAGTGTCAAATTTCTCTGGGTGATAGAAGATATCGTTTGGGCGACCACGCGGTAAGATCTTGTGCATGTTATAGCATGGCTTGGTGTTATTGAACCTCTCTGCAAAAAGGTCGAGCTCACACTGCAGCCATAGGATGAAAATGAAGTGGAAGACGAGTCTATGCTCAGAGGCATCAGCAAGAGATAACCATATGAGTACAAGATGAATGACAACCTTTCGAGAGCATCCTCAGGATTATAGATACCAAAAGTGAAGCCAAACTCGAGAACATCTTCAAACCCTGGTGCCCAGCAACAACGTAGTTGACTCCAGAAGATTTTTGGCTTGATGTTGCGATGCTGCCCCTTTAATTTGTGCTATAGTGTATGAGCAAGTGCTGGATCTTGGAGGTGGCAGAGCATTGTGTGACCATTCGCAATGTCATTATTCTCAGTACCAGGGTCACTCTGCATGACGAGAGACATAGCTTGAGTGCCATAAACATATTACATTAGATTGTCAATATCACCAATAACAACTGTCTTGTACCTCCAAGTTTGTCGACCACATCACAGTACCAGCCACAGATGAGACGAGGGTTGTGATTAGTCCACCAAACTTTGAGCCAAAGGATTCTACCTGAGAATGGTTCAATCCCAACATATAAGAATAGTTGGAAGCAGCGCCATTTATCATGCTGGTCAAAGACCTAGCTATCATGAAGGCCCGCAGTCCAGTACGTTGTAGAGAACGATCCTAGGATGAGCAGTAATCAGCCATAATTAGTCCACACTTATCCTAACCATCTCCAACCATCTCTGATGCTCTCCATGTTGGACCCGACATTTTCTACCTTTGGACCTGTCGGACCTCCCGTGCACTCGTCTGTCCTATGTCCAGTCTAACCCCACTGGTGTGTAGTTGATTATTCCCATTGACTCAAGCAGTATACAGTTTTATTACATCTGTCCTCACACAGCCACAACACCTCATGGTTTATTACATGTCATTGGACCCGATATTTTGCTACTGTTCTCGCCTGTATACCTCCGGACGTTCACATACTTAGTTAAATAGAGCTAGGGCGACCTTGTACATCACCATCTAGTAGGAGGGTAAATTCCCCGATACTTGGTCACCCCATGCTGAGTATATAGTTGGCCTTAGTCAAATATACTTGGTTATCATTTGTTTTGCCTCTGGACTTTTGTCCTATTGTTCCCTTAATGTTCCCTTACCTCTGAAAGATAGTCCCGATGCTTTCCTCTCATTTCCTTCGCTCTCCCACATTCTCCGCTGCCCAAACCTTCAGACCTGCTGTTTTCCACCATCGGACTTTGCTACGTACCTTCAGACTTTGTGCTTTCACCTTCGGACTTTGTCCCCTTGAATAATACTTATGAATCAGACTTGCAGACCCCTTTAGGGTCGAACACTCTTGCTTGCAAGTGAAGCAGACTAGGCAGAGCAAATAGACTCAACATACTGGTTAGGTGTTTATTGCCATAGACACTCAATCAGGTTGAATAACCTTCAATGTGCTGCACTTCAGCCAGTGCCTCTTTCGATCCTGAACCTCATCTGGATGGTGAATATTCATATACTTAAGTATCAATTTCCTGAAATGTGTACGACAATTGTGAATGTGGCAAAAAGAAAGTATATTTTGACTAACCTTGAGACCATAATGTTCTCTTCATGTAGAAGTGTCTGCTTCATATCATGTGATCCTTATTTGGGGAAACATTTATGAACGCACTCAATAGCAGGTCCTATACTCTCAATGGAGTGTGCCTGACCACAGGATGACTTAAGGCCCCACTGCGAGCGACACTTCACTTCTTCAAGAGGCTGAGTCTGAGTGGTATTGATTCAAGTCAGAAAGCCCATCTAAATTAAAACATTGAATGGAATTTGTAACTTACAATATATTCAGCTGTTGTGCTTGAAGACATGAAATGATTTCATAGTTGTTATAGCCGCTTGCAATAAACTGTTCTACTAGCAGTCATATAGCTTTGTCTGGGACTTCAAGGTATTGATTTCATTAGCTTAACTGCTAGTGTCAATACTAGCTATACTTATGAGGAACTGTGTTCCACCCATTTTTTCCTCGAGAGTTAGGCATTTAAGATACACGAGGGAATGGATATCCACACATGGCCATTGCCTTATAACCCTCGAGTAGACTGCAGATGAAGCACTGATTACTCATAGAAGGTCAGTGGCTATGTTTGGAGTAACCCAACCCTAGACTAGGGCCGTCCTGGGTCTGATCTCCTTATTCAGAATAACCCTAACCCTAAATTTTTCCATGTCAGCCAATCATTCGATAGCGCAGCTATATGAATCAAAGAAACCCATCACCATCCTTGGGGTTCTTCATCTGTGGGTTTATACAATACTGGATTCTTCATTGAAACATATGGCACAACACACACTTATAAGTGCCCATTATTGCTCAGCTCTGTTGTTTTGTCAATCCGAGACTGTGTTGGGTGTTGATTAGAACAAATATATACGCGTTCACCAATAAAATTTTGGATACCCTCAACAAACATTGATTGGGCTTCGAAATTGATTGTGGCAAATCAGCAAATTGAACCATAACCTATCATCCACCATACAGTCCAAACTCATTTGTGCCTTTGAGATAACGTAGGACATGCTTGGTGGCTTTCCAATGAGTGCATCCCAGATTCTGCATGAACTGAGATAAGGTGGCGACAGCAAGGGATGTGTCTGGACGTGTACTGGTGGTGGCATACATCAAGGAGCCAATGCCTCGTTGGTGCATGAGTGGCTGGAGACTGGGCATCTGAGAGCACAGTACCGACTTCCATTGGAGTCTGGGCACTCTTTGTGTCTGTCTGGCAGAAATGCTTGAGGATGGTGTTAACATAGGCCTTTTGAGACAAGGTGAGGGTGCATGCTGTGTGATTCTGTTCTACCTTTAGTTCCAACAACCAACTGAGCTCACCAAGGTCGGATATCTCAAAATACTTCTTGAGTTTGTCCTTGAACAGTGTGATGTGGCAAAGGTACTTGGAAGTCACTGCCATGTCATCCACTAACACAATAATGATGGTATGTTTGTCCTCAGTGCATTTATAGTAGACCACCTGATTGACCTTTGAATGCATGAAGGAGAACACACCAGCTAATTCCTCTGACCACTTGAATCCTACCTGCTTCAGACCTGGCAAGCTTTTCAGTAGCTTCAACACCTTTCTCTCTTCTCCCAGCTTAAGGTACCTGGGGGGTGGGTGCATATATATATCCTCCTTGAGTTCCACATACAGGTATGCGCTTTTGATGTCAACCTGGTGAATCTCCCAGTCATTATGGGCAGCCATAGTTAGAACTGTGTGAATAGTGGCCATGTTTAAGGTCGGTGCAAAGGTGTTGAAGTAATCAATGCCGTACTTCTGACATTGTTAGTTCATGACTAACCTAGCGCGGAATATTAGCTTCTCTCTGTTGGGGGCACATTTTGTCGCCAGAACATAATGACATGGTATAAGATTGGCGCCAGGAAGTGAGTTTACTACCTTCCATGTGCCCAACTTCTTGAGCTGACTAATCTCATGGTCTATAGCTTCCTGCCACTTAATGGTGTCAGGTCCATTTAGCACTTGCTGGAGTGTTACCTCTGGCTCAACAGTAGCCAGGGCAAAGTGACTGGTGAGTACATATTCATCTGCAAAGTCTGACTCTGCAGGTGGGAATAGTTCTTCTGCTGCTAGACCTGCTGTCTCCCTCTCATTGAGGGCAGCATAGTAGCTAGGAGGCAGCCTTACTCTGGCCTTGTCACCTCCAGGCCTCCAACAATCGGTTTTATAGTGACCTTTTCAGTGACAATTGAAGCAGGTAACTTCTGCATTCTTTTTGCTCACAGCTCTGGCCTTCTTATACCTTCCAGGACCAGACTTGGCTACAAGGGCCGAGTTCCCACCCTTCTTGGAGCCACAGTGATTCATTAACAAATGGTGCTCGTACTCCTCACTGATGACCCTGATGAGTTCATTGGAGGTGAGTAGTATTTTGGTTATTCTGGCTGCAGCGCTGATGGAGGAAAGGATAGGTCTGTATGACTCTGAAAATGAGCCCAAAAGGATAGCATGAAAGTCATGATCTTCGATTGAGGTGCCCATCCCAGCCAGGGACTCGTGTAGCCTTAATAGCTCCATGAAATGTGCCTTGACATCAATGTTCTCTCCACATCGTAAGTCTTGTAGATGTTATTGAATGTCGACTTGAACTAACTCTGTCTTGCCTTCATGGATCAAGTAGATTTTGTCCCAGATACTGGAGGCATGGTTCAGCTTTTGGATGCACAATAAAAGTCTATTGGTGATAGTACTAAATATTTGCTGCTTTATGAGTGAGTCTTTTAGGTAGAACTCATCAATTTTCTTATTGTGCTCTTCAATCTTGGTCTGTGTGGCTGCTGAGCCTTCAGGCTTCATAGCAACCTTTGTGCTCTCGTCAATCATGAATGGGATTGGTTTAACTGCTCAGCCATTGGCATAATGCATCAGTCCTCTCATACCTAATGCCATTAATATTCTCTTCTTATAGGTAATCCAATTAGACCCGTCTTTGGCCAATTTGGGGATGTTAAATAATGCAGAGTTGGTATTGAGGTGTGTGATATCTATGATTGAGTCAGGGCTCATAATCTCTCGCGATGAGAGATATGGAGTGGACAGAGAAAGGAGCTAGAATAGATTGTATTATCTCAGTCTGGGTAAAGGGACTCAGTATATGTGTAGGTACCTAGAATGGAATGTATTCTAAGGCTCTGTTAGCTTGTAAATGAAAGTAAGGGAAAATCTAATGCTCACATCTCAGTCTGGGTAAAGGGACCGAGATGTTTGAATGATAGAGGGTATTTTTTTAAGATAATGGGTAGGATAGGAATAAAAACATATGAGTATGAAACATAGGAAGAGAAAACTCGGCTGAACGGCACTGGACTGCGCTCATACCTGGTCCATTGTCTCCAATGTCACTTCTCTCCCTGATCTTCTGTTTCCTCCAAATCCAACACAGCTTGACTCCCATTGAGGCCTTTGTGGTAAGCATCCATGAAGTGGCATGATCTGATTGCAAATCTGGGTGGTTCCATCAGAGAATGATGAATCATGTGATTGTGGCTACCTTACCTCTTTATGCTGGTGAGAGGGACAGCATCCAGCGCTCTCATCATGTTCTGCTCTAAATCACTATTCTTCATCAACATTGGGTAGCTATGAACATCTAGGTATTCTGGCGGTGAGGGAAATGAGACACCAGATGATGGAAGTGATGTACAGCAGTCGTTCGGACTCAATGGTGGCTCAATAGAACCCTAGATTACTTGTAAACATGAAAATGGACATAGTCTCTCTCAACATGCCATGAATAGATAATCAGAGATGGATGATTTGTTGCTAGAGTCTTTCTCTACAAGATATCTGTCTCCAATTTTCTCGATCAAATTTGTATTTACTTCCTATGTGTTTGTCATACTTTATCATGTGACATTTACAGTAAATGCATGTCATCTACCTTAAGTGGTTACCACAACAAAGTCAAAATCTGTCTGCCAGTGCAAGTTTGTAACTTGCTGATGTCAATGATTTTTTGTATTGGAATATACCTTGAAGATTTACTCACCCTTGGCACCACTTCAAAGACGTTCACATGGTCTATCAGCCTGGTTTCTGTGTTATGGGAAACTATGCTGAAAGCCCATCATCCCTGGGAGGGTCTCCCTCAAATCTATAATAGGTTCCTGCCCTTGCGAGGGTTTTTTAACTCAGGTTCACGCGGAGGCTTTGGCAGACCCAGAGGTTCTCATTCCTTGTCACATACTCACTGCTATGTAAGGTAAGTGTAGTATGCGTCCTTCCTCACTGTGTCCTTCCTCATCACACAGCGCCATCCGCCACCGCTGCCCTCACTCGCAGCTGTGTAGTGCGTCAACAGCCTTCCTTTCTCGTTGCACAGCGCTGTCCACCGCTGCCCTTACTCACAGCTGTGTAGCACGTCAACAACCTTCCTTTCTCGTCGCACAGTGCTATCCACTGCTTCGCTCACAGCCGTGTAGTGACCATTGCCCTCGCTCACAGCCCTATACTAGCAACTGAGGCCCAGACTTAATTGATCTACCCTCTAGAGCTTCTGGATCTACAACCTTCGAGGGAAAAGATTTGCAGGGGATCTATGGGCCTATGTACAGCCTCAGACGTTCTTCTACATAGTTTTACTTAGCTTCAAATGAATTTTTTGATTGTTTGCATTTAACAACCTAAGGTTTTTTTTAAAAAAAGAAGTTCTTACTTAGTGAACCTCGAGCTGTGCGACTTATTTGATTTTTTTTTTAAAAAAGAAGTTCTTACTATGTGAACCTCGAGCTGTGCGTCTTGTTTGATGGGACTCGCTTCGCGAGCCTCTAGAGTCTTTCGTTCAACTGGACAATTCACATTCATTAGACTAGCGACAAGCAAAATACATGAACCTTGAGCTGTGCAACTTGTTTAATTTTTTTAAAAAAAAGAAGTTCTTACTATGTGAACCTCAAGCTGTGCATCTTGTTTGATGGGACTCGCTTCATGAGCCTCTAGAGCATTTCGTTCAACCGGACAATTCAAATTCATTAGACTAGTGACAAGCAAAATACATTATAAACTAACATCGAAGGCGATCGATCAAAGCAAGCATGAGTGATATGGACATATGGAAACATCAAGAACATGCACCTGAGTCAATACAGGAAACTGCACCAAGAAGCAAGAGGTGATGTCTAGTTACCTTCAGACCACGGCGGTGACGATGAGTACTCCATTAGAGCAGGTAAAGGGCTCAACCTCGGACTACTAGAGCGGGGTGTTTGTACATCTTCAGCCTGATATGCCATAGACCCATAGTGAGGGTGCCAGCCTTCAGGCACATTATATGCTCCCCTGCTGTCACGATAACCTACAAGTCCTTGTTGAGGGACAGGCACATGAGTGTCGTAAGTCTCTGTGTGCTGTTGAGGACCATGTGGTTGAGGAGTAGGGATACGAGCATCGCGAGTCTCGGTGTGCTGTTGAGGAGCAGGTGGATAAGTGTCGTAAGTCTCCATGTACTGCTGCTGAGAAGGTGTACGAGCAGGTGCACGACTGTAAACTTCCAGATATTGTTGCTGCTGAGAAGGTGGACAAGCAGGTGGACGAACAGGTGCATGAACACCATAATCCTCTGAATATTGCTGATGGGCAGGCGCACGGGTATCATAAGTTGCCATGTGAGCAGCATTAGTAGTGTGATGGCGTGGAGCGTGCAGATACATGTCATTGCAAGGGGGGGCATACTGAGGATGGCTGTAAGCGGCAGCGTTGACACCCAAAACCGGATTCATAACCTGGAGGGGTTGAGCAGTCCGTTGGTAGTCAATCTGATCACGACGTGGACCAGGGTAGCCTCGACCTTGCGGCACCTCAAGGTGTTGCCCGTATGAAGGCACTGGAAGAGCTCTGCCATGGCCGTAATCATACGGGGTGGTTTGGAGGGCAGGGCCTTGCTCATCGCATGAGGGTGGAATCGTTTGGAGGGCAGGGCCTCGCTCATCGCGTGAGGGTGGAATCATTTGGAGGGCAGGGCCTCGCTCATCGTGTGAGGGTGGAATCAGTGACTGCAGAGGTTGTTGAAATTGAGGCGATGGAGATGAGGGGCAGATGAGGGGGGAGATGGCAAATCTTCAAGCAACTCTGGTGGCACTGCTGCTCTTGTTGCTCCCGATGGTCCTGCTGCTCCTGATGGTTCTGTTGCTCCCAATGGTTCTGCTGCTCCTGATGGTGCTGCTGCTCCCGATGTTTCCGTGGCTCCCAATGGTTCTGCTGCACCCAATGGTCCTGCTGCCCTCATTAATTCACGCGCATGAAGCATCCCACCTTCATAGAAAGCAACGTGCTGGGCTGCTGCAGCTGAACTGGGAACGAACTTCTTCGGTTTTGGCTTTGGACGTACAGGACCATCTCGGAGTTGCAAAGGTGCATCTACTGTGAAATAAGTGTCGTTGATGGTAAGCATTTTGCATAGGTGATAGTAGAGCAGTTCACATACCATTTCCACTTTCCTTGACCTCTTCTGGCTTCTGCTCCTCTTCAGAATCGGATGTGACCTCACGATAACGCGCCCAAGCCCTCTCCTTTCACGATGTAGTCTCTTTTCCCTTTCCCTTCACATCCTTCTTTCCCTTCAGCAGTGGCTCAACCACCTCAACGTCACTGGATGGAATACGATGCCTAACTCTACGAGTGCCGCCAATCGTCTTTGCCTTGCATTTGCGAGACTCCACTCTATCCTCGTAGTCAGACTCCAAGTCGGCTTGTGGAGTGTTGTAGTACTCTGAGTCAGACAGTGCCTTGACTGACTCGTTGAGACAGATGACTTTGGGAGGTGCTGGTGTCGCTGGTGTCGCCTTTGATTTTGGAGGCTTGACTACCTTAAAAGGGCGCAGAGGAGGTACAGAGGCTCGACTACCTTGAAAGGGTGTGAAGGAGGTATATCAACTGAAACGACAAGATTTTTCCAACGAACGATGGTGGTAGCAGGAGAATCATCCTCGACGACTATGGGGGGAGCAAGGGAAGCAGCCTGACTGCCATTTGACTTCTTGACTTTGGTAGTTGCTGCACTTGGCTGGAGACGAGATGGTCCTTCACAATCCATGATGCCATTGGCAAGCAACCACCGGCCATGTAAGTGAGTGGAGTGTGGTGGGGGAGCCTCCCCAACAATGACTGGTCGACTCTTGTTATTGTCGTCTGGACCTAGTAAGAGTTAGCACGCGTAGGTTAAGAATATGTCCATAAATACATACCTGTGGGCCAATGTTTGATCACCAACGTTCCCGATTTCAAGGCATCTGCAAGGATGATCTGTTCCCGTTTGTCGAGGTCATTGATACCCTTGCTCCTTGCAAGGAAGCTGCGTGTCTCTCCCAGCATAAGAATGTCCTCTGGGTAGCCTTCCATAAAAAATCCTTGACGGTCAAGGTTGTTGCGGAGCTTTTTCCAAGGGAAATTGTTTGAGCAGATGGTGAGTTTCCCACCCAGCTCCTCTTGAGAACGGTAAGCAAATGGTGAGCGATGGGGAACTTGAATAGACACTCACTGAGCAATGTAATGATTCCACCCTTGATACATTGAAGGAGGTCGGCCTGGCATTGCCAGTCATCGACATCAATGTTGGGCACCTCCAGAGCATCTGGTTCATCCTCTGTGGCCTCCGGAGCTTCAGCTGGCACCCGGGATGATTTCGCTTACGTAGTGGTCCATCTTCTTTTGTTGAAGTGCCGTCAGGATGCATGTCCTCAACGACTGAGAGGGATGTGAGGTTGCTAAAATGGCAAGTTAGAATTTGAGAAATAGTCTACACCGGGACTATGGGCTTACTACACATGAGCCTTTAAGTGTCCGATCATTGTGTCTTCATCAATCCGGCAGCGTGTTTCCCAAAACTAAGAGTGTGGAGTGAGGACTTTAATATACAAGAATGTAGGAATGGCTTACATTTTCTGTGCCTGGTGTTGTGTGTATGTACCCGAGTGATGCGTCTTGATTGACCACCTTCCCGCATATGATAAACACCGCTTCAAAACCATGTTTGGCAGCAGCATTGTCCATCTAACAGTAAGGTCAGCACATCAGTTTTGAGGTATAGTATTGAACGCACTGTGCTCACAACTTTCCTCCAAACCTTACCAAAGTCCTGCGTCCACTGTGAGACTGTCTGAGGTCCACCCATCGTCATCTCCATCTCCTCAAATGTCTCAAGGATTTCTTGCCATCTGTCCGGGAATGCAGTTTGGAATGCCTTGTAGCATTCGGCTCGGATTGCTGGCGTAATTTGAGCACTGTCAGCTACCTCGATATCGTCAAGTCTTCGTAGTTCCTGCTTTCGGTTCACTTTCAAGTAGTGACCATACGTGTTCCAATGGTTAAAGGCAGAGTGAATTTGGCCCCGGCCCTTGTGGTATGCATGAGAGACTTGCTGCAAAGGTAAGCCAGTTGCTGTGACGAGGTGATTGAAGATGTCATCGATGGCCTTGAATTGCTCATCCAACAATGTGTTCACCTCATCTGTCCTACGGCCAACCAATGCATCAGCTGAAGATTCTCCCCCACCGTCATTTCGTGGGAAATCATCTTGTGCAACAGGCTGAGCACTGAAGGATGGCTGGCGCGGAACCTCAGCAGGTGTGGCAGGGGTAATTCGTGTCTCTGGCAAGTCCACACGGCCATCATACATATTGCCCAGAGTAAAATCCCCACCCACAGGATCCCATGGAGCATCAAGCGAGGAGAAGTCGAATGTAGTATTAGTAGTGATGGGACAATGCATATAGTCGAACAGATTGGGAGTGATTGGATGATGTGTGCCCCCTGAGGATGATGAGGGATGGAGGCCTTGACCAAAGTCATCCATAGGACTGGGAAGACGTGGCTCTGGCTGCAGGGGAGATATATGGTGCGTGTCAAGAGCATCTGTGCTCAATGGGACATTAGGTAGAGCTGCCTGAAGATGCTGCTCATTGTTCAGCCCCACAGGCACGTAGGTTTGCTGCATAGTAGCAAGGGGAGGTTGCAGAAGGGGATCTGCCTGAAGATGCTGCTGGTTGTTTTGCCCCACAGACGCATATGTTTGCTGCATTGTAGCAAGGGGAGGTTGCAGAAGAATTACGTCAAGCTGAGGCCGCTGAGCATTGAGAGGGAGGGGAGGTTCACGCGGGCCTGAAGGATGCCGCTGGGGTTCACGCGACGTAGGTCGGCGTGGAATATTGCCATATAAACCTTGGCTACCTTGTGCAGGGTCACTGGGGACCTCTGGCTGTGAGACGGGGGCAAGGTATTGGCCTGTCTCGGGGTGGACAGTGTTTTGGTCCAGGGATTGGCTTTGCCACTCTCCTCCGGATGATCAGCAAGTAATTTAGCTCTTCTACCCTGCACATTTTTACCAGACCCGAATCGCGTGCTGTCGGTTTGATGCGCGTGCATAACCGACTTGGAGTCTGGATGGCGGGAGGAGATACATAACGACCGCCACCGATTTGCTCGGAGGTAGGGTCAGGTGCATCTGGACTAGATTGAGGCATTGCAACTAGAAAACAACAACATATGTCAGAGATGAGTTGAATGGAAATGCGAGTAGCTTACTTTTTAATGGAGATGAAACAAAAATGCGAAACACATATTTGAGTGTTCGGGAGTACGACAACTAGACTCCATTGTAAAAAAGCCTGTCAAACCATTGAGAGGAACTATAACATACGCTAGGTCCAAGCACAATAATTGAATAGTGCAAGAAATGTGAATGGTCAACCCACTCTTGTTGGAGGCGAGTACACTAATGGAGGTATTATCAGCTGGTGGCTACAGACCTGGTGTACAAACCCACCAGGACAACAAAATTGAGAGACTCTAACAAAAATGGCTTGATACTGCGAGTACCTGCACGTTGTGAACTCGATTCAGCATTGCTATAGTGTTTACGATGGTCGAACACTCACCTTGTTCAGAACAAAGATTGTGTTCTTGGAGTAGCGTCTGATGGAGGACAGGGAGGGCAGGAGGCAGGAAATGCCCATGGTGCCACAGACTTTCATAGTCCAATGTGGATGTGCCAGAGCACTCAGAATGCATCGGGATTCATGCAGTAAATTTGCAACAAATTGTCCTGCAAAAGAAGAGAAGTTAGAAGTGAAAACACTGTTCAGTCAAGACACAGAGGGACAGGAGAGGATCAAGAGGGTATTAGTACTATGTGAGGCGCGTGTTGCACCCGAGGCACTGCGGCAGCAACTTGAATGAGGTCTGATGCGTGTTCTGTGTGAACTGAGTTTGATCAGCCAATCAGCGCTTGGATAACAATATTCACATACAAAAAACATATACTAATCCCTCCAGTGTACGCCAAAGTTCCCCCAGTACACATATTGAGATGCTCCTTGACATGCCGGTTCTAATGGTACTGATATATTTACTATATTCCAACATGACCCGGTGGAACAAACCGACTCTCAAATGCTCACCCACTCGTGCCAGTGGCTTTAGCCTTCTTTTACTGCGTTAAGTTACATCCCGCCTCCTTACTATGGGGCGGAAAGCTAAATACCTCACTCTTGCTGATAAAGCTACTGCAATACGTCAACACACAGCAAAATACTCTCGATCTGAAAGGTGCGGAGCACTCTTGCTTTGAGTATTTCTTCTCTAAGTACCAATACTGCATGTACAGAGGTAGAAACACTCGTCGACTTTGGAATTCGCATGCATACACCAAAGCCCATGGTCGAAATGGTTCAATGCAGCCCCCCATTCATGCTTCCAAATCATCTATCCTTGATTCTGATATCAAGCTCCCATCCCTTCCATTTGATTTAATCGACCTTGCAATAACAGATCTTCCAGATACTTATCTGTTTCAACAAGCATCACAGAGTGCCAACAATCTTGATGAGTCGGATCTTGCACAATGGGATGTTGATCCCCCATATCACGCTCCTCGACCTTTAAACACCCCAGTGGAAACTCGCTGGACACAAAATCTCGTACAGGTAGTCCATGGTCGATGTTCTCGCATGGAGAAGGAGGAATTATGTGAGCGTGCTATGAAGCACAGGGCAGGGAAAGTGAAGGATCTTTGTGCCGAGTTGAGGGAGAATCTTATCCTGCTCATGAGGCAGTGGATAATGTTGCGCGACTATATTGGTGGAATGGAAGATTGTGACAGACACTGTGTAATGGCGCAGTGCCTCTTCCAGTGGCGTGCTCGAAGGATCCATAGGTATCATTCCGAAGTTCAGACAATGATGATAGGATTGAGTCCATATACGTAGGGCAGTAAAATATGAGCTAGCTAGAATACTGGAATCCGAAGTACAAGTGTTCTTAGATAATGACGAAAAAGATGCATGTCATCCTCTCCAAGAGCCATGCAATGGTACCCGTGTAGTGTCGCCGCAATCACAGCAAGCACCCAGACACCGCAGTCGAAACTGTTTGTCTGGACTGCTTTGGTCTAAATATGTATGAGATGAGACCACCTTTTGCTCTATCAAGATTGCAACAATGCTTACCATTAGAGGACGTGCGACCCATCCATCGAAGTCGACATTGATATGAACAGCATGATTGCATTGTCGGGCGATGCTCAAAAGACTGAGCAATCAGTTTCATGATGTCCTGGATGAACTGAGTCATGCTGAACTGCAGCGGATGAGTGCACAAACCTTAATATCACTTTTCCAAGGCTTCTGCTCAGCAAAGCTGTCAAAGAGAAGAAGTTCCTTGCTTTGGAGGTGTGCAACGCACAGAACCCAGTGTCCAATGTCTGACGGTCTATGGATGGGAATGATCCACACCTCTTTAGCCCAGTAACATGTCCATGACATGTTTCGCCACAGAACATCGTCAGGTGCATTATATTGGATGCGCGGGAGGTCATGAGTCGAAAGGATAGCATACCGTTCAACCGTGGGAGACAATTGCGCTGTTTCTGAGTAAAGAAGTACAGTACATCCATTGATGCAACTGTCATTGAGTAACGCAGTCCGAGAAGCAAGAAGTGCGATATCCTTCGGTTCGAATACTTGACGAGGATATCCGTGGCAAGGAGCAGATATTCGTGTATTGACAGTGCCTGGAACAATGATCCCCATTTCTGTTAGAGGTGTTTGGTCAAATGTGATGCCCTAGAAAACCCATGAGCATGGATTATAGTGCGAACAGCAGAAAAACCCTACCTTGGGGGATTGCCAGCAGAGCTTGGCTTCAGGATCATTCGTGGCGGTTTCAATATCATCATCCTCGCCGCCAGCGACTCCGGCAGTTAGGATGTCCACAAGGACAGCATCTTCGGGTTGCAAAGCAGTGTGATCAGTTTCAGGGAATACTTCTGGTCCAGTTTCTTCGTCCTCCGTAGGTATAACATATGGGATTGCAAATGTATTGATCCATTGGAGTGGACGCCCTCCAGAGACACCTGACAGCTTTTGAGCCACACGTACAGCATCTGCTGTGCGAGATGCAAATCATGCTGCAGATGCAAGCGAGCTCGTCCAACAGGTTTGAACATGCTGAAGATGCTCCTTCCGCTGGCAGAGCAGGATAAGAAAATGTTCGTCTGCAATGCACTGTGAGTTTGGGCAAGGACACGGGGAGGTATGATATGTACTACCGGATGTCAGAAATGCAAGTTCTATTGCCGAAAGCTCGTCACCAAACCATCTGCACAGGTTGTCTGCCTCCATCCCAAGATGCTGCTGCTCTTTGATACATCTGTCTCTCTTCAACATTGCACGAATTCCATCGCGGACATCTTGATCATCCAGCCAGCGGGGAACCTCCCCAGTCGAAGGCGTAATCCATATGTCTTCCATCAAACTCTGATCATTGCGTAGGTCGGTTAGTTTCATTGGGAGAGGCGTGGGTAGAGGAATGCCGCAATGTGGATCATATAGAGCTTCCAGTCGCTCACAATAGGCATTGAATTTTCGAAGGGCAGCCATCAATGCTGGCTGCCGTTTCGCAATTGCTTTACAAGTCTGTTGGTGTAGTTTTGTACCTAGTATGTCGCATCAGGTTAATTCATTCAAAAAAATTGTTTGCCTTACCTAGTGCTTGCTGTGATCCACCTACCGCGCGATCAAGTTTATCCCACTCGAAGAAGCTGCCAATGGCACGCTTATGAATATTAATCTTTAGATCGCGTGCCAATAGCAATGTTCAAATGAACTTGAGGTTCAAGCCTTCTAGTTCCGGGAACCTGTCCTGAACGTTAAGTGAAGCGTATAATACTTCTACCTTGTGCATAAGGCACTCATGCGCTCATTCAAGACTTTTGATTGCATCAAGGGTGTCTTCCGACATCTCACCCTTCGCAATTGTATCCCTCGTTGTCTTGAGAGCTTTGTCTGAAGCATCCATGTCTGCTTGCAGAGCAAGGATGGTGTCCAGTTCTTTTTTCAAACGAGCTGGGGCATCTAGTATGGCAGGACGTCAGGAGGGCTGCGATGATCGTGAGGAACATTATGCATGAGCATGAATTGAAAGCTGGGACTCCTTTTGCATCGCCCATTCTTTTCGCAAATCACTCACAGGAACTTCACACTCCTTGAGAATCTTCTGGGCAGCTGTGCCTTGATCCTCCACACCGCGCCTGAGTCGGCGCCTAACCCATTCCCCGAGATCCGCACGCATCTCGAGTCTGATTGCTCCAGCATGCCAATCAATTAGCCACAGTCGATGTTGCCTCTGTTGTGTGAATGTGAGTGGAATTCAAAAAAAAAACATGTGAGTACGTACAGAAGACGACCGCTGTATGCCTATCAATCGAACGAACCTCGACCAGAGCCTCTCTGTCCCCTCTCCATCAGACAGGCCTAAACCGACAGTCATTCGCGGGTTATAGACGAGCTGGCAGGCCCATTCGTGTCCGTAAGCATGCATGGCGGTAGTCACGAACCATAAGCGCTCTATGATAGAGTTTGGTAAGATGTCGTACTATTTGCAATTAATATCAGTTGATGACAGGCGAAGGAGCTAAGAGTCTAAGACTAACCTGATTTAAGGACTGCAATAAGACGCACCCTACATCATAGAGGGTGACGATGGTGGCACTCTCAGGTAATAACGAAAAGAGGTGATCGATCAAGGCAACTGAATACTTTTGTTGCTCTCCAGGAGTGTCAATGTTGGCAAAGAATAAAGGAATGTTGTGGCGGCAAATTAGTGCCATAAGTCCTGCATTGTCGAAGCTCTCCATGGCGGCTTTTTGTTTTTTGCCATCCGCCGCCTCATAGGAATTCTCACATAGATCAATTGCTTCGTTTGGCATGTGCGATATGTGCAGCTTAGGTGCAGATTTTCGACTTCGACTGATGCGATGACCAATAGCATCAACCTGCGCCTTTGAGAGGAAATAAGATGGGTTGTAGAAATGCGGTGAATCTCCTGCTGAACGTCGGTGATGGTGGTGAAAGTTGCCATCAGTGGCGACATGTATATCACCCCCTTTGTCCAAGTCTTGGCCAAATTTGACACCCCCAAAACAGGCTGGGCAATGCTGGATGAGGATGGATGCACAGTGTTCCCGCGGTACCTTCTCTTCTCCAGATAATTTGGGGCCCGTTATGCTGGATGGTTGAGGATGCTCTGGAGCTGCCCGCAGAGCTTCCACTCGATCACGACATGTTTGTATAGCTGCTTCTAACTGGCGCTCGACCTCTATCTGCAACACATCGAACCATTGAATGGCACAACCTAGACTCCGCCGGAAAGGTTCTTGAATAATGTCGCCCTGGGTCATGTGAGTAGCCAAACAAGAATTTACTGAAGTCAACCCACACATACCTTTGTGTTAGTTATTCGATATCCTCGTCGGATGTAGTGAGTGTTAAGTGAGGATGCAAGCGCATTGACAGCATCACATGAGCGCTCAAAAAGAGAGCGATAGAAGATGAGGAGGTCGACTGATATGGCCATGCATGGTTGGGAGGGAGCAGTAGGGAATAGGCCATGGAAAAGAAGTGTTTGCACTAAGTTGGCACATCTACAGCTCATTGTATCGATGGAGATGAAGTCTGAAGAAATTAGTGAATTCACAACTCCATGTGGGCAATTGAGTAGTACTTACAATCAAAAAACAGACATGTAATAGATGTACATTTTTGTGCGCACGTGTGTGAGCTGCACAAAGACAAAACCTTTGGTGCTCGTTCGAGAGGTGCTCCTAGTGTCCATGCAGTGTAGTCTAGCTGAACCGCAACCAGGGTAGGAATGACAGTTTTCCAGTTGTCATACAAGCGAGTAGACGTGATATCAGGCTGCGTGTGGTGGCTTGGTGTGGATTGTGAGGTAGGTTGGGGAGAATTGTTGTTGTGAGGTGCAGGTACATCTTCCCAAACATCGTTAGTGTCTTCCTCGAGGACCACAGTGTCAGTTTGCATCTCTGGCTGGATGGGTGAAGTTTCTTCAGGCTTCGCTGGACCTGCAAGTAAACTTGCCATCTTTGTGAGCAAATGGCAATGTTTAGTCTTGTGACCTGGGATGTCGACTAGTGTCTGGGTTTTACGCTTGTCTCTGAGCTTCCGTGGACTGGTGAAGTGGGTGCCCAGCCCAGATGAAGTAGGTTGAGCAGCACGAGTACTACCTGTGCGTGGAGCCATGATGACTTGCAGCAGGAGAGTTATGAAACGGCAGCAATTACCACATAAGGTAAATTGGATGAGGTGCCGAGGTGTTCCAGCATGATGGCGGAGAGCAACGAGCTGCGCAGGAGGTGCGCAGAGGGAGGGCAACGAGGTGCGCAGAGGAAGTGCGCACAAGGAGGGCAACGAGGTGCGCAAAGGGAGGGCAATGAGGTGCACAAAAGGAGGGCAACGAGGCAGTATTATATTTTTAGAATGTAGCTATTTACATATGGAGGATCTTGGGAGGATCCTCCCGGATGAGGGGTCTCTCAGCCCAGTTTCCCATAACATAGAAACTGGGTCTGAAAGACCCTTTATTGGCACCGAGAAGTACTGCCTGAGGTGGATTTACTCATGGATGGTTTCTTTAGGGGTCCATCTTAATTAGTCTTAGCCAGGTGGACCGTGGTTACCACAACAGAATCAAAATCTGTCAAACCTACTGATGACTTGAAGGTTTTTCCAGAACATGCCTTGAAGATTCACTCATGGACAGTTCCTTGGAGATTCATATTAAGTAACTAGTCTAAGCCAAGTGGTAACCAGAGTCAAAATCTGTTTCCCTTGGAGTATGCAGGTTCGAAACTTGCCCATGATGGGGTTTTTTTCCATCAGAAGACACCTCAACATTCACTCATGGATGGTTTCTTCAGGGCCCATGCTAACTGATCTTAGCCAAGTGGTTACCAGAGTTGAAATCTGTTTCTCTTGGAGTGTGCAGGTTTGAAACCTGCTGATGCAAGTTTTTTCCTGGATCAGAACACCCTACAATCACTGCGGAAACGAGATTTTAGCCAGACCCTAATCAGACGGAGATGACATATGTAACACGACTCTAAATGTACCTACCTTGTAATCAGATGTAAATCCGACGTGTCGCAAATTTTGCTCGCTCGGTCTGAAGCAACACATGTAAACAGACACTTTTCCAACTTCGTCAACACGTCTATTAGGACCCCTTTTATTCTCTTCAAATACCTGCTATTCCACCACTAATCAACACCGCATATTCAATATTTCGACGTCTGTTTAGGTCGTGCTTGAATCAAAGTAAGTTTTTCAAAAATTTGTCTAAGTCCCGCGTTACAAGGTTGATACTAATCTTGCACTATGACAGACCACGACACGATCAAGCTCGAGCTTCCCGCTCAACTCAAATCCTTCAATTTCACTTTCAAGTGTAGAGTACCGGGCCCTGTGGTAAGTTCTCCCCTCAATTGTACAACCAAACAACTGCTAATCAATCTTATATGTAGACTATCGAAATATCATTACAAAGGCCTCTCAAGCGGCCGCATTCACAACATAGTACCGTGGATGGTCCTGATGACAGTGAGACGGGAACTCAGAAGCCCCCAATGCTTGCCCGTTGGATAGATGCCCAGGCAGAGGTTTTTTTTTTGGTGTACTTACTATTTGGCGCTCAATGGACTCAAGCAGCGTCAATTGTTTCTCTCGGCAGTTGTCAAGGCAGATACTCGTGAGATTGATGAGAGCGTCACAGAATCAGAGTCCGATTTACCAGATGTTCAAAATAACAATATCGTGAGTTGTTTCTTGATGCTCGTTTATACTTGTTCGTGTTGCTGAATGACACCTACATATGCTAGACACCAGCCGCTGTGGTAGATGAGAGTGTAACAGAGCCAGAGTCGGACCTCGAGTTGGACCAATCACCAGAGGCACAGACCCCTGTAGAATTCACTCGCTACTACGAAGCCCTACTTGTGAATGAAGCCCGACTCGCCAAGTAGTAATAAATTTGTAGTAGGCTATAGCATGCTCACGCAACTCTAACATAATCTAGTTTTTACGACTTGTTGAAGAGCTGGCTTTTCTTTGTGTTCCGAACCCTAGACTAGGGGGAGTTTTGCTCACGTGACTGCATACAGTCCGACTTGTCGATATCGATATCGTGATCCAAACCCATTGATCGACCAACATGGCCCCCCCTGTACGCTGCTATTGCAAAAACTGCAACGGTGTTCTCATTCCACCTCACGTATTTCGCTCGCATGAGTGCTCTGGTTTACGCCAACGAACTCTTGCTGATCAGGCCAACTTTACCCGGCGTGTTGGGCAACACATCATCTCACATGCTCACACCGATGTTGGGCTAGTTCCTCAAGGATTTTCAGTTCCCTCTCCCTCCATTGTCTCCAGAGTTTCACGATCCTTTGGAGGATGCCATCTTGGATTATGGGGTCCTTACAGATGCAGATCTAGGTATCCTAACACCGGGCAGCCCCTTGCCCAATCTTGGTCCCAATGTCCGCAGCCCAGACACTCTCCTTGCCGCCATAGATCATTTTGATTTGTACAATGCTGCGACGATGGCTGGGGCTCGGCCCTTGACAGCTCACGATGCGCATGAACTTCCTATTGACCCTGAGCAATGTGTCTTCGAGCGACACCTTGCAAAGGCACTGGAACAGCATGTAGACCGAGCTGAAGAAGGCTTAGATGGCCTCGAAGCCAAGGTTGATATAGATGCAAACTTCGATGATCAAGATGAAGATGACATCGAAGTTTTGAAAACTGGACTTAATGAAGATGACCCTGATCCATTCCTATCAGAGGAACCACTCAATTCACATGACGATAAGGACTTTACTGCAGTCCCCCCACACCTTCTCACCATATATGCACTGGTATCGTGGTTACATCTGCAGTTCCATCTGCCATGGGTGGCTTGCAATGCCTTACTTACCATTTTTGCATGCCTTCTCATCTCACTTTCACCAGCAATTGACATACCTTTCGTCACTCTCCAGTCAAGCAATCGTGTTCTCGGTGTGGACAAGTTTACCTATGCACTCCCTGTCTGCCCCATGTGCCGGGATGTTTATCCCCCTGCAGGATCCACGCACTCGCATGACACATGCACAAGTTGTGGTATCGACTTATTTCTTCCAGATCAAACCAAACACGGAAATCTTCGCAATACAAGATCACCCGTCATCAAGTATCCCTATCTCCTGCTATCCAAGCAGCTCAGATCATTGCTCAAGATCCCTGGCCTGGAGGCTCTTCTTGATTCTTGGCGAACGAAGGCTCGGAGGCCAGGTGAATACACCGACATTTTCGATGGGGACATGTGTCGTAAAAAGCTCCAAGGTGCAGATGGTAAGCTTTTCTTTTCAAACCTTCCACACGAGAAGAATGGCCCAGATGGGGAGCTCCGCATTGGTGTCAATTTCGGATGTGATTGGTATGTTAGTACTTTGCATTGTGACCATTTGTCGTTGAGTTTTCCTTCCAGGTTCTCATATATTCGAAGCAACATAGCACCATTCCACTTTTCTGGTCTGACATCATTTTTGATATGCAATCTCCCACCGGAATATCGGTATTTTCTTGATTCAAGCGCTAGACAGATCATTGAATGTTGTCTAATCTAGCTACCGAACATCTAATTTGATGAGCACAAGCATTCTTCCAGGTCCGAAAGAACAGAACCCCGACCAAATCCAGCGCTTCCTTCGACCCATCATCTCAGACTTACTTCGCCTGTGGAAAATTGGAATAAGGTTACCCACAGAATCATGCCCTCAAGGTATATGTTCCAACTTTGTTGTGCAAATGTCGATTTCTGATTATTGAGTCTTTCAGGTTGGCTTGTTCACGTTATCTTAGTAGCTGTTGTTTGTGACAAACCGGCTGCGCATAAAATTGGAGGGTTTGCGTCTCATTCTCATACGCACTTTTGTACATGTTGCTGGATCAAGAACGAAAACAAGGATACACCACAATCATTTCAGCAAGGAGGTAAGCACAACCTTATAAGTCTTAATCAGATGTTTGATTGTTACCGTAATAGCATTTCGACCACGCACAAACGTGGAACAACGAGATCTAGGTGAACGTTATCGAAACCTTGCTATGTCAAGTGCCCGAAAGACCTTTGTGAAGGAACACGCAACTTGATATACTCAACTCTCGCATCTCCCATACTTCGACTTGGTGGAACAGATCGTGGTTGATCCAATGCACAACCTATTCCTAGGTAAGTTTTCTTACTCTGTATCAGAGAATGTCACACTTATGCTCTGTAGGTCTTGTCAAGACGCACTTTTATAACATTTGGGTACAATCCAAGATCCTTCGGCCAAATCACGAACTCGAAACATTTCACAACATGCTTGCCGATGTAAGTTCTATTCTTGTCTTCAAATACTAATTGAACTATGATATTCATACAGTTTATCGTCCTGGGATCATGTGGGAATTTGCCGACTGATATTGGGATGCCATCGGGGGGCTCACTGACAGCTGATCAGTGGTTACTTCTTGCGACAGTCTATGGTCCAATTGTGGTAAGTTTATAATTGTTTCGCTATCTACTAATGACTATATGCTGTATCCCTACTAATACCAATTTCAGATCCCACAGCTATGGAGCACCTGTCTTCCAACTGATGCGGATGATGATATTCGTCATCAGCGTGTCACACAGATCAAGCGAGCGGAGACTCAGAAGGAAGCTGCAGCAAACCACAAAGCCGCACAGCAGAAAGCCCTCAATGAAGCGAAGAAGAATGGTAAGGATGCATATGAAGCAGAAAAAGCCCGAATCGCACAGGAGAAACTTGCAGCAGCAGAGGCAAAGACGCAGGAGAAATTGAGAGTTGCCGCCACTAAGCAAGCTGAGAAAGTGAGACTAGCAGCAGAGAAGAAAGCAAAGGCTGCTGAGCGAAAGGTAAATAGATATTCTGTGCACGCTGAAGAAGAGGAATCTAGACTGTGCGATAAGGGTCAGTTACAGGGCGGTCTGCAGTCAATCCTGTGTGCGAGTATAAAGTCGGCCCAAAGGACAGCAACTGAGAAAAGGAAACCTCTAATGTGTGGAGGGAAACCTCTGATACTGGTCGAGGACTAGGAGACGCGTGAAGCGCGACTTACACGACGCACGATATACGAATGCGTGCGATTATGCGTGGGTGCGAAAGGTGGTGCAAGCGTGCGCGACTGAGAATTCTTTGGGTGAGACTAAGGGTTGTTTCCTTAGTAGTGGGGGAGTGCCTCAAGAATGCAAAGAGACGCGCGATGCGAAGAGACGCGCGATGCGAAGGCGCGCGAACGAGCAGAGAGTTGTTAAAGAGATTTTAGATTGTGTGTCTGAGGGTAGCTAGTTACAGCGGGCGTGAGGTGCGGGAATTCAATCCAGAACCAAGTCCAAGGACATGAACTATATGTAGTGGTAAGCGGCGCTTGTAGCGCTGAACCGAACCAAGTAGGCTAAAGATAGAATTGTAGGTAATATAGTAGGTAGTGCACGCTTAGCGCGCAGGCATGCGAAAGGTGACGAGACAAGTTAGCCAAAAGGAGAAACCATGGGAAGGACGCACCAATGGACCAGCGAGGACATGGAATGGATGGATGGACGGGCGCGCGAAGGTTTTAAGGTGAGCGCGCTGCGCGCGCGACGTAGCTAGAGCATACGCGACGCCTGTCCAAATGCGATGGCACGCGAATGCGCAAGACTTGTCCTGAGGACTAGAGCTGGGATGTAACAAGGAATTGGGAGATACTGAGAGGAAGTGCCTGTATAGGCGCGAGTCTCTACAGCGCACTGTTCTAACTTTCAGATACCAGGCTTCTAAGAAATGCAAAGCCACTGCGCAAACTGTCAACGACCTTCCAGAGGGTCAGATACGTGCATCTCCTTCAGCACCAGGCATAATCCCCGCATCTGAGGATGCTGACGAAGCAAATGAAGATGTTAAATATTCACTCCACCCTGATGATCCCACTAACTTTCTCAAGCTATGCACCGCACTGCGCATTCTCATCAAATGCATGCTCTCTGATGAGGATATCAATCACGCTGATAGGCTAATTCGGGAGTATAACACGGAGCTTATACATGTACGCTGTCTGATTTCTATTTGTTGTCTTCTCTTCGGCTAATTTCTCTTCAGCTCTATGGTTCTAGCGTCCTTAAGCCTAATCATCATTTCTCAACTCACGTTGGTGTCTGCGCACGCAACTTTGGTCCCCTTCATGACTTCTGGACGTTTTTGTTTGAACGTCTCAACAAGGTACTAAAGTCATTCAAAACTAACAATCATGCGAATGGCGAGCTTGAAACGACTTTCTTCCGAGAGTTCCACAAGACGTGTGAAATTGGAAGGCTGGTAAGTGTCTTCCGGCGGTCTACTCTTTCTGTCAACTTACATGCATAGACATTCAACTTATTGCACCATCCTAAAGACTCGCTTCCATGTCAAGCAGCTGAAATTATGCTCAAGGCATCTAGCGAGGAGCGAGGAACTGTAGCTGGGCTCGCAGCATTATCTCAAGATCTTGAAGATGCTCAAATAGACGGTATTTATATCTAGTATCTCATCCAATTCTCACCGGTTCTAAATTACATTATCAGCTGGCCAGGTCTACGCGCTTAGTCCCCGACACCAGATAAAGACTATGTCTACTGAAACCTATCAACTGCTTGCTCACACAATCTGTCTTCAATACCCACTTACACCTGTTCATTGCCGCTCAGATCGTCCTATGGTACATCATAGCCTTCCGCTCGACCGCAATGCAACCTTTTTTGACTACGTGATCATTCACGGCAGGCGGTATTATGGATCAAGAACCGTTGGATCCAATCGTTCTTCTTTCGTGCACGTCACCATCCCTGGCCCAATTGTTCAAGATGCTTATGGAGAGGTTCTCGAAATATTCCAATTCAATCAAAGATTTCGCAATGCAGACACACCGTTGTGGTTAGCTCGCATGCGTTGGTTTGTTCCATGGAGCGGTGAATGTGAGAAAGTATGGACCGACTTGTAAGTCGCTCGGTTCCTGATAGTAGTCATGCGATTTAATGTGGCGAATTTAGCAAACGTGCTAACGTACATCTCTGGGTACTCGGAGAGTATAATGATCACGATACACAGCTACCACTGCTCATAGACCCGGATTGGATTGTAGGACAACTGGGTATGACAACCGTGTCATTGGGTGATAATAGGATGAAAGTATGGGCATTGATTGAAATTGTCAAGGTATCAATTTTGAGGTTTATACACTACATGATCTCATATCAACATTTGATGCAGTAGCAAGAAATCATCAAGAGAACGGTTCATTTCGCTAATTGCCAGTGGATGGGCCTGTGACAGGGAGATCCTCTTCATCACTGCTTGACTCGTCCTTCTCGTGCCACTCATTAAGCTCCCTCAGAAACTTCGCATCATCCTTGTGGATGTCACCTTCCTTCAGCCGACCATAGAATCCAGACAGCCATTCTCCGCCGTCTAGCAATGCAATATCTGCCTTTTTCTTCAGCCACTTCTCGGAGACCATAGATCGGAAAGGAACAATTTTTTTGCCTGAGAGCGGTGGTGGTTCACTGTGCATCTTACTCGGTGCAAGATTGAAAGTGGATTTGATGACTTTCTTTTCTATTACTCTGCGGTGTTTGGGTGCTGGCGCCTCTTCGTTCTGTCCATCAGGACCTTGATTCATCTTGGGCTTTTTGAATGACAACCAACGCAGGAAGGCCACATACTTTTGGGTCAAAAAGGTTAGTAAATTGTTCAAATGTTAACTTCAAATCTCACATCGATGCTTCTCCATTGCGCACCCTCTACCATGAACGTGCCCTTTCCCACATCAGCATCCCTTCGTCTTTTGAGGGTGTCTTCTGTAAGGTTGGTGTCTGAGCCATAGGACAGCACATCTGACGTGAAATCTGTGTCAATCATCGCTAGGACACCAGGATGACCGGAATCCTTCTCAAAAGCCTCTGCTGCTTTTCGACGAGTTTTTGCAGCCTGGGGTAAGTCAGATATCATATTGAGTTTGATATTTTAGGAAGACTGACTGTTTGACGAGGTGAACGCCGCTGTCCTTGGTTCTTGCATTCTATAGCTTTTCGTTATCGTGATGTTCAAGAAATTGCTTGTGGATGTTGCGGAAATATGCCTTCGTACAATCAGTAATTAATTGGCGGTCATAGTCGGCATCTTGTATCTCGGATTTCGAGTTTGGATCTTCATGCAATCGCTATGTTGACTAAGTAAGTCCACAAGTTATGTTCTTCAATTGTTCACTCTCACCTTTTCATTATCCCAGACTCAATTGACAACTTCTTGAATGAACACTGCATTAACCTCATCATCTACGTTACCCTGCCAATTTGGGTACCAAATCTTTTTCGTGTCGACTTCTTGGTATGCCTCTCCAGATTCTAATGGCTTCATGTTATTCAAGAGCTTGGCTCGTGCTGATTTACTCAAGGACCGAGAGATATTGCACAGGTCTGGAAACATGGGATGAATGATGATCTGCAAGAACGGTGAGTTTTTACATCTCCAAAGGAATGCACACACGACTAACTTTTAACTTGGGATGGTCATTCGAAATGTTCCTTGTAGTTGCTTTCTTGTTTCTGGTGGCCTTACCTGATTCATACTCTTCCCTCAACTGCGCCATCTCTCCCTTAAGACTCTGCATCTCGCCTTGAAGTGATTGCACTTGTGCCGTAAGTGCATTGTTTGAAGTCACAATGTTCCCACAGAACTGTTGCATGCTTTCGGACAGATGCACAAATTCGCTGTGATTGGCAGTCCCACCCTGCGGACCCGAGTTCTGCATGTCTCCAGTTTGGTCCTGGAACAGCAAGCCGCCGCGTGGGTATGGGTATGTTCCGGCATGATGAGGTCGTGCAAACTGATGATAGTCTGGTTCATGGCCTCCACCTGGTGCCAATGATTGCGAGCGAGAGCGCAGCTCGCTGCCTGACGAGAAAGGAGTGTGCGAGTTTCCATGACCGAGGTATGGTGTTCCGGCTGGCTGGGGGTTCATATAATTATTGACGCTGTGGATAGACAGGGAAGGTGTGCGGTGCTCATTGTGCCTGGGGATGAATGGAGTTTCTGGTAGGTTGTTATTGCCCGACGGTCTTCCCATATTCTCATTTACACCATCTTCCCCAGGCTAATACTAATATGTGAGTTTTCTGTGTTTGCATTGAATTAATTCTGACAGTTTACCATTGCAGGATTGCCAGGCAGCCGCGGTCCACTGAAGTGCTCATCATGCTGTGGCAAGTCGTTGAGCGAGTCAAGCGGGGATGGCCCAGGATGAGGCTGTCCAAATTGGTGCGGACCACTCATCTGAGACTGGCGGTCTTGACTAATTCCATGTTGGTTAGGATACATGGGGGCACCGTTAGGGCGTCTCTGTGAGCCTCGAGACCCATACATCATGGATGCCTGCAGGTAAAGAGAACGAAGGGAAGGGCAAGCAAGAAGCTACGAGCAAGCGCATGGCGCACCGCGAATCCTACTAGTATTTGCAGAGTCTAATTAGATCTACTTGTTATATGTATGCAGACATAATCCGGATGTGCGAATCATATTTCCAGATATGATCCCGCTGTTGGTTTAGGTCCGAGGACAACAAATCTACCTCCGCACAACTGATGTATGTGGGGTCGGATTAGAGTCAGCACTGTGTACCTCTCGCTAGTCTAGCGCTTCGGGATTTGCATTGTATGTGACATCTGTTTATATTCCGCATATACAGTCTGTCCCTACACTAATCCGGCCTGACTATTTTCTCGTTTCCGCAGTGAATGCTCATGGATGGTTTCCTCAAGAGCTCATGTTAACTAGTCTTTGCTAAGTGGTCCCCACAACAGAATCAAAATCTGTTCCTCTTTGACTGTGCAGGTTCAAAACCTGCCAAACAACAGCTTTTTTTATTGGAATACCCCTTGACAATTACATTTCAAAATGATTTGCCAAAGGCCCATCAAAGATGTGACAGCTTGCCAGATTATGATCAATACATGAAATCAATAGCATTCCGCTATGCGGAAAAGTTTAAACGGACGGTATAAGTATGGATGTCGTAGATCTAAGTAGATTGAGCAGTGAATTATGCCAAAACACCCGAAATTCCTGCAGCTCCATCCACCTACTTTCGCAATGGCTGAGGGCCAACTTTCGTATTGGTGAATGTCAGGTACCGTTCGTTGACTGTTTCCCAGTTCAACACGCTCCAGAACTCCTTCATATATTTCTCCTTGCCCCACACCCCATGGTCGAGAAGCCAGCAATGCTCGTGAATGCTGACGCAGAACAGGGGGTAGATCTTTTCGCCCAAATTATGTAGGCTCCTCACGGAAGGGTCCAACACCCGATCTGCGGGCTCATTATCATAGAAAGACCGAGCGCCGTTTAGGTAACTGCGCGGTGATGAGTGCAGCGTTCGTACGGGTGCAGAGGGGTGCAGTGGCGCAGGGCCCTGGGACATGCCTGACGTGGGTGATGTCGGAGTGTTGCCCAGCCCTGTGTTCAAGTGCGTTGGCTGTGGGCCGTCGCGGAACCTGCCCTCATGAAGCACCTCATGATGACCCGCAGGGTTTTCCGTGCATGCACGCGAGCGAACGAGAAGCGTGCCGGCCGCGAAGGTGGGCTGAATGGCAAGGTTGCCTACGGCGTCCGTGATAAGCCAGATGTATCCCGACCCCGACATTCCTCTAGCGGCGGAAGAAAAGTTGTTGATGAAATGCGGGAAACTACCGAATTGGGCACGGATCGATGGGGCTATGAGAAGATTATGAATCTTGTCTTCGTAGTCCTCATCGTTTTTTGGAGGTCGCTGTCAAGCAAATTAGTATGGTGCAATAACTAGATGGGGGAGTTGGACATACAAGGCAGTTGAGGAAGAACGAATTGTTGAGGGCGTGACTTGCATAGGAGAAGCCAAGGGCATTTTTTCCAGAGCTAGCAGTGTCGATTACGAGTTGTGTGACGCTCTTTCGCTGGTCAGCAGCATCTGTACATGCGTAAGTCATAAGCAAGCTGCTCACAAAACCTCACTTACCAGGGAACATCTCGTTCAACCGGTCGAGCAGACCTTGCTGGTACTCCTCGGAAACCATTTTAAGTGTCCTTGGCGACATGAAATTTGCAAGGCCCTCATCGACCTTGTAGTCGAGTTCTATCCGAGAGTGCAGGTGTCTCCGTGCACCCCAAAATTGTCTTGCACATTTCGTGCTCTTCCATGCAGACAATGCACCCGTAAGGGAGGATGACGCGCGATGCAGACCAGCACTGCTCATAACGAAGAATGGCGACTACAAATTATGCAAAAGGTAGCTCGGCCTTGGACGAGAAGTGAAAGACTTATTTTTTGAGCGTGACGGGTCGGGGTCTTTTCAAGTCGCCGGCCTTCTTTGTTTGGACGAGACTGTTTCCTCCACGTCGTCACTTTCAAGGAAAGTTCAAAGCAGCTTGTTAGTCGTCACTCGTTCAACATGGCTGGCCCAAAGTCATCTTCAAAACCATCACCTGCGTCGTCAGAAACCTCTGTGGCAGTTTCAACGTTGTGGAAATCATATCTTGATCAGACTCCCGACCGCCTCAAGTTCATCGACGCTTTCTTGGCGTTCATCGTGCTTAGCGGGGTGCTGCAGTTCGTGTATTGTGTACTTGTCACGAACTTCCCTTTCAATGCATTCCTTGCTGGGTGAGTTTGCTGTTTAGCGTGTCAGACATGTATTGAGTGTCGTCACAGGTTTGCAAGTTCAGTAGGCCAGTTCGTTCTGACCGCATCCCTCCGCGCACAAGTCAACCCCGAAAACAGATCCGAATTCAAGGAGGTCTCGCCTGAAAGGTATGTACATCTTTCTTACGGTTTGCATGGATACTTATTCCCTGCTAGAGCGTTCGCAGACTTTGCCCTTGGCTCCATTGTGCTGCACTTCTTCGTATTTAATTTCCTTGGATGAACGTGTATAATATTAGGTGGAACTGGTCGCGCAAGCACACAATTTCGCTGCAACCCACTCGTTAAGCTCATGGCTGTAAGCAAATTCCGTGCCGTCGGAATAAAATATTACAAGGTAGTGAGTGCAATCTGTTATCAACAAATGTGGAATTGACGGGAGATGGAAATTTGGAAGTTGGAAACTTGAGTGACTCAAGCTCAATGCCTCCTCTCGAAAGAACTGGAGCGCTGTTGTAGTTGTCAGCGGCGTGCACTCTGAGATACGATGATATATCATGCCAGTTACATACCCCGAATATAACGACTGCGAAGTCGAATGCGTATTCACCTAAAATAAATAAACAAATGAAATAGTGAATGCTGGAACGGTCTACAGACCAACTTCAAGATACGAGCGCAGCAGCTCTAGTCGAGAACATGTGAACCAGTATTCTCAGGTCAAGTCACGGAATTTGGACTCACGGCGAATGTCTTTGTTTGGAACCTGAGACAGTGCAGGTCTGTGGTGGCATGAGGGTCAACGTTTCGCACCGGTGGCATGGTAGACATACGTGAGGCCTGTTGAGCGTCTTATGCCGGCGAGGAATGCACTGATAATGAGTGCATCCAGGCCGAGGTGAAATAGCCACCCAAACATTTTATGGGTTTACGAATAAAGCGAAGCGGACGCTGGCGTTTACTTCTGGAGTCGTGGACAAGCAGACGCACGAGTGGCAGTACTGAGTACGGTTACTGAATGGAGCAGTCGCCGATACTGAGTATGTACAGATTCCCACGGAGCCGCTGGCGTTAAGATCACCTACGGGAGGAAGGCTCTTGTTGAACACGTTCGGTTTCCCATTTCCCAAAACCTCTGCCGGCTACACTCGTGTTGGGGCCTTTCAATTCCGAATTCCAGCCTCACTGAAGCCTCATCAATGAACACTCCTTTGGTCATTGGCTCTTCCAATGCAACCGAGGATGGCTTGAAAGCTAAATGTAGTAGGGAGGTTATTTTCCTGACTGTGAGACCCACTCTGTCCTTAACTTATGTGTATTCTTCTGGCCTCCGGCCCCATCAACATTTTTCGTTTGGTGGTGAATCCCGACAGTTTCGGACAGTCTGTTGAATGTCTAGGTTGGCACGTACACACCTTGGGGATATATATCTTATGTTTCTGAGCGGACCCTCGCGAGGTGTGAAGGTGACTTCCTTTCCATGGACAGCTGGGCCTAGTTAAGAGGGCAGGTTCCGCGACGGCCCACAGCCAACGCACTTGAACACTGGGCTTAGCAACACTCCGATATCACCCACGTCCCAGCCTGAGGGCCCTGCGCCACTGCACCCCTCTGCACCCGTACGAACGCTGCACTCATCACCGCGCAATTACCTAAACGGCGCTCGGTCTTTCTATGATAATGAGCCCGCAGATCGGGCGGTGGACCCTTCCGTGAGGAGCCTACATAACTTGGGAAACAGTTAACGAACGGTACCTGATATTCACCAATACGAAAGTTGGCCCTCAGCGATTGCGAAAGTAGGTGGATGGAGCTGCAGGAATTTCGAGTGTTTTGGCATAATTCACTGCTCAATCTCCTTAGATCTACAACATCCATACTTATACCGTCCGTTTAAACTTTTTCCGCATAGCGGAATGCTATTGATTTCATGCATTGATCATAATCTGGCAAGTCGTCACATCTTTGATGAGCCTTCGACAAATCATTTCGAAATGAAGCGTCCATGGTATGATTGGAATCGTACTACTTAGATAGTATTGCCTAACTATAGTATTGCAACTATTTAGTTTATTCACATTAACGAAACGAAACTTGGAGACTTAGAACGATCTTTGTAAATATGTAAGCGACTAGAGAAATACTTAAAGAAGAATTATGTTCAAACAAACAAGGATACCTCACGAGACGGTTTGATGGGTCTGGACACAAGACCCAGCATAGACACAGTCCATCTTCACAGCTGGCAGCGGCTGTTCGCTCGTCCCTGGGTAAAAGTGTCGATATAGCATCATCATGACAATGTAGGTACCCTACCAGCATGACAATACGGAATTCCGTCCTCCTTATGTCCCCACCACATCACAAGGGACCACTCGTCCACGAGGTTGGCAAGCGTCTGGAGGTGTCCATATGCGGCTGGCTGGGGGCCGCGTGGTCGGCGCAATGCGACAAAAGTGAAGAAACAGGCAAATATAACCAGCGCTATACATAAGTTCCGGATCTGCGCGAGTGTGAGCGAAGGTGTTGTGGCCGCTGAACTTGGACGGTAGATGCGGACCTGGGTTATAGATATATATATCATGACCTTTGGGACTGACTCGTTGTAGGCCATGTTATCGAAAGAGAATGAAAGCCCAAACATCCAGTCTATATCGTTGATAATCTTGTTTAACAACATAGATAAAAAAACTAGAAGAGAATGACTCACGTAGTAGAGGCTTCGCGAAGAAAAGTACAAGACAGCGCGGATCAGTGAAAACCTGCTTCAGCGGGTTCGTCGTCGTTCGAAGCCCTCCCCTTCTGGTTGCGCTTCTCCACTGTCTTTCATCTCGAACGACGTTCGCAATGAGCTCCGAGCAATGCAGCCCCAGTGTCAACGGTCCCTGGACAACCGCCACAATGACAAAGGCCAGAATCCACCCCCGCACATTAACACCCCAATCTGGTCCACCGACACTCGGAAGGTTAAACCAGATCGTATTGGACTGGCTGTGCATGAACGTCCACGTCGGGGACGTGTTGAAGCCGTTGAGTTTACTAATGTACATGGCGAGCGCGGCCGATCCAGCATATACTACGATGACCCCAAAAAGAGAAAATATAACTTTCCGGATGCTAGGGTGAGCATGCCATGCCGATGGCTGTGTCTCTGACGGCTTCGCTGGACCTCCATGGAAGTCCAGGTCAGAAATGCCACGCATGCACCGGAAATGAATAGGGGTCAATTGCGTGTGGTGGACCAGAGCGGCGGTCAAGTCGAAAGCTGATGAACTCCACGTCAAGATTTTTGCCGCACGCAATCCTAACGATGCGATCACGACCTGCAGAAGGAGTGAGACGCCCAAAAGGAGCACAGGTAACCCTGCGAAGCCAATGGACCATGTGAAGCCATCGGACCCTCTATTAAACTTGAGGGCTGGAGATATGACAAGTGAGGACAAGCTGTAAGTCATAATGAGGAGGACACCCATGATGCCATTAAGCAGGGCACCATTTGGGTTGCTCCATCCACGAGCTGCAGTGAGAAGGCGCAGATTGGTGTTGAAACGAAGTCGAGACTCTGAGGCTAGGGCAGAGCGCAATGAGATGCCGTGTACGAATCCTATGGACTCGGTGCATAATGTGACGATTAAGTTTAGTATCAGGGTCCATATCTCCCTTTGCAGCCGACTCGCATTGTTGTCGATTTGTGCTATGACGGTTACTCCAGAGACTCCGTGATTGGCTACAGTGACAGTGCCTACAGTGATAAAACAGCAGCTGATGATGCCCGTAGACACCACTCCAACAAGAGCATATCTGCGACTTGTCAGACTGCGATCATAGAAATCGGTTCTAGTCTCAGCGGTAGACTTCGCTTCAGATATTGTCGAGTCAAAGACATCCTGGCAATTTGGGAGTGCATCGTACGCAAGAAGTCTAGAAGGATGCCAAGTATCTTCTGTTGAATTGGAAGAAGCTGCCATGAGAGAGGCCGAGAACGTCAACCCAGCACATTGTGGGCGCGCAGATTAAGTATGTAATCTCTAGCTTGCTGACCATAGCCTTTGGGTGCATGTGACTTGAAGGTGAAACATCATGATGTCGGAAGGGAGGTGGTTCGACGTGGTATTTATGTGTATCCTGTGCATCGTTGATTAACATCGCATCGTGGCAACACTAGAAGTATGTGTCAGCATGGTGCCAATCAAAGCCAGTTATACATAGCTGTACATGGACTGGCCGCTCGGGAATCTATGGGAAAGGCCATAAAGAAGTCGAATATACTTGCAGGTGTGAATCATCGGAATGTAACACTGATAATGCGCAAAAATAGGCCGCACATATGGTGATCGTGTGCAACTGTGATAAATCAGATCAATCATAGATGCTTACATGTGAAGGAAGACTCTTTTGAGAGGTTAGCTGATACACTTGTTTTGTACGACACCTTGTCACTCGCATAAACCAGCAGTGGCTGATCATCGATTATCCCTATCAACACGTGCATATATATCATCAGGGTCTAGTGCTCGCCCATACAGAAGAAAGCACACCTGCATGGAAATATCACCAGTTCTTGTGGCCTAACTAAATTGCGCCGTTTGCCAAAACGCCAGATCTTTGCCTAAGATAAGCAAAGCCATACTGGATCATGCGGGCGTCACCTCCGCGAGCGTGAGATAAAAGGCGGTTGCATGTCAATGAGCCGACATTTAAGAGTATGCTGTGCACCGAGTGGCATAGCCAACTTCCTTCTCTTTCAAGGACGTAGTTAGCGTGGTCACGAGTCTCAGTTGCCTGGTTATCACTTCTATCGCATCCATACCTTGAGTCTGAGCAAGTCGAAAAGATTTGTCATCGAAGAAGCTTGGCGTGCGCGTCGCCGGCGTCAACGAGCCAAAAGAACTCGGAGCAATTATGTGCAAGCGCTTATAAGACCGTCAGGAATGGCTGTCTTGATAGTCTTCATGAGGTCGTTGCGATCCTCATAAATGACTCTTGCCTGGGCCGTTGACTGGGCAAAGCTCTCCTCGGGGAATATGATACACGATCGTGTTACACAACTGCAAGAAAATATAATCTACAAGACAGCGCGGTGCTGTAATAGCTTCTGCAAGGCTCTTACCGTATTATCTTTCTCTTCCTTTATGACGTTCGAGAACGATTTGAACCCGGGAACACCAGCATCCCCTGGAGTCGATGAGTAGGCATCCCATAATCTAGAATGAAAAGCGCACGTTGCAGTTGAAAGGCCGCACTCTCGCTCGTAGTGATAAATCCACCACTCTGTCGAATCCGCGCCAGGGCAAAGGGGATCTCTTCTTTATTACAGCTAGAGACACCATCTGCTATCACGTGGACATTGTATCCTGCCTCGATGAAATCCAGAGCAGATTGTAACACGCAGACATGTGACTGAATAGAGCGATTTGACTAATGAACCAGTCGTTGACGGGTGAACTAACCTCGATACCAAAAAGCACTACAGATTTTATCTGTGGGCGTTCGTGGAGGATGGCCATTACTTCCGGCGTCACCATAGAGAAGAGCCCTTTCGCAATGGTAGCAAGGAGAAGGGGTCCTAGGGAAGGCAAATCGATGTCGGGGATGGTGTTTCCAAGGCCTTTCTTCTTGCATGATTTCATTTCGAAGAGGAAGTACGAGGATGGGCCCACCTTTGGGGTTCTGTTCCGTGACGACCACGGGGATCCCCAACACCTCGTGTATTTTTCATGTGAGTGAAAACACAATATGATAGAGCCTATGGTGTACCTTTGCAATCTTGAGCATCTTATTGATCGTCAATACAATCTCATCGAAGCTGAAGATGGCATTTTCTGATTCGTGCCAATAGTCAATTTATGCTGTTCATAGTGGATCCGGAACCAAGCATACTGAAACGTGTTTGGACGTCGCAGAGGAAGAATACAGTCTCCTCTGGTACAAGCTTTGCAATTGCGGGCATAGTAGGTGGACGAACTTGAAGGCTATTCAAGAATTTGGACTTATGCACCTCGGTCCTTATAATTTTCGGTATTCGCCGACCGGCGACCTGTCCTCTTCATCAAAGTCAATTTGCTTTGGTGTCTTTATAAAAATGCTTGGAGTGAGTGCTCGTCGGACGACTTTGTTGTCGTACTCTAGGCAATGTCTTCCTCGTCCTGCTCGTCTTTATTCAACTCCTACAAAGACAGCAAATGCACCGGCTACCGCATTCGCCCAAGTCCCTCTCCCTCATCCAGAGTATCCTTCCCTGCTGGCTCAGAGGGAAGTACCAGCAAACCACCTTGTAGCCATGAACGGCTTTCTGAAGCGCAGAACACCGTACACAATTCTGCCAACCCCCCTTCCAGATGACCGTGCTTCAGCTTTAAACAGCTTCTACTTCACTGATTCTCCAACTCAGGACCAGCTCGCTGTCATGGATGCATGTTTGCACAATCTGTACGACGTTCCCCGTGCAAAGCAGGTCTTCGAACAGCTTAGAACCAGCAAATCTCGCGAGCCCTTGCTCGAGTCTCGCATATACAACTCTTTCTTGGAGGCCTATATCCACATGGCATTTGTCAAGGAGCCCGAGGATAGAACTTTGTGGGTCGAGGACGCGTGTCACCTTTACGACCTCATGGAAAAGGGTACAGATAGAGTCCACCCGACCGCATCCACATATGCTATCATGCTGTTAGCGTGGAGACGGTACGCTTCATTCGTCTCCTTACTTTATTACTCTGACGACTCATTCTAGATTTAATCCCGAGTCTGACACGCCCGTCCACCTCTCTGACTTGCCCAACCCGACAACCCTACTTAGCAACCTCATAGAGCGAGACATTTCACCTACTGCTGTCGTCGCCGATCGCGTTTTGGCATCGTCAGAAGAAGCCTCGGACATCATAAAATATCTCTCCAAATCTGCAGTAGATCTCAATCATCCTCGCATATTGGCTGAACTTGGTCAGGCAGAATCCCTTGGGAGTCATGTCCCAGACCCATTGGAGGGTGTCCCGGAGGTCAAACCTGTCCTACGACTCGCTGTACGTATTGCGTTCTTTCGCTTGCATCTCGCTCACATTTCCCCAGACACCCTCCGAAGAAATCTTGGACGAAAACGGGAACGTACTACCTGCGCAGGCTCAGGAAGAAGTTCCCTTCAACCTCAATAACCTCCGCAGCCACTTGGCTCAGGTTACCCTTGCACGACGCGTCCTCCCAGAAGACCTGGCTTCCCGACAGAAACTCCTAGAAGAATCAGTCTACGACGTTGCAGTAGAGCGCCTCCGTCACGAAGCCAAACTTTTCGACGAGCTAGGTCTAGGCAACCGCGAACTTCATCGTGCAGATTTGCAAAAGTGGATGTGGCACTGGCACCAAAAGCTCAAGAAGCGTCTCGAGGCAGAAATACAAGAGATCATCGCGGCGGAGGCAAAAATTTGTGAGCATATATGCGCCTGTCAGACATTGATATTAACCGCTGGCTAGCTGCAAACAAGCAAGTCCAACGAATGGGCCCCTTCCTTTCCCTTGTCAAGCCCGAGAAACTCTCCCTCATCACTATCCTTGAGATCATGCGCCTCCAAGGCAGTGGTGGTGTCTCGGATGGGATGAAAACTGCTCGTGCACTGCTCACCGTTGGACGCGCTGTCGAGAATGAGTACAAAGCTGAGATGTGCAAGCGCAACCATATCGCCATCCCTTCGCATGCGCGGCCAAGCGAGTTCACAGGTTATTTCACGGGCCTCGGGTACAAGGACTTGCATGCGCGCCGGATGACGGCTGCAAAGTACATGGAAGACAGTGAGGAGTGGACATCAGAGTGGACGCAGGTACTTAGGGTGCGCATTGGGAGTATCCTCGTAGATTGTCTCATGGATTCGGCGACGATCGAGCGGACTGCTGTTGATAAGCGCACCAACGAGGAGATGTAAGTTTGCTTGTCTCTTACTTGTTGCGTCAGTTGAAACTCTTCGCAGCAAAGAGAATCAACCAGCGTTCTACCATGCGTATGAATATGTGCGCGGACAGAAACTCGGTGTCATTCGGTTAAACCCTGTGGTTTCAGAACGCATCGCAAAAGACGGCTTGCGCGAAACGCTTCACCCGCGTCACCTGCCCATGCTCGTGAAGCCCAAGCCGTGGCTTAACCACGACCAGGGCGGATATCTCTACAATCGATGTGAGTAACCCACCAGCCTATCAACGGCTCGCTAACAATGTTGTTTTACTAGCTGCCGCCATGCGTTTCAAAGACTGCCAAGAACAGCAAACCTACCTGGAGCATGCAACCGCGCTTGGTAACGTGGAGCTCGTGTATGCAGGACTCGACGTTCTCGGTAGCACGCCTTGGAAAATCAACCGGAACATCTTCGACGTTGTACTCAAAGTCTGGAACTCTGGTGAGCGGCTGTGCAAGATCCCCCCAGTAGTATACGACCAGCCAGAGCCAGAAAAGCCCCCGAACATGAACACGGATATCAAAGCCAAGAGCGTGTACGGGACACGTCTAAAGGCGTTCATGCAGGATAAGGCGAACAATCATTCTGATCGGTGTAGCGTCAACTATAAGATCGAGATTGCGCGCGCTGTAAGTTTTTGTCTTATTATTTCGCGCCAGCAATCTGACGAAAAATGAAAGTTTCTGGGTGATACGATGTACCTTCCTCACAACCTCGATTTCCGGGGACGCGCGTACCCCATTCCCCCCCATTTCAACCACATTGGCGATGACCTCAGTCGTGGACTGCTCATGTTCGGTGATGCGCAGCCCCTCGGAGAGAAAGGCTTGCGGTGGCTTAAAATTCACCTTGCAAACTTGTACGGGTTCGATAAGGGAAACTTTGACGAGCGCGTCAAGTTTGTGATGGATCATCTTGAGGATGTGTATGAGAGCGCCGAAAAGCCTCTCGACGTGCGTCTCCACCTTCTTATTGCGGTGCCTTGGTGCTGACGCGTCGAACAGGGTAACAGGTGGTGGGCGAAAGCTGATGATCCGTGGCAATGTCTCGCAACATGCATGGAACTGCGCGCGGCGCTCGAATCAGGCGATCCACATGCATACATGTCGTCCCTTCCGGTGCATCAGGACGGGACGTGCAACGGGCTACAGCACTACGCCGCTCTTGGTGGTGATGTCAAAGGTGCCGCGCAAGTCAATCTGAGCGTGACAGACCGCCCGTCGGACGTGTACACGTATGTTGCGAACATGGTGGAGAAGGTGGTTGAAGAAGATCTGAAAAATGGCGATAAGTATGCAGCTATGATTTCTGGTCGGGTTTCGAGGAAGGTGGTTAAGCAGACTGTGAGTCATTTTTTCGTTGATTGGGGAGTTGTGAGCTGATGTGGGAGGCAGGTGATGACTACTGTGTATGGGGTGACTTATATCGGCGCTCGCGAGCAGATTGAGAGGCAGCTTAGGGATAGGAAGGATATTCCAGAGGAAGAGTGTTGGGGTGCTAGTGCTTACCTCGCGAAGAGGGTGTGTATTCTTTCTCATTCGACGGCCTTAGACTTACTCGTCTATTCAAAGGTGCTCTTTTGCATCGGTGATCTGTTCTCAGGAGCCAAAGCCATTCAAACCTGGCTGAACCTCTGCGCTCGTCTGATCTCCAAGTCTATCCCAGCCGAGCGCGTCCCAGACGCATTGCAAGCTCCCAAAGGGCGCAAGAAGCAGGGTTCTTCGCTCCCCAAGAACCGTATCAGGAAAGAACAGATGTCGTCTGTTGTGTGGACGACGCCCCTCGGCCTGCCAATTATACAGCCCTACCGCAAGACGAAGCGCAAGCAGGTCATGACGGCCATTCAGAGCGTGTTCATCTCCGACCCTAATGCGCCTGCTGAAGTGAACGCCGTCAAGCAGGCGTCTGCGTTCCCGCCCAATTTCATTCATAGTCTCGATGCTACGCATATGATGTTAACCGCCCTTGAGTGTCGCGTAGGTCCCGTTGGCTTCGGATTTTTCTATGATTGATGAGCGTGTTTATAGACCCAGGGCCTAACGTTTGCGTCTGTACATGATTCGTATTGGACGCATGCTAGCAGCATCGACAAGATGTCCGAAATCATTCGAGACACGTTCATTGCGCTGCATTCCTCGGATGTGCTCGAGAAATTGGCTACAGAGTTCCGGACTCGATATGCGTCCCACAAAATTCCTCTCACATCGCTCCGCAGCGGGAAGCTGTTGAAGAACCTCCAAGCTGCAGGCGTGCGTATTGTAGCTTCGTCTGAACAGGCAGATGCGATCCGTCTAGGCGGATTTACATCGTTTGACAACATCATCGATATTTCAGACGAAGAAGCCGGATCCATCGCCCAGATTTCAAAGAAAACGGAGACCGAGGCTCCGCAGCCTAACCAAACTGAGATTCCAAAGCCCAAGACAGGAAAACGCGGACGACCCATCAAAAACGTGGTCATGATCGAAGGCGTCAAAAAGGATGTTTCGGCAGTTATGGACCACGAGGAAGGTGATGACGATTATGCGGGCGAGGACGACGTTGATTCGATTCTGGTGGATAAATTCGTTGATTTGAGCGCTGTGCTTCCGCCTTTGCCGAAGAAGGGTGATTTTGATGTGGAGACGATCAAGATGTCGCAGTACTTTTTTTCATAAGTCTGTGCGTCCATGGACACGTTTAGCTGTTCTTGTTTTCGGTCCTGCATGCTTCATCACGCCGCAATACTTACGCCTCGCATTTGCATATCTATCACATTTATTCTTCTTATCTTATTTGTCACATAGACCTACTTACGTGGAATGCTTAATAGAGATGACTCGCCTCTCATGATCCACACGGTCGGGCCGCCCGTGTGGTGTGAGGAGACTGTCATGGTGCGCTCACCCAAAGTAATTTCGAAATATGGATTCTACTTAATTGTGCCATGCGGATCAAGGCTATTACATCAAGGTAACCATCAGGGTAGGCATGCGAGAACAAAAGACCGTAGTTTCAAAAGTTTGTGGTTGACACGCACACGCAGCAGTTGGTTCCGTCTGAGAAATTAATGAACTTGAGCCTGGAAGCGCGCATTAGGGGCGCGTGTCGGTTTCCGCATTTGGACAGACGCTTTGCACTTTGCAAGCTGCTGGCTGCGATGGGGAACAATGCAATTAATATTGCCAGCTCATGGCTGCTCAGAATCATGCATGCAGGCGATCTAGAGGACATACAGGGGTCGTTCCACGAGCACATTTAATTCACAGGTAGTGTTGCCGAATTACAGGGTGGGGAAGCGGAGTTTAAACCGTGAACGTACTTGGATGATGGAAATTGGTTCGAATTGGGGTTTGCTGCTCGCCATCATCATCAACCTCGACGTCTGCCATTCCGACGTCTTAAGCGTACGGGTCCTTACTTTCTTTTAAAACCACACAGTCTCTTCAAGTTACACTCCTTCCGACGTTAATATGGACCAAGCTTTCGTGGCTTTTGACAAAGTTCAAGAATCCAATATGGCAGCCAGGCAGAGGGTTAGTGGACTTTTGATTCTTGTGACTTATGCTCATATTTGCGTTTAGTTTGAATCATTCAAGATGGGTGGTGGTGCTCCAGCCAACAGTTTAAACAATTACATTCCAAAGCATTCACATGGACGATCTCGCTCTCGCAACAGTTCAATATCTTCTCTTTCAACATTATCTATTTCTGCTTCTGCACCTTCATTCCCCTCTCCAGTTGAATTTTCTTTCAATAACGTACCTTCAAACGCACCCCCTTCAAAGCGCCCAAATTCACATCACAGCCGTCGTTCCTCTGTTTCAACTCGCCGCGAGTCGGCAGAGCTTATGGGCGTGTCCCTTCCTGACCTTCCAGCAGCTAATTCAGATGATAACGTAAATCTTGGCGACAGGGATTCTATTCGTCGCAGGGCACTCTGGGCTCTTGAGGGAAAGCCTGACCTTGCTTTCTCCAAGGTCGAAATTCCCGATATCACGTCCCCCGATTTGACAAAGCCTTTTGAGTTCCGTGAGTTTTGTCTCGTTTGATCCCACAGCCCATATTTATAAATGACATGTAGCAACCAAACCGTCTTTCCCTCCTGGTACTGGTATCACTGGGCATGGCATTAGTAACCTCATGAGCAAGCGTGATTCATTCGGCAAAATGTTTCCTTCTGCTTCTACCTCCAAAGATCAGCTTCAGACACTAGTTGAGGAGGAAGAGGAAGAAGAGGATTCCCAAGAGGAGCGTCCCGCTCAAGTTGCCGAGGTTGTCGAGGAATTCACGGAAGCTCCCACTGTTCCACTCGTTTCTCCAGCCTCTGAAGTGACAAAGTCTGCACGTCACCGTCCCGCCAGCCTCAATCTCAGGCCCCTCTCTCTTGTTTCTGGAAATGCTGGTAGTTGCACACCCGGAAATCTCCCCACGCCCACTCTTACGCCGATTCATCTGCCTAATGGTCTGAGATCTCTCGCCTTGACATCCGGCTCTGACACCTCGCTTACGAACTCCAAGCTCACGAAAAGGGGCACGAATCGCCACTCCACCAGTGTCACGTCATCTTCTTCCGGTTCCTTCAGTCTCGCTTCACGTCGCTCTTTTTCATCCGAAAGCTCCTCACTCTGCGATATCAGCAGGAAACGTAGCAGCATTTCATACAAACGCTCTGTTGCCTCCATTCCTCGCGACATGAGTGTTTTGCCCACGCCTGATTCGACTCCCACCGACCATCGGTTTTCGGATGTTGAAGAACAGCCCCTTACCACAACCGAGCAACATTTTTTATTTAGATCGCACAATGTGCTACTGGCTCGCATAATGGATCTCGAGCGCACGCTACGTTCGCGATCAATGTCCCGATCGCGTCCCCTTTCCGTAGCTTCGGAGGCTTCGGCAGCGTCGTCCGAGCCAAGCGACGAGATGCTGCAGCTGATTTCGGACCTGAAGGCTGAACGTGACGAGCTGAAGAGAGATGTAGATGGGTGGCGCATGCGTATAGCTGATGCAGATAAACAAGCTGGCGTCCTGACAAGGCGAATTGAGGCCGAGAGGAGAGAAGCCTGGGTGGCTCGCTCGCGGCTTGGTCTACTGGAAGTTGAGAAGCGTAGCCTGGACAAGGCCCTCGGTGGCAAGAATGCAGAGCTCCAGCAATCAATAAGCCAGAGCGAGCAGTTTAAGAAGGAATGTGATGGCATGAAGGAGGAGCTGGACAGGTTGCGTGCTCGTCTCCGAGATGCTGACAACGCAGTTGATGAGGTCACCCGCCTCCGCGCCGCGCTCGAACAAGAGCGAATCAGGCGCGTGGAGCTGGAGAAATTTCTCGACGATGCTGGATTACTTAATACACCCACCATCCCACTTTCTGTTGTTGGGCAGGACAAAACTTCAGTGCCTAGTCGATCTTATGGCACCTGTCCTCGTGGACTTGGCTTCCAGTCCATCGACTCTGATAGCTCTTCAACCGATGTCGAGTCTGTCGACCACAGCTTTACCAAGGCTGAACTGACCCTCGATGCTGTCACAGAGGAAGATGAGGACGAGGACAGCTGCGACTTTTCTGACGAGGAGGATGAGTTGGCTGGTTACGAAGATGCAGAAGACTCCGACCTCAGTTTCCAGAGTCCAGATGGCTCATCCATCGGCTCCGGGGATGAATTCGACATCATGCCAGTCTCAATCCTGAACGAGGCTACAAACCGACTCAACTCATTGCCCAAACCCGCTCCGTCGAGGTCTTCGCATTCTCGACGCAATTCACTTTCTAAGACGTGGACGTTCCCCAGGGGTCAGCCTGTCACAGTCAAACGTGATGTTGATGAGGTTGACCGGTTCTTTGGATGCCTCGATGACGTCGAAAATTCCCCCCCATTTGGTTCTGAGGAGATGGGAAAAGCGATGTTCACGTCGACATTCAGTCTTTCCTACGACGATGACGATGAACTGCCACCTTTTGTCATCCCCTCAGATGTTGGCACTGTCGTCGACCTTCCGACGACGAGGAGCCTTGATGTTGTGCCGGAAGAAGACGAAGACGATGAAGGCGAAGCTGACGACGAGAATGACGGCGAACTCCTTGGCGAGGAAGTCGAGGGCGGGATCCGTTTCACATTCAACCCTCCGCCAACTGTCTGCAGTCCTCCACCTATCATCTGCATCACACCTCCGACTGAGTCTGAGCCGGCATCTGTTGCGAGAAAACCTGCCCCTATCTATGAGCCTTTTGATGACGAGGAAGATGATGCTTCTCCCTTCACTTTCCCCCAATCCAGGGTACAGGAGTCGATCACCCCGCCAGTCCTCTTCGCCAACAAGTTCGGAGAGCAGCAGCCGTCCATCAAGCCGGACAAGTAATTCACCATCGTCAATTCCTCGTGCAACTTCACTGCGCTCGTTCATGCCGCTCACACCGCCCTCTTCAGCTACACCGCCCAGAAGCGTGTCTGATCGTTTTAATCCACTAGCAGACTATCCGGTGACGTCATTTGTTACTCCTCCGTCACGGCGCGGCGGGACCACCCCATCCTTCATTCCTCAACCAGTCTCGCCATCGCCATCCAAGATTTTCAGCCCTTCGAAATCCCGCGTTCCTATGCGTTCCAAGGGTGCTACAAATGGTTCGGCATTTAAGCCTCACCTCAGATCATCTATGAGTGGGTTCTAACTTTTTCTCTTTGATTTTCACAGTCAATGGTGCAACTCTCAGATACTACGGTACCTCTGAGGAGATAGCAGAGGCAAAATCAGATTCCTCCGACACTTGTGAATACCCCGATCAATACGCCTCGACTTCATCTTTATCGTCAATTATGTCTTCACCGCTTGCGGCACGATTTTCATTCCAGACATTGTCAAATTTTATTCCCCTCTCGTGGACGCCGGGTGCGGCTGCGGTTGCGTCGCGCCCTACGCCTAGGACCTCAGTTAGCTCGACTGATGATGTTGCAGAGGCAACATCGCCATTCACTAGTGCCTGTCCTGGTGTACGACGCTCGATTGAAAGGAGATTTATTTCTAGGGATCAGCAGTTGGAGAAGCTGAGAAACCGACTGGGTAATAACCATATTAACGGCATAGGACACTGTCTTGCGGTCGCTCCTTGTGGTGCTTGCAAGGGCGCCGACATTTTCTTGTGAAGATCCCTGCCAGTACGTTCCTTGATGTATGCCTGTCCTAGTCGTATGCTTTTTCTTCTTTATGCCCCCCCTACATCTCCTATTGACATGTCACATACTCTCACATCCCCCTCACTTTTCTTTGTCGTGTTATGACTGCCCGTGAGGGGCAAGTCATGTTATCATGTGTCAATATTGTTGTCTTTGTATTATATTATTACATGCCTTCTTAGAACACTTGAGGACAGTCTTGGTTCATGCTCATATTTTTATTTCTTACATTTATGCATTTCTTGGGTATCCCTGAGCGATCGAACGATTGTGAGACGTTGCAGTAGCTTGGAAGTCGGTAGGTTCCGGCTAGTAGGCGTGGGAACAACGCGAGAACAATTCCGAGGTCAACAGCTTGCAGCCAACAACTTCAACGTCAACCATCATGGTAGCACCCCGGGGAGCACGCACTTTCATGCGCAACTGGTTTGCCATTGAGGTACTTTTCCCGTAATTTGTGCTTGCGTGAGCTGACCGGTTTACTGCGCTCAGGCAATTCCTATGTGAGCTCACATCTCCGCGTTGCTAAATTTGAGTTTTATTGACGACTGAGCAGCTACGCCGTTATCGGTTTGGCCGTCGGGGGTGCAGGCTGGTATTTGACCCGCCTCGCCCGCGGTCCTACAGGTATGTCATATCTTCGTTCCGACTTTATTCGCATCTGCTAACGACCGAATGAACAGTTGTTTGGACGAAGAGTAACCCCACTCCCTGGAACGACATCAAACAAGATGAAAATATCAAAATGTTGGATGTTAACTCGAAGTTCGCAAAGAGGTGCGTCGTATACTCAATGCACGGGATTCTAGGACTGCGCTTACCCATTGGTATTGCTAGTTGGTCGAGGGACAAGCTATAACTTAAGCTCGCGCTGGAGGAGTGCTATACCTTTCTTTCAGTCGTGCTCGTTGTCGTAATACAGTTCAATTATATTCTGGAATCTGTTTTCCTCCATTCATTCATGACTGTACCATGTGACCATGCTATGTATTCCCGTATCTGTCGGGCCGTTTGAGGTCAAAAGACTCTTGACTTGAACGGATTGCAATTCTCTCATACCCTCATTTGACGATCTGCAGCGCTATCTATCAAGTAGTATGGTCCACTTCGACGCTCCTGATCCTGATTATCCTCTTCCTCCTCTCAATGAGATACCGGATGATGATGCTGATAAGCCGAAGGAGGCGTACAAGCTGGTAACTCATGCTCAATCTCTTGGCGTTCAAGCTATGCTGACTCTTAATCATGATCAGACTACGACGTTGAATGGCTTCCCTGCGATCATCTTTGGTACTGCTACATTTTCCCGCATCTATAACGAAGCCGATCATATATCCGGAGTGACACCCTTGCGAGCTGCCAGACTGGCTCTACGGTATGTGGCTTGTTAGATGATGAGGAATGTATTTCTGAGAAGGCGATACTAGCTATGGTATGAATGTATTCGATACTTCGCCATTCTATGGGGATTCCGAGATCATCCTCGGGAACGCTCTTCAAGCTCTTGAGCCTGAATTTCCTCGGGATTCGTATACGTTGGTACGTGTACTCATGCAATGGTGCAGGAGGGTCAACAGTAACGCATATGTAGATCACAAAAGTCGGCCGCTATCCTACAGGATTCGATTATACCCCTGAGGCTATCGAGAGTAGTATCGCGCGCAGTCTTCGGCGCTTGCACACCGACTACCTCGACGTCGTATACTTGCATGACGTTGAATTTGTTGCGGACGAGAAGCTCCCTAGAAGAGGAGGAAATCATGTTGGTGCTTTGAAGGAAGAGAGGGAACAATACGGGTTGAATGAAGATCAGGAGGGTGAGACCTATACAGACAAGGACCACAAGGTTTTGTCGGCTGTGAAGAAGCTTTTTGAGCTGCGAGATGACAGAGGCGTCATCAAGCGCGTCGGGATCAGTGGTGAGTGCACTGTAGATCTGACACTATCAATGTTCTCATAAGCGCGTATCAGGCTTCCCACTTCCAACTCTCTTGCGTCTCGCAATTCTTATCCAGAAGCGCCTCGGCAAGCCAGTGGATCTCGTGATGTCTTACTGCCACCTCACCCTGCAGAATAGCACCCTCGAGCAATTCAAATCCGCATTCGGGCCACGCGCGGGCGTGAAGCAAGTTATCACTGCCTCGCCGATAGCCATGGCTCTCTTGCGGCCTTCGCCTCTTCAGGCGCACCCAGCGCCACTCGAGATTAGGGAGGCTGCGAAGAGGGCTGCGCAGCTCAGTGAGGAGTGGGATGCGTCTGGGACTGGTCTTCCTGACTTGGCGCTGCAGTACACGTTTGCGCGGGCGAGGGAGATTGGGGTGCCTGTCGCGGTGGGGCTTAGCACGCTCGAGGAGGTCCATGCGAGTGTAAAGGCTTGGCATGAGGTGGATGCTGAGGGATTGGCGACGAAGGAGGAGTGGGTTACTCGGGTTAAGAGCGTGCAGGACTTGTTCAAGGATGTGCAAATGCTGGACTACTCTTGGGCGACACCTTGATTTAAGTCGGTGAGGGCGGGCAAGTACGTACGGGAACAGTCAAGGAACAGTAGTTGAAAGTGTTGATAAAGCAAATGATATATGAACTGGTACAAACAAACCAACTACAGTTACTAGTGTGATTCAAACATGAATGCATGACCGCGCAAATCACCGTGTCTTGATAATTCCTGCGTTAATGAGTTTCATAATCTTCTGGCGTACGACAGGGTTTTTCATGTGATCTTGTAATGCGCCAGGATTGCCTTGAGCTTGCTGCAGAATTTGCTGCATCACGGGGTCGCCCATGATTTGCTGCAGAAGAATTTTTGGTCAACACGACAACTATATAGCAAGATCGGATATCACTCACAGCAACTTCGGGGTCCTTCATGGCTCGCTCGAGGGTCTGTTCCTCTGTCTCGTCGGCACGCTGAGTGAACAAGGCTTGCTGGATCTTGAACTCCTGAGCTTGAATCTCTTGCGCGTGTGCATTGGCTGTGTCGACTGACGAGGCAGCTTGTAGAGCTTCGAGAGCCTTACTATACTCGCGCATCGTTTGCAGGATCGTGGCTTTCCGGATATATGCCTTGACTAATACGAAGCTCAAAAATAGCCTACGGAGAATCAGACGCAATCAAAACTCACCGAATGTGGGATCGACCTCGATTGCTTTGTCGGCATCCTTCAGCGCTTCAGCCAGTGCCATGAGTTTCATGTACGCTGCTGCCCTGTTGTTGTATCCTTTTGCGTCGGAAGGATCACGCTTGATACTCTCTTCATACAATTTCACGGCCTTTGCAAAGTCACCACTCTTGAATGCAGCATTACCCTCCTCGCGCGCGACGGCAGACTTGGCGGGGTCGATGTATGACTGCCGGTCGGCCTCAGCGATGGCCTTCTCGGTGGCTTGGAGCTTTGCGAGGATGGTAGCGTCACGGTGTTCAGAGAGTGACTTTTGGAAGTACTTCTTCGCGGACGCTAGGTCGTTCTTTGCGGTGTACGCAGTTCCGATACGGCCGAAAATTTTAGCAATAATCTTGTAGTCTGCGCGGAGCTGTGTCCTGCGTCAGAAGACCTCTAGTGCATAGAAGGGAACGACTTACTCCTCGGCCCTCCTCAACAGCCAGCTCGCACGTTGCGATACATTGATCATACTCTTTCGCCTCGAGATATGCAGCACCGAGATTACCGAGGAACGTGATGTCCTTTGGCCACAGGTCCCAAGCCTTCTTGAAGTATTCTGCAGCTTCGGAAAAGTGATGTGCCTTGTAGTGCTCTGTGCCCTGAGCCTTTGCGGCGAGTGCGTCTGCCTTGGCTTTGGCCTCCTCAGTGTCTTCATCTGTCATCTCAACATCTTCAGGCTCGGGTGCTGGTGCTGGTGCTGGCGGAGTCTTCGATGTGGATGCAGATGGAGGCCGACGTGTTCGAGACCTCGGGGGAGGAAGCTTGAAACCGGGTGGGAGCCCGTCAAAGTCATCCTCGCGCGAGAAACCTTGCATATCTATGCCCATGGCGACACCAAGGACGTCGATCATGCGGGGATCTGACTGGAGAGCTCTATAGGGGATGGTTGAGTGCTTCTAAAGAAGAAGGGTTTTTGAGCTAAACTTACGAATCAGCGAGTGCGGGGTTTTGTTGGAAGAGTTTAAGCTAGAGAGGTCGTTTAGTTACACCGAGTGGGAATGTAAGGAATGATGTACCTTTTGCACGAACGCTGGGTCGGCGAGATGTTTTTGTGTTCGGGGATTAGTTGCCAGCTTTCCAATGAGGTTTGGGTCTGCAAACATTTTTCCGAGGCCTAAGGAATCAGATCCATCCCTGCCTAGATTCAGCAGCGCGTCAATGACTGTTTTCATTTGGGTGGACGAGGGTGGCCTACCCTTTGCATCTTTCACCTCTTGTAAACCCTTGCGTAAGGCAGGGCTGTCCTCGAACTTAAGACCAGCTTCATATGCCTCGACAGCCTCATCATATCGTCTTGCACCATGCAATGCAGCCCCTTTTCTCGCGTAGCCTTTGGACCACGACTGGTTGAGCTCGATACACTTAATCACCGCATGGGCATCAGCATGCCAGACCCGAATATGATATGGCACACCTGTTCTGCGTCCTCTAGCGCTGTAGCCCACTGCTTCTTGCCAGCTTTCGCGGCGCTCCGATTTGAAAAGAGGACATGGTTTGAAGGGTCGATGGCGATGGCAGCTGTGAATAGCTCGATCGCTTTGTCGTAGTCCTTGGCAGAAAAGGCTTTATTGCCCTGGTCTTTCAGTGCATTTGCCTGTACAAGCGTTTGTTCACGTTAGATTGTCCGGTCAGGGATGGTATGTTATACGCACATCTGCCATGCTCGTTGAATTGAGGGCGTTTGTAGTGAAGATGGATCTTTCACTTTGTAGTAAAGCTTTCACCTCCCCTCTGTCCTGGTACTTTTATACAATCCCTATCCGTCAGGACCCAGAATCGAGGAACTTTCCAGAATATTCGAGGAATGACAGTCCCAGATTGGTCTACCCAAAATCGTTATCTTAATCTTATCAAACGTGTCTACTAGGAGGACTACAACTGCTAGTAACTGGTAGTCGACTAGTCCTAGTCAACGTCCAACGGCCAACGCCAATGCGCTGCGGTTGCTTTGTGATCTGGACGCTAGCGATTACGTGATCACAAATTTTCCAACTTCGTTTGAACCCCCTGTTTTGTTTGTCCTATCTTGCCAGTAGACTCGAGTATGGATTTTACAACTGTCGCAGAGTCATGGCGTCTCCGAGCTGATCATTTGCTAGGTGAGGGGAGCTTTGTACGTACATCGTCCTCTGCTGTTCTATGTCTGCTGCTTGATTATTCTTTCAGGGACGGGTGTACAAGGCCACTCGAGTAGCTACCGGTCAGATCATGGCTGTCAAGAAGTCCCGAGCATCCCTCGCACTCAAAACTACACTATTGAATCACGAGCGACGGATTCTGCAGCGTCTGCAAGGGCATCCTTCCATCCCCAGAGTCATCGCCTATGGACGATTCCAGCATTTCGAGTATCTTGCTATAGAGCTCCTCGGGGCGAACCTTGATGAAGTGTGGGCACACCGTCCTCTACCGGCAATAAACATCTTGCTGGTTGCTGATCAAATGGCATGTAGCATCAGCAATTTCCGATCCATCAGTAGGCTCATGGTAACCCTGTGCTAGCTCTCAGCTCTCGAACACGTACACAAGAACAGGCTTGTTCATCGTGACCTGAAACCTGGGAACATCATCCTCCACCCCACCGATCCAAAGCGCTTGTACCTGGTCGACTATGGGCTCACCCGGGCTATTGCACATGAGGCCCAACCCGGCTTCTCTACGGATGTACCCCTGATATCGCATGGCATTGGTACACTGGAGTACGTCAGCCTGAACATGCACAATAACATTCGTAAGTCGGATCAGTATGATAGGCCTTCCTCTTACCTGACAGGACTGTAGGACCTGCTCCACGTGACGATATAGAATCTCTTGGTTATGCGCTCCTCAGTCTTGCTCGGGGAGACCTTCCATGGACATACAACACTCAACATGGAACACGCAAGGATCGGGAAGTTCAGGTTCGGGTCAAAAAGCAGCAACATAGCGGCGCTGACCTTGCTCCAAATGGACTACTTTGCTTTGGCCAAATGATTGACTATGCACGCAACTTGAAGTTTGATCAGCTACCAGACTACGAGCTGCTGCGTTTGCAAATACAAGAAACTCGTGCGCTAGCCGGCTTACTGGACCCTGCTACGATCAAGTGGAATATTCCAACTGAGGCTTCGTCAGGTCTGCTGAATTTCACTGGACATCTTTTTTCGACCGAGCGTTCCTCTATAGACTCTCCGTCACGTCCCCTTATACGTGATGATACCTTCCCCCTCTGCCCTGGACAGATTGTATGCTGCCAAATTGATGTTCGCACAATACTGGAGGGCTACAGCGCTCGAGCGGGTGATCCATTGTTCTGGTGGGATCCCAGTCTCTCCCCTGAAAAATGGGATACAGCGGTCCGCCCTGCGGTTGTTCTCTGGGTTGGAATAGACAGACTATCCGAGCTCCAGAGTATCGTAGTCGTCTCTATCGGACAGGGAGCTCTCTCTTCCACTGACATGAATGTTGTTCCCATCTCCTCCTCGCCTACTGAGGGCAGTGTGACACCGAGTCCCGCTTGGCCGCTCTCTGACTCCTACTGCTACATATTTCCTCGGCTGATGCAATTCGTGTGCTACCCGGGCGAGGAACTTCACATTCCTTCTCGTACTTAAACTAGAAAAGCTGATTTGATCTGTCTAGGTCCAACCTGTTCCTTCTCCCTGGACAATCAGCAAAGCCGACGTCAATCTCCTCCTGCAAAAGTTTAGTAACAACACCTTTGCAGACACGTTGCCGTACATGGACCAATTGCCTGCTTACGAACATCCCTTTGTCAAGATCACTGCATTTGGGCCGGATCTTTATCATGGTAATGGGGAAGGCAAGCCCATCGAATGGGGAAGACGAAGAGCATGGTTCGACGAGTGGCAAACTGTCAAGAAGCGTCACGAGGCACTTGATCAGTGCTCGAGCAGTTATCGCAACGCCCTGCCCCATAGTTATTTCGACTCGGACTTTGAGCGATGGGGAGATGTCTCGCGATGTGCGTTATATGTAGGGCTTCGTGACACCATACTGTCTTTTTATATAATGTGTACAAGCGCTCCGTTCACCTTTGGACGGTTGCGCATTGTTTTGTAACAACAGACTATTCTCTTCTCGAAAAAGCGCTCGAATGTCTCTACGACCTCGCACTCTTGACGTGCAGTGTACAGTTTTCCGTGCGCGAATGAATCGGTGCGCAAGTCGAGCGATGTTTTCTCTAACGTCAACCCTTGACTTCCGTTGAACGTTGTCGCATAAGCCGGACGCAATGGAAACTGCTTTCAATTGACTGTCCAGCTTGAAGACGCTGGATTGAAGGTGAAGGTAACGCGAGGCAGACAGTGTATCTCTTCTGTCTGAGGAATTTGCACTTCTACAAACCTTCGACAAAACTCGTGATGCCGCAGACTCGCGCGTTTCGCGCTAATCCTTTTTCGACTGACAGATTTCATTGTATAGCGCATACCGCTCCGACTTTTAGGTCCAATCGATGCGGAGGTGTGTTTGGATAAGTTAACATTGCGAGGTAGTCTGGAGTTTGTTCAGGTGCGCCTGGAGGTACCTGCTCTGCTTCCTTGAGAGTGTCGTACGATTCTGTTCCGTATGTCAGTATGTTTCTTCACTGTTCATTTTATTTCATGCTCACCATTATCTCCTAGCAGCGCATCCAACATGATGTCGTTGAACTCGTCCACGAATACATTTCGTGGAGAGAGGAATGCGCGCTGCAGGCAAGCTGTGGGGTCATCGAGAATGTGAGGAGGAAGTCTACGGCATCGTTGATATGGATCCGAGCACGTAAGGTTGAGCATTTTGGATGCCAACGACGCCGTGAACACTGAAAAGAGCACGCAGAAGCCATTGGGATGTGCAAGCGCGCATATGGCAGTGACACGAAATTCGAAATCGCTCTGTCCTTACATATGTAGAATGTCAACTTGCAACTGATACTGGGACAACGAGCGAGCTTGGCCAAAATACTTGTAGCTCGTCGCGCGTCAGCAAGGCTTTGATGTGCTGCACAACGCCGGGGCTCGCATATACATACTCGGACTCCCACCCACGCAGGCAACATCGATATCAATTGCCACGGTTATGCGTGCGAATTTCACTAGATTTCACCAGCGCATGTCGACATTGGATGGGGATTGCCAGTTAATACGGTATGTATAACATTGGTCTTATCCTTATCATCCAATCTCATACACAGATATGTTTACAGTACAAGGAGGATAGGAGTCGATCGCCACCATCTTGATTTCTGCGAGGCAAGATGAAATAACGATGCACAGGCCGCGATACACTTGAATACCGTGTCGATTCTCGCGAACCACCGGCCGGTCCACCGTCCTTCCATCATGCATTATGCTCCATAGCTACTATGGTCATCAGGGGAAACGTTACATATTTATCTGTGTATCCATGATAATGTGATGAGCGTCCTGTCTCTGCCACTGCTCATGGCGGCTTCTTCAACACCAATAGAACAAACTTGGCATCCACGCAGTCTTCTTCCATATGACGCTCTCCCGCATTGCCAGGACTTTGACTCGATAAAATCTGATGCGAAGTCCACTGTCGAGTCTAGAACCGATGTCTACGACCGCAGTCTGGCGAGTCGCAGATATGCCCTTGTTGGAGTGGCATGCTCGAGTATCATCAGCTGCTCATGTATCATTGCAGGTATTGTCACTTTAGCTCGTCAAGGAGTCTCGGGTGTAATGGTGACCAATATCGTTTCCGTTGAGCCTATGAGCGCTATGATCCAGATAACTCAATTGGACCTGCAGAGGGAGTTACTGGCACTGATACTAAACTTGATCATCACATTATGCACCGAGCCCATAGGCTTCGTACACGGCATCTCATTGCGCTCTGCCCTAGCCTCAGAGTCTCGACTTCATTTCAATACCAACCTGCGTCTTCTGACTGCGGCTCGTGGATGGCATAATCCTAACGGTGCCCTGCTTAATGGTATCATGGCCATCCTCCTCATTGTATCCTACACCTCATCCTCAGTTGTCCTATCTTACAACTTCTCCCTTGCGTCGAATGGCTCGGATATAGCGGTGTCTATTGCCATCGCAGGGTTGCCTCTCCTCAGTTTGGGTGTCGCACTCCTCCTCCAGGTGATGATCGCATTGTCAGGAATGCGGGCTGTCAAAATATTGACGTGGAGCTCCTCGCCTTTTGACTTGACCGCCGCACTGGTCCACCACGCGCAATTAGCCCCGGTTACTTTCCGGTGCATGCGTTGTGTGTCTGACCGGGACGTGGATGGAGGTCCAGCGAAGCCGTCAGAGACACAGCCATCGGCGTGGCAAGCTCACCCCAGCATCCAAAGAGTTGTCATTTCTCTTTGGGAGCTCGTTGCAGCATGCGCAGGATGGGCTGCACTCATCATGTATATATGGGACAAGCACGCCAGCGCTAGAATGACAACAAACCCTGCGCTGCCAACGTGGTCGTTCTTTCCCAATGGAAATCCCAGTGCTATCGCATATACTATTCCGGGCCTCAATATTCAGGGGTGGATCCTGATCTTTGTCAACCTGGCAGTTGTCCAGGCACCGTTGACACTTGGGCTGCATTACTCGGAACTCATCGCGAATGTCGTCCGAGATGAAAGACAGTGGAGATGCGCTACTAGAAGGAAAGGACTTCGAGTGGCGACGAACCCGCTGAAATCAATTTTCGCTCATCCAACGTGTCTCGTACTTTTCCTTGCGAAGCCTTTCTTGCGTGAGTTGTTCACTTCTAGTTTTTTTTAATCGGCATTATTGAACACCATCGACGATAACAGACTGGATGTTTGGGCTTTCGTTCTTCGTATATGACCTCGCCGGTGACGAGACAGTGGAAAAATTTGCAGTAGGCATATACACCGCCCAGGTTCGCACTGACTGTCCATGTAAAGTGCTACAGCGTCCTCACACACTCGTACAGATTTGGAACTTATGTATAGCACTGGCTATATTCGCCTGTTTCTTCACTCTCGTCGCACTGCGCCGACCACGCGGCCCCCAGCCAGCCACATACGGGCACATCCAGACGCTCGCCAACCTTGTGGATGAGTGGTCGCCTGTAATGTGGTGGGGCCACAAGCAGGACCAAATCCCGTACTGTCATGCTGGTAGGGTACTTACATGTTCACGGGGATGATTCATTGAAGAAGTTTCATGCAGGAACAAGCGATCATCCGCTGCCGGATGTGAAGATGGATTGTGTTTACGCTGGTTTCGGTGTTGAGTCCCCCGCCTTTGAAAACACATTTCTTGATTAATCTTTGTCGACAAATCTACATGTGAGCTAAAGCCATACCAGCAGGGCTGACTACGCGTTGAGGGTGCGTGCGGCCAGTCACGCCATCGAAAGAGACGTTTGTGAACAAATCTAAACAAGACTATAAGAGTGTAGGAATTGGCGGATCCTGGACGTTTCCGATACTACCATCCCACGTCCCCCCCGCATTGTCGCGTGAGACTCGCGATTCTCTCGCTGCACAAGTTAGTACGTAGCATTCGGATTCTTTTATTCCACATCGTCGCTCCAAATTCCAAATTCATTCATTAGCCCCCCCCTTCGAATTCGGACAAGTAAAATGAAGCCTTCTTAAAACCCATGCCTCCTCCGGCACGATAAGACAATTCGTCCTCCTATCTTCCTCGACGCCTTTTAGACTTGCACCTACCTGATAAGAACGCAACGTGATGGCCGGACCTGAAGAAACCAGCCACACTTGCATTGCAACGAGATCTGGAGTTGCTCAATTGCAAATTTCGTCCAGAAGCGCCGTTGAAATGGAACGTTGGACATGATGTATGATGCGTTTCCCCCGCAGTAACCATGCTTGGAGTTGTGAAGCAGCGCGCGGTTATTTGCGTCCTGGCACGTACGTACCGTATCCTACCTTGTCAAAAGTCCGTTCCTTCAATTCTCAAGTAGCGGTAGAACGTATGCAAGGAATCGAGCCATCCTCCCCGAGGATTTTCAATTCTTGGATATATCGAATGCATGCAATACAATACAATACAATACACAGGGAAAAAAAAGTAAGTAGGAAGCACCAAAACAATACTAAGTAGGTACGTGATAGATCAAGCGAAGGATCGGACACGTGTGCAAGGGTCGTCGCGCGGTGGGTAAGTGCTAAGTTATGGGGTAGTAAGTCGGGGGGGGGGGGGGTTCGTTGGAACGGGATGGGGGGTCGTCGTTGGGACGCGGGATTGGGGGTCGTCAGGCTTGGGGGGAGTGTGGGTGTGGGGAATGGGAATGGGAATGGGAATGGTCGCTCGGTGTCGGCGTACATGCGTGTGTGAGTGGGGAAAGCAATCCCGGCGCTCGATGTGGGGAATACGAAAAAGTACACGGCCGGTGTTTCATGCATTTCGCCATTCGATGACACAACAAAAACAAAAAAAAGGCAAGGGAACTACGCGTATGTGATGGGTGCGCACGAGAGATATGTATATGGAGCATGGGAGATAATTAAGAATGCAGCGTCGGGTAGCTAGAAAGTGCGATGCAAAAATGCCAGTAGATAGAGGGTTGGTAGAGGTATCTAAATCCAAAAACAGAGTAAATGAAAATGAAAACGTACATGTCGTTGCGGCGTAGTAGTCGTGTTTAGTGTCGCAATGGTATATAGCGAGCAGCGAGGCGGTTGATTATGCGTGGTGCGTCTCGCTGCTGAGTCCAAGTCTCATCCCCTCTCTCCTGTAGGCCGCTGCATCACATCTAGAAATCGCGCCCACTCTGCCTGGCTTAACGATGCTCCCCACATCGAATCTTCCTCCACTGGCGTCGGGTATGTATAGGGATATGACGAACTGTTCCCTCCTATGCTGCCTTGCACGGGATAGGGCCGTGCGTCGGGATAGGGCGCTTGAAGATGCTTCCCGTCGGATGGAGGCGGATATGATCTCACAGAATCAGAATATGATTGTGTCTGTGATGGTGGAGGTGGCGGTGGCGGTGGCGCGGGGTACGGATTCCCTGACCCAGATGCCGACCCTGACCCGGGTCCAGACCCAGATGGCGGATACGGATTTCGCGCAGGCGCAGGAGGTGGTGGATCCGGATACGTATTCGCATTCGTCGTCGTCGAAGCCGAAGCACCAGAAGAAGGCGCCGCCCTCGAAGCCCCATCCACAAATCTCGCGCCATCATATGACCCCCTCACATCACTATACCCCCTGTTCTCAGGGTACGGATAAGGCGGGGACGAGTTCGGCGGCACGTACCGCGATTGAGCCGCATGTGCGTGAGGCGGATAATCCACGCTATTCCTTCTCGCGCTCGCGTTTGGGCTTCCGCCAAAAATTGCGCCATTATTAGGACTCCCAGCTACGTACCCGCCCCCTGGGCTGCTCAAGTAACCGCTTGGACTGCCGCCCGAGTAGTTGTGTGGGCTATCGCCTGTCCCGCTCCGTGATGAACGCGATTGGTCGTGGTAGGGGAATGCGAGGGTTTTGACTAGCCCGAGGACATGTCCTTTGACGCCTTCGCGTTCGCTTGCTTCCATGTCTGCGAATCCGATTTCGTAGAGGGGTTGGAGGGCGCCTAGGATATCGAGTGCGCGGTCTGCGACTGCTTGTCCGCGGCTTAATTCGAGAGTGCCGAGTGCTTTCTTGATGTTTGCGCGGAAGAGGCCTGCACCTGGTTGGTTTGGATTTGATATGAGCTGGAAGGAGAAGAACATGGCTGCGCTGAATACGTGGAAGGGGCCCCAGGACATGTGGCCTGGTACTGCTAGGCTTGCATTTGCGAGAAAATCTGGGCGGGCGTGATCGACGAGAGTGATGAGTTTGTCGGCGCTGCCTACTGCTATATCGAGGCTGTTAGCTTGGCGTTCGGTTTTGGCGGCGTCTTTGGTGTCTTTATCGGGTTTGTCGCGCTTGTCTTTGTCGTTTAGGGAAAGGGAGGGTGATGCGGCGTATGGTCTGTGGAGGGTGAAGCGGATGTGGTAGTAGCTTGTTCGGATGATGACGCTTTGTACGCCTAATCTTCTCGTAACGGTGTCTGGGCTTGCGAGGGCGCGTGCGATTCTGAACTCGTCCAGATCGAGCTCTTGGGGTAAGGTGTCCATCCAGTTGGCAAGTGCTTTATCGTGTGACATGATCGTGTCGTATGACACGGAGCGAAGCGAGACGGCGCTGTCCATGATGTCGCCTAGGACGTAAGCTAGGCGAAAGAGTGCGACATTTGGGGCGTAGAGACGTAGTTGTGGAGGGTTTGTGGGAGTGATGGGGGAAACGGAGGGAAGTTGGGTGTCAAAGTGGTGGGAAGCTACGGCAAGTGGACGACCAAACATGAAGGCTTGCCATCTGGGGAGAATTAGGCGTGTACGTAAAGGGAAACGATGGGACGCACCGTTCGAGTAATAGGATATGCCACCATGCCCAACGCTTTCTCTCTGCAAGCTCCTTGTTCATTCTCCACCTAGAAGGGTCGCGGTGTAGGCCCATTGCGAGGCCCATGCTGACTAATTCTGCGCGAATTGCCCAAATTTCCTCGCTATCTGTTTTGCTGAGATTTAGATAGTGAGAGCGGATGAGGAGACATTCGACGAGTTCGAGGGTGTAAGTTCTGGACTCTGCACGATGGCGATCGAGTGCTGTGCGCATGACGTCGTAAAAGCGTTTTCCGAGTTCCTCGTGGGTATCTGCGAGATGTGAGATGAGGGGGTCGCGGTGAGGCAAGTAATGAACGGCGATAGCCATGATCATGCAGACAGTCGCGAGGACGACTCTATCTGGAGAAGAGCCGCTCTTGAAGCGAGACCATGCGGAAGTGAAAGCCGGTTGGTTTACATGACGGTAAATCCAATTGCAGTATTCGAAGTAGTAGATGACGAGAGCGTCGATTGTTTCGAGTGCTGGGAGGACCTCTAAGAGATCTCTGTCGTATTCATGAGTGGAAGCTGTGATTTCGTCTGTGATGAGGCCTTCTTGGGAGGGGTGTCTGTCCATTGGGTCATCTGAAGCACGTGAATCGGACTGGATTGTGTGAGGAGGAGAAATGGATGAGAGGAAGAGAACTGACCATTGTGAGGTGAGTGACGACGGAGGTAGTGCCAGCGTAGAAGCCGCCATGCCCTTTGGAGCCGATCATGCCGGGAGCATTAATATCGCGATCGACGGAGTCAGAATCTTGAGGCTCTTTCTTGAGTGGACTTGGGGGACCTGAAGGTGGAGGGTCGAGTGGACGTTTGAATGGAAGATTTCTGTGGTTTGCAATGATAAAAGTTTCGAGTAGCGAAACGCTGTGTTTCAGACGAGTAATTTCTTGCATTGGATCCACTCTAGAAGCGTTTCTGGTTATGCATAAAGACATGAGACTGGTTGGAGTGAAAAGAAATCATACTGGTCGTCTGGACGCAAGTTGAGGTCAGATTCATGACCACGAGCATCCTGGTAGCATAATGCGATAGTGCCTTTGTGACATTTAGTGGGTGTTTTTTTTTAAAGCAGAGCTGTCTGACTGACCTCTTAGAACACAACTCGAGCATGGACGATTTCTGTTGTCGTGAGTGATTGTTAGTATTGAATGATTGACTGGTACTGACCTATCACACTTGAGTTTTGAGTTTCTACAAGGTTCGCAATTGATAGCTTTTCTTGCTCTCTTTGTTGGTGGTCTTTGATCAAGTTCGTTTGGAGGAGGACTTGTTCTTGACCTAACATTTGATGAATTTCTTTGTTGAGTCTTTGAGCGTGGTTCAACGTCTGCCATGACGAGGGAGACAGGATGAATTGAAAAGTGAATTGAAACCGTTTTCACTCGGGTTTTACGCTCATGGGCAATCTAACCCTAATCCGCCCCCACATGCGAGGCACTCGACTCCCATATTCGATCACTTTTCCTAATTTAGATCTTCTCCCAGGATTCAATCTTACCAAATTAACCTCTCCGCCGGGCCCCTCCTTCCGTCCAATTTGCTTCCGACTAGTACGCGACCCCCACTATCTCCGCCGCCACCCCTCCGGTTGCCATCCTGCCTCAGCGTGTCCTACAAGTTCCTATCCTGCTTTGCACCCGATGTGATCCCCGGAGAAGAGTCCTTGCGATCTGCATTTTCATTGTCTTTTCTCTCTGTGTTATCATAGCAGCCCTGCAGCCTCCGTGATGGGGTCACTCGTTTGGTCTTTGACTCAGATCTGAGACGCCAGTCCATGTAAATCCTGGATGGTGGATTAACAATCCGTCACTACGATCAGTGCTCTATGTCGCGCTACAATGTGCGTCAATCGTAAATCGACTTGAAATTCCATCATGCGGCGCCAGCATGGTGGATCTACGCAATCCTTCACTACGTTCTGCGCTCGCCCACTGCCAGGATCTGCGCCAGCAATCGTCAATCAAGTTCAAATTTCATCATCCGGCGTCAGTCTTGTTCATGCATGTTGCACACGTGTTCGAAGTTAACCTGGGATATACCAGTTCCAGATTCCTCTCCCACTCCGCCACTCTCCTTGCTGTGCGCACTCTCCTACGGCCCTGCCGCTTCCACTTCCAAGTATCGTTTGTTTTATCTTCCATTCGGCTCCATGTGCCGGTACTCGTTTGTTGCAGATCGAGCATGTCTCGACGCTATGCAATGCGTATGTCTACGTCGTCTGCAGAACGAGATTCTTCAGTCGCGACCTGCATCCAATCACGGTCTCTCATTTATTTCCCTACTGGCGTCGGCAGCATCCATCTTCTCCACAGGGAGGTTTGTTTACATCAGGATTCCAAATCGTCTGTGGCGGCATCCTAACCACGCACACCACCCCAGAAAAGTCCCACCATCTCTACCTATGTACGCCGAAAGAGCCGGGCCCATTCCACCATTCACACATCCCATCGTCAGCTTGTTCTTTCAATTGCCGGCCTTCTCCACCTTTGGTCACCGTATACTGCCATGCCGCCGGTATTGCAAAAAATTTCTTATCTTCGCTTGGGCTTCTATCAATGTGCCATTGGTTATCGACGTTCTGCTTCTCGAGGCTATCACGCTTCTTACTTTTTGTTTCGTTTGTTACCCGCCATGGCTTCTAGAAAGTGGTCCGCTTGTTATCCTTCTTCTGCGGTCACAATACTGCGATATATCGCTATTGGGCCTTGGTGCTGACTCTTCGCCTTAGTGGCGCCAGAAAATGGTGGCCTAGTCGCCTTCTGCGATCACGGTCACGGTACTGTGCGGCGATATATCGCTATTGGGCCTTGGCGCTCACTCTTCGCGTTCAAATACCGCTTGGGGTTACATGACATGCTCGCAGTCTTGTCCTTGTTCTGCGCTCACGCTCACGGACTGCGATATCATCGCTATTGGACACCAGTGCTAACAGCGGGGCTCCGCCGACTTTTATCTTATGTCGTCTGCTGATAGCTATCTTAACGCTAACGCGTAGAATATCTGCGATAAGTTCCGCAGTCGGTATGTGCTCATCCCGCTGGGAACAGAACTATGATACCTATCAATGGCACCACCAGCACAAGAAAGGTCTTATTCGCTTTGTAAGCGCTCATTTAACTCTATCTTCACCACAGCTTGGACCCTCCACCTGAACAGATCGGGATCAGACTTCACTTACTCGGCTACCCGCGACGTGCGATCATTGGTCCCAACGAGGGAAAGTGGAGAAGATCGCGACGCCACTGGCAGTCAAACGTTCAACGTTCCGTTATTTGTCATGTATTTCGGATACTGTACTAGTCATTAATCCTGTGCTGGGATGTCAATTTGCAGGTATGATCAGTACTTCGGACGCTATCACGGTACTACTCATTCATGTCACGAGGTCGGGCCGGACGTAGAACAAATTGATCGAAGCTGGACCTGGATGGATTATGGATACGCCAGGCTGTACTCGGTTCCGATTTCTCATCTTGCCCAGTGGGGTCTTCGATGGTGCGGCGCACGCACGCCTGCATGTATACACGCTGGGAGTCTTTCTCCACCCAAAAGATGAAATGTGAATAGAATTGGATATGCACTCACATCTCTTCTACTTCTCTCGATGGTATGAAACTGGGGTGTCTACCGTGACTGTGGAAGTTTCTGATGGAGGTTAGACGACTGACAGCGGCAGCTCGATCACGGTGCGACAACACGCATCATGCACTCTACATACGCAGTCCAGGGTGGACGAGATGCGCGACGCCCAGGGTGTCTACTGTGGGAGTTTTCTCAAACTGACAAAGGTTAATCTGATTTTCCTTCTTTAGGTGATTGCGGAGTCTGGGGATGCTGTAATTGATAGGTGTGTACCGGTTTGGCGGGTGGTTACTGTGCTGGTGGTGGGTTTTCTGTTGTGTCGCGATGAACTCGTGTGAGCTGCGGGGTGCTTGATTACTGGCGTGCTAGATGATGTGCACCCTGAGTCATCCAAATTGGAGGGATTTCTCTCCAATTTGGATGACTCAGGGACCACTGCCACTAGATGGAAACTTGGCTTGTGTTCCGGCTCGACCCAGCTGGTGGCGTGGGGCGTGAGGTAGTCTCGATAGTTGATATTGATCATGTTGGTGTCCGTCCATTCAGGAATTCAGGTCAGGTTTAATAGGAAGATTTTCATCAGGTGTCATTGTACAGTGGCGAGCTCAGAGTATGAATTTCTGAATTTCTTAGTGTGGCTGGATTTAAGGGATCCGTCATTAAAGCCTGAGTCTGACCAGGCTTCTGTCACATTGGACCACATGGGAAGGGATGAGATGGAAATTATGGGGGTCTTCATAATTAATCTAAGTTAAGATAAACCCAACAGTTGATCATGGATGAGGGTGACATCATAGACTCATACTGTGCAGCATACTGATCATACTTACAAATACACGAGACTAGCCACGGAGGGCTGATTCTTCATGTTAACGTTGAGTCTTGAGTGGCACCTTGTGTGGGATTGACTTGTTTGTCTTCTAGGCCTGCAGTGGGGACCAAGGCACGAGGCCCCCGCGAGGTTGCATAGAATGTGATCTACGTCTAGGGGTCCAGGCTGTCCGCCCCTATGCAATACCCCTGCTGGCCACCATCTCCAAAGATAGGGTGCAGTTAGGTGGAGGCAGGGAGGGGTATGTAGGGTCAGTAGTGGTTTCGACCTCGCAAAGGGTCTCATCAGGGGGCTTACCGCTGCCCCAACCGCCTTACCTCTGTTTCTGTTTAGCAACACTACCTCTCAGCCTTTTATGTAGAAAGGGAGTTGACACACAGACCCCCTATGTTTAGGGCAGGAGGGAACAGATGTCTGATCTGTGGTACAACCCAATCTAGGGAGGTGGTACAAAAATGGGTTAGTGGCTACTCAATGAGGAGTCCTGTCACCAGGCAACAATGCCCCAATAAGAGCAGCCAGCTACGGCCAGATGAAAGTGGTTTCCCACATGACTTTAGGACTTTTTATGTGTGTATGCATATGACCCCATTTGACATAGACATAGATCTAGGAAAACAAACATGCAAGCTCAAATTTTGAACTTATGTGAGCGCACCGTCATGTGAGAACAAACACATATGAATGTTGAACTTCGCTGAATACTGTGTAGTGTGACGTGAGAACAAACACATACAAATGTTGAACTTGGCAAATATTGTTGAACAAGTACTGTGTAGTGCATCTGTGCAATTTTTGGTTGCCCACTGTGATGTTATAGATGCACATTTATTATTGCGTGTTCCGCAGTCTGTGTGCTGCCCGTTCTGGTGACCCGTTTGTTGTAAAGTCTGTGCACTGTCCTTTGTGAAGTCTGCGCGCTTTGCTTTTTTTTGCTAGTATTGTCAATGGATCACTTGCGGGTTTTTAGGCTGCATCTCACTACCAAAAATTGGACTTGTTGGAATAATAACAAGGCGAGTAGTCAATTTGACGAGTAAGGACATCAAAACACATTTATACTAGTATGCTTATAACAAAGAATCAAAAATCAATTTCTCTGCAAGGTGGTGACAAGCTTCTTCGACGAATTGTTCAGCGTGATTGAATGCTGCTCCCTGCTCGATAATCTTGAACATCAGTTCCTTGCACCCTCCACTAACATGCCTGAACTGCAAATCTTTAAAGTGTTTGACAGCTTCACGATATGGTTGCGGGTTTCATCCGTCGAGAAGGAAACGAGCCATGCCATTCCACCAGATAGCATGCCAGTCCTCATTACAGCCTACTGGATCTTGGCAGTCACTAGTGTGCATCAAAATTTTGGGCTCTTCCGCAGCCATGATATGACGATGTTCTTCAAGAGCTGCTTGCACATAGACCAAGCTCATAAATACATTGTTGCCTAATAGTTGCCTGTGTTGCGCAGTCAATTGGGTGATGGGAGTGTCGACAAGTCACTTGAAGGCGAATGGGAAAATTGCGCCCATGTTATACTGTATGGCAAGGTTAATGAGCTGAGTGGGGTGGAAATGATAGCGGGTAGACTGAATGCGAGAAACGATGAATTTCTGAGTATGAGAGCATTGATACATGTCGCAGAAATGCAGAAAACTTGACAGTTCTTCAATGGTGTATTGGCCGGTGTGTGCTCTACAGCTGGTTTAGCAGATTGACCATCAGGGAATTGACCCAACAATGACATAGCTTTATAAAGTCCCATCTAATATATAATTCATATAATCTCTAATAATCTCTATCATAATTGCAGTCAACCTGACAAAGCTTTAGATAGGCAGGTTATGCTGGGGAAAACCACCAAAGATATAATTATGATACACATTGCAAATATCTGCCATCCTTGACAGATGATTATAATACTAGGCTGCTTCAAACAAAACTGCCATGAAATTGCCAAAGAGTCCTAACATTGACACTTATTTTATCATTTTATATATAAAATCAAATTTTAATTGGGGTTGGAGTGTACATATGTGGTAGTAATACAGGAGAGAAGAGAGACATAGTAGAACACAAGATAGAGAAATAGAGACATGTCAGTTGCCTACATCAAGAATAACCATTAGGAAAAGGCCAGGGAGGACTAGGGAGGAGCCATGAAGGGCCAAGGAAGAAGGCCAGGGAGGAAGGAGGCCAAAGAGGAGCCAGGGAGGGTCCAGGGAGGGCCAAGGAGGGTCCATGGAGGGCCAAGGAGAAGAACCAGGGAGGAGGAGGGCCAGGGATGAGCCATGAAGGGCCAAGGAGGAGAACCAGGGAGGAGGAGGGCCAGGGATGAGCCATGAAGGGCCAGGGAGGAAAACCAGGGAGGAGAATTAGGGAGGAGCCATGAAGGGCCAGGGAGGAGAACCAGAAAGGAGGAGAGGGAAAAGCCATGAATAGCTGGGCAGAAGAGGATGTTGGTCTAGCGAGTAGAGGCGAGCGCGCAGGACGGTAGGATCTAGACAAACGAATATATATCTCAGTCTCGTATCAAGGACTCTTTGTATTGATGTACCTAGACAAACGAATATATCTAGGTGCTCCATTAGTTCTGCAAAGTATGCGAGGGTATGTAACTACTCACATCTCAGTCTCGTATCAAGGACTGAGATGTGTACACGATGGTGTAAGGCCTTTTAAAGATTCTACAGTAATGGGTAGAGTAGGAATATAAATATTAGCTTGAAACATGAGGCTCTCGGCCGCTGTCAACTTTGCGCTCGTACCTATCCCGACGTCACTCTCGTCGGGCCTCTTGTCCCGATTCCTCTGAGCTCAACACTCCCCCTCGAGCGCAATCCACGTTCATCAGGCCTCGAAGCTTCTGAATGCATGGCCGTGGCAAAGGCTTTGTGAAGATGTCGGCGATATTGTCCTCTGTAGGGCAGTAGGATAGGGTGAGAGTGCCGATTTTAATGTGCTGACGAACGAAATGGTAATGGATGTCGATGTGCTTAGTACGGGCATGGAACTTTGGCTTGGATGCGAGGGCTATAGCAGCCTGATTGTCGCAGTACATGGGGGTAGGAGTAGGCTGGACATCGTACAGCTCCTCGATGAGGAGCTGGAGGTACAGGATCTCTCGAGTGACCGTGGCGAGGGCAATGTATTCCGCCTCTGCAGTAGACAGTGCGATGAGTGACTGTTTTCGGGCGCTCCAGGCAATAGGGCCGCCATTAAGCAGTACGACATACCCGGACATCGAGTGTCGGTGAGGTTGCGATGCCCAGTCCGCGTCCACACAGGCCTCTAATCCGCCTTCAGTTGTCCCGAGGGTGAGTCCATAATCCACAGTACTTCAAGTATCGCATGACGTGCTTACTGGCCTCCCAGTGCGCTCGTCCTGGGTTCCTCATGAACTGGGAGAGCATTGCTACAGGGAATGCAATGTCGGGGCGGGTGCTGGTTGCTGCATACATCAGCGAGCCCACCGCCCTCTGGTAAGGTACGTCTTGCATGTCTGCGTGCTTGGGGAGAGTCGGCGGGGAGTTGTCAATGGACAGGATGGTTCCTACGTCGAGGGGGATGGTCGCACTCTTCGCGTCGGTAAGGTTGAACCTTTCGAGGACGGTCTGTACATAGGCGCCTTGGGAGAGAGTTAGCGTGCGTGCGCTGCGATCACAGCTGACCTTGAGGCCAAGGAGCCACTTCAGCTCTCCTAGGTCACTTATCTCGAAGTGTTCCTGGAGTTGAGCTTTGAAGTGCGTGATGTTGCGTACATGGTTGGACGTCACTGCCATGTCATCTACTGACACAGTGATGACAGTGTGCTCCTGGGGTGTGCGTTTGTAGAAAACGGCTTGGTCGACCTATGAGCACGTGAATCCGATCTTGGCGAAAACGGCAGCTAACTCCTCATGCCACTCATAGCCTGCTTGCTTCAGCCCCAGTAAACTCTTCCTCAGCTTCAGTATCTTCCCCTCATCTCCAGCCTTCAAGTACCCAGGTGGCACTCTCATATACACCTCCTCCTTAAGGTCTGCATAGAGGTAAGCACTTTTTATATCTACCTTGTGTATTTCCCAGTCACGTTGAGCCGCCATAGCTAGGACTGTGCGGATGGTGGACATGTTGGAAGTGGGGGCAAACATGTTGAAGTAGTCGACGCCTTGCTGCTGATGCTGGCCGTTTGCCACTGTGTGTCCAGGGATAGCGCGCGAAGGTAAGCAGTTCTTAAGCCAAGTTGCGTAGCTGATGGCTTCACCCCACAGGAACATGGGCATATTATGGGTGAGGAGCATTGCTCGAGCATGTGCGACAAGAGTCCGGTTCAGATGCTCGGCCACGCCATTCTGTTGTGGCGTGTCATAGACCGTTAGCTGCCTCTCGATGCCCTGCGCCCGCAGGTGCTTTTTGAACTCTTCGCTCAAGTACTCCCCTCCCCTATCGGATCGCAAAGTCTTAATTCGTGCACCCTCATTTTGGCGGGTCAGCCAGGCCTCGTATTGCTTATATGAAGTAAGTGCTTGACTCTTCTCCTTGAGGAAGTGGACGACTGTCTGATGGCTATAATCGTCGGTAAAGCTCATATAGTAGTGACAGCCTCCAAGACTCTGAACTCGTGCGGGACCCCATAAGTCTGTGGATGGTATCCCCGTACTTTTCGGCGCGATGCTCAGTCTCCTTTGGGAATGGGTGCCACGTGGCCTTTGCCTTAGTACATGCCTCGCAGAACTCCGGTTTGGACTGTAGGTCCAGCTCAACACCGGTCATCAAGCCTTTCTTCATCACGTCAAGGAGCCCTTGTTGGGACACATGGCCCAGGCGCTTATGAAGCTCGTATATGGTGAGTTTTCTTCTGGCTAAATTGGCTCGGTGTTGTTGATGCGCGAGGATGGTGTACAGGCCCTCTACCTGAGGGATTTCGGCTATAACTCGATGCTTGGGCCCACGCGAGAGGATACGGCACCTAGTGCCTTCAAAATGCACTGCAAAACCTGCAGCCGTGATACGGTTCGTCGACACCAGGGTAAAAGCCATTTGGGGGGCGTATAGAGCATCACGGAGGGTTATACTGGTGTGTTTGTTCCCCAATGGTAGCTCTAACTTAACGTCTCCTCTCCCAATAGCAGGAACCTTTGTTCCATCGGCCGTATGGATGTCTTGCGGCTCGATGGAGATGAAGTTCTCGAACTTCGTTCGATCTGGGCAGAAATGTGTGCTTGCCCCGGAATTGATGATGGCTCCTCGACATTCCTTGGGCACTCGCATCTGCTCTGGGACGCTAGCCAGGTCTGATGACGTGAAGGCGAAGTTCTCCTGGGGGTCAGGCTGCTCGTTAGATGCGGCATTGGCTGTGTGCTTCTGGCCACGTCCTCCTCGCCTTGCCTTCTGCTTCGGCCCTTGGCCTTCCTTGTCTCCTCCAGGCCTCCAGCAGTCCGCTTTGTAGTGGCCTTTTCGGTCGCAGTTGAAGCAGGTGACATCGGCATTGGCCTCGCGATTGCTTGTCTGAGACTTGCCCTTTTGGTAAGTCGTTTTAGCAGAGAACGCGCTGGATGACCCTTTCTTCATAGTACGACAATCCATGATCTGACAATGCTCGAATTCCTCGCTAACGACACTGATGAGCTCATAAGGGGTGAGTGGTTTCTGCGCTATTTTGGATGCAGCATTAATTGACGACAGTAAGGGACGATATGATTCAGGGAGGGAACCGAGAATGATGGCCTGGAAGTCACGATCCTCCAGCGCTGCTCCCATCCCCGCTAGGGACTCTCTGAGCCATAGTAGCTCTGCAAAGTGAGCTTTTACATCTGCCCCCTCGTCACACCTGGTCTCATGCAAGCGTCTGCGCAGGTCAATCTGCACGAACTCGGTCTTGCCTTTGTGGATTCGGCAGACCTCTGTCCAAATGACGGATGCCTCCTCGAGCTTCTGGACGTGGAGGAGCAGCTGGTCCGAGATGGTGCTAAAGATGTGCTGTTTTACCAGTGAGTTTTTCTGGTAGTATTCGTCAATTTTCTTATCTAACTCGTCGATCTCCGTCTGCTGAGGCATGGAGCCGTCAGGCTTCATCACGTCGCCCATCTTTGGACTAATCGCGAATGCTTTGGGTTTTACCGCATGACCATTGACATATCACATCAAACCTCGGGCACCTATGGCCGTCAACATTCTTTCCTTGTAGGTGATCCAATTACTCCCGTCATCGGTGAGTTTGGGGATGTTGAACAGCGAGGAGTTGGTACCGGGGAGCGTAGATTCAGTGGCCATGTCAGGGCTCATAACCTCTAGCGAGTAGAGGCGAGCGTGCAGGACGGTAGGATCTAGACAAACGAATATATATCTCAGTCTCGTATCAAGGACTCTTTGTATTGATGTACCTAGACAAACGAATATATCTAGGTGCTCCGTTAGTTCTGCAAAGTACACGAGGGTATGTAACTACTCACATCTCAGTCTCATATCAAGGACTGAGATGCGTACATGACGGTGTAAGGCCTTTTAAAGATTCTACAGTAACGGGTAGAGTAGGAATATTAATATTAGCTTGAAACATGAGGCTCTCGGCCGCTGTCAACTTTGTGCTCGTACCTATCCCGATGTCACTCTCGTCGGGCCTCTTGTCCCAATTCCTCTGAGCTCAACAGTTGGGTTGAAGGGCTAGATGGGGTGTACAGTTAGAGTGTGGATGAGATGAGAGAAGACAAGTATCGAAGAATGTGAACCACAACTTACATAAGCATCATGTGACATGGGGCTACTGTAGTGCAATGTCATGCAAGGCATTGCAAGCAGTGGTAGTGAAGACAAATTGGTGGAAAATTGTTAATACAATTATAAGGCATGACATATCTACATCAGAATGTTGGTTTCTTTGCAATCCTTGTTCATTTAATACCAATTTGTCATATTTGTCATCAAGCTTTATCTTTATATACAATCTTATATAATTCAGTGGATTTTTGATCTGATTTTACCAACTAAATATAGGAAAAACAAGTTTGTGCTGATTTCCTGCTACAAAATACACATCAAGGTGATATTTCTGGCATAGTCATATCTTAGTTCATATATGTGTGACCCAATTATAATGATATCTAAGGCTAAAACATGACATGTAATAATGTTTGTTGATTACCAATTATATCCGGTCATATCAACTTCAGGTTGATTTCCTGATGATGAAAAGCCCATAGAACAACAACTTACCTGCCAAAGGTATGTTCAAGGAATAATTCAAACATCTCCCGCATTGTACCATCGAGATGGATGGGCCTCTCATCACTTTTCCCATATATCTCTTCCAATCCAGCAGTTTCAGTAGCAGCAAACATGCCATTGAATGTTTCAGAGTTCGAGGACAAGACTGAGCCACAGAGCCTATATAGCACATTATCGATCTATTGATGTGAGGGCACCCAAACTGCGTAAATGACTTGATACATGTCACGAGAACCTTTAACAAACCATTATTCTTTCCTCAATAACACAATCAAAGTGTCAAAACCCAGCACTAGTTCTAACCCTAACCCAACAAACTTTACTATAATGAACTCAACCCCTAATCTTGGATTCTCTATCTTCTCCGCAATAGACGCCGACCTATCACGTGACTGCACTCGCATAACTCCTGGACCCTTCCAGAACCTTTTCGCAGCAGCCTCATGGCTAATGATGTCATAAACCTATTATTAGACAATGTCACAATATCACATCATACGATTATCTTTCTCTTTTTATGATTAGCTAGTTAGTTCAGACTCAGTTTGTATCTCCACTTAAATAGTAGTATATAGTTAGGTAGTTTGTAGTCAGTAGTTCTTTAGTTCAAACCTCTTGTATCTGCATCGCAGCAATCCAGACGTACCTGCTCCTCATCCTCTTGTGATTATCTTTGCGTTTAAGTCCTAGTCTCTGCCCTAGCGTTAATTCGTTTTGTAGGTTGTGACAATACATCAATCAAAAAAGCTCACCTGAAAGACATGACTTGCATTAGAAAAATAATAGACAGGATGTCGAGTTGGTGTGGTAGAAGCACCTGGCATAGTTTCTAAACTTTGACGTTTGATGGAAATCAAGTTTGAAAAATGTTTGTGTAGCACATCACGTGAGTCACTACTTCTCGGATTGATGGAGAACATTTACTCCGACACTTACTCACTTCTCATTGACACTTACATCAAGGATTCTGCCCAGCACGAATACTTCTTTGACACCATAGAGTGGCCGCGAGAACATTTACACACTCAACCTGCTGGTAACAAGGCCCCCTTGAACATTGAATCACTCATGAACAAGATGTTCTCACAGCAGGACATGACTCAGGTTCTTTCGCATCCATCTTCTGGCTCAAGAAGCATGGTCTCATGCCTGGCCTCATGTTCTCCAACAAGCTCATCAGCTGCAATGAGTGTATGCACACCCACACCAATTTTGCTTCCTTGCTCTTTAGCCACCTCAAGTCACCCGCATCCTGAGACTGTGAAGCATATCATTACCCAGGCTGTTGTCATTGAGCAGGCATTCTTGACAGGTTTGTCGTTACTTTCATTCTGTCTATCTTATGCTGACTGTCTCTCTGGATCCTCTTCCTGTTGGCCTCATTGGCACAAATGTTGGATTACACTTCCCCCATGCACTATACCACACACCCATTATGTTTGCTGGACTTACCTCTGCATCAGTTTGCTCTAGATATGTTTTTCGTGACCTATACCACATGCCCATTATGTTCGCCGGACTTACCTCTGCATCAGTTCGTTCTAGATATGTTTTTCATGCTCTTACACTTCCCCCATGCACTATACCACACGCCCATTATGTTTGTCAGATTACTCAAAGGCGAACATCAACCACACTGCGGCTTCCAAATCATGATGGAGCACATTCACATTCTGGTCATTGGTAGTACTAATTTCTCTATGATTGTATATATGCAAATGACTGACTGTGTATGTGTTCGGATCTGCATCATCTGTGAGTGTGAGTGTGAGTGTGAGAGTCTTGCTACTTGAACTTATTGAAGTTACCATGATGCCTATGCTACTGCAGACACTTCCTCGCTTTCCACTTTGCACAATGGCCCATACCCCATGGCCAGCTAACTTCCTTGTTGCCTATGATACATTGTCAGACATTTACAGACACACTTATAGCATTCTGAACCAAGAGGATGCAGACCCTCTTCAGCTCATATATCATTTAGAGGCCATAGCAGCCAATGCCATATCATTACTTGAAGCATTTGAAGTTGATCCTCGAGGATTGGAAGTGCAGGATTAACTATCTGATGCAGCTACTTTACTGGGGAATTTGTCTGTCCAATTATCGTCATTTCGACATAATATTGAGACTTGGTGATTCCCTTTATTCTTACCATTGCATTAAGCAATCACTGACTGCATTGACAGGGTGGATGGTGATGTTGTATTTCCCGAACCAGTGACCTTGTTGCAAATGAGCTGCCCAGGTCGCCCAAAGAAGATCATAGACCTCAAATTCCTTGCCGACGCATTGTCAAACTCTCGACAAATCAAGCTCAGGGAAATGGCGGACATATTAGGAAATTACAGAAATACTTTGCATCTCTATATGAAACACCACGGTGTCCAAAGAAAGTACTCTGAGCTCACAAACACTGATCTCGATGTTCTAATCAGCGAGTTCAAGAAAAAGTGCCTAGACTCTGGAATAAGATATATCATCGGGTTTCTTCGCAGGCATGGCATCCGGGTACAGCATCATTGAGTGGTACATTTGCTTTAGGTGCTGCAAGATCAACAAGTCAAAAGACGGTGAAAATATTATGTCAAGCGGCCCAATGCACTCTGGCACATGGATGGTCATCATAATTAATTTGATGGGGGATTGTAGTTCACGGATTCATTGATGGCTTTTGCAGGATGGTAATCATATGTTTTGAGTGTTCATAAAAAAGCAGTTTATTAATGCAGCCTCTTTTTCTATCAGATAACGGCACTGAACGCCAGTGACAACAACCATTCAGCTACCGTTTTGGACTTATTCAAGCTTGTGGTCAGAGAGTATGGTACTCCTTGTGTGCGAGGTGATCATGGCAGAGAAAACCTCGACATTGCCACTTACATGATAATGAGAAATGGACCACGTCATGCTTCGTTTATGTGGGGATTGTGAGTTTTTTCTTGCTTGAATTGTTTTAGTTCCTGACTCTGTGTGACTCTGTGCATAAGCTCTACACGAAACTCTCGAATAGAGTGGCTGTGGATTGAAGTCGGCACTCAGTTTGCCAGGCTGATGGAGGGCCTTCTTTACTCGACTTGAAAATTGGCATATGCTCAACCCTCAGAACGCTAATCATCTTTGGTTGCTTCATGCACTTTTCCTTGATGATATCAATCAGGATTGCTCTGACTTTCAGGCAGAGTGGAATTGCCATCTGATATGGGGTCCTGACATGAATGACAAGAGTCCGAAGGTAAGCTCATGGGTTGCATTTCAACTTGCCGAAGACCTCAATTTTATCCAGGCCCTACGATTCTTGGGACAAACATTGTTTGGCATGTATCATGACGATTGTGAGGGTGTTCACCCTGACGTAATTGAGGAGCATTATGGTGTTCATGGTCGCCCTGCATCCCGATGACCACACCAAACTGGAGCGGGACATCTTGCTGACAAAGATGACGATGCGGATGAATAGTCACCTGACATTATTGAGTCAATTAATGATCAGCAATGGCAGCACATCCATTATGAAGCCGTCGGAGTTCCTTCACATAGGAATGCTTTTGGTACTGACAAAGAAATGGAAGGACAATTTTTTGCAGTTCTTGCTGAAGTTTTCGCAAAGCAAATCACACCAGCGTATTGCCAACTGACACCAGATAAATGGGAAGGTGATGAGTATCCTGTTTTTGAGACCATATGTGCTGGTCGATGAGGTTCGAAAGAGCTTCAAGTCTCCCTTGCAGAGCCAATTTGGTTTCATAGAGTGGAATTATGGTGTCAAGCCTTGCTAGTTTTGACTACATGTTCAGCCGATAGGGAGTAATCGGAAGTTCGGAACATGTGCTAGTTGAATAAATTTGAATTGTAAATTAATTTTTGTGTCTTGAAGTCATTCCTATACCTCGAGCTTCCCTGATGCAACTTGCTTGACCTGTCCCACAAGCAACAGTATCATATGGACCGGGAAAACTTCTGCAGGGCAGCTGATCCCAAAGGTCAACTTTGTGACTGTGAAGATTTTTATCCTCGACATGGGGATGAAGGACACTGTGCCGAGTGTGGGCATGGACACAGTAAACATCCTCGGACTCAGAAGACAGTAGACACTGAACATTCCAAAATACCCCAGGACAAAGAGGCTTGCCCAAGTGTCGTTATGACAGGCAAGCGCACGCGGGGAGAAAGAGCTAGATAGAATTGAGAATCTCAGTCTTTGGGAAAGGACTCGTTACAATGTATGTACCTAGATAGAATTGAGACTAATGTACTGTTAGTTCGTAGACGTTCGAAGACGGGTATAAGTACTCACATCTCAGTCTCTGGGAAAGGACTGAGATGCTATGAAGATGGGACAGGTTATTTTATGGTACGGGTAAACGAGGAAAGAGAAACTTATGACTATGAAACATAGGAGGAAAAGGCTGCTTGGCCGAACGGTGCTGGATTGCGCTCGTACCTAGTCTGACGTCCCTGACGTCAGTTCTCCCCCTGGTCTTCTGTCTTCTCCGAAACCAACACCAAGTTCCTCCAGTACTGCTGCAGTGAAAGAGATCTTTAACCATGTAACTGCAAAGCGGGGAAGCTCGATTAAAGCTGCCCGAGAGGAAGCATTATCAACACTTGCTTCTACTCGTCTCGTGAATTACAGCAAATTGTCGAAGGGCCCAGGACCATCAGCCAATTCGCAAAAGGTAATGCAATATACTAATAAAGTTACCTGCATATTCATGCTTTACTCTAGACTCAGAGGGATACTACTACTAGTAGTTCACAACCTACCGGGAGCCAGGCAAGACAGAGTACTACCACATCCGTAACATCCACTTTCTGTGTCGCATCAGTTGGCATCCTCATTTGCGGAGTCGATGTTAGTCACAAACCCTTCACTGATGCTCAAAAAGATCCACATTACTAACATCCCTTCAGAGATATGGCACTATTAGAGTGTCAAAAGTTCCATTGAAGAATGGTATGAATGAGATCCAGGCCATGAAGAATCGCGGATGTTATGTCGATGAACAGGCAATGTTTTATCATGATTGGTCATACTCCCGAATCAGTCAACTACTACGCAAGTTATTTCCGAAGGTTTTCAATTACCTAGATGCAGAGAGGCCCAGGAACGTGTCGTTGTCACAGTCAGCAGCAGGCCAGGACAAAAAGCTGCTTTGGAGGCTCTTAAACAAAAGTGGTCAAGTGTTGACTGTTGTCGACATTGCATGTCCGACTGGAACAGACTTAGCTAAGCACAAGGGCTGAGACAAAGCGAGCGTAACAGAATTTCACCTTTGGTTTGGTGTGTGCCACTATATACACCTGAGCGCTGTACTAATGACTCGTGTTAGTCACCAGGAACTGTATTCCAGATAGTGTATATGAATCCTGGAACACTCAGCCCATCGTAGTTGGTTCAGATTCCGAAGGCGACAGTGATGGTTCAAGAAATGGAATTTTTGTCTGACACAGACAGCATTGGAGATGCCAACTATAACCCCGAACTTGCTAGCTCATTGATGGAGATGGAGTTGAGTGACTCTGGAGACATTCACACCAACTACAAAGGCAAAGGTAAGCTGAAGATCTTGAAGACACCAATGGTCAATGGTAGGTCTTTGCTCTATTCCAGCTGACTCGGACAACAGAATTGACAATTGTCACAGTGTATCTAGCCAAATGGACTCACACAGCACTCTCCCCCAATGAATCACTGACAAATCAGAGAGTAGCGGTGAAAAAACTCAAGGGTGGTGCATCCTCGTTGCCTTTCATAACATAAATCTGGACTCACATTTTTCGTTCATTAGAAACAGCCGCTGCCATCCCATGTTTCCTGCCTTTGCAGTCCTCTCCTTCACTCAGTCAGCTGAGCATTCCGAGTGTACCAGCTGCATCTGTGACTTGCCCTGAATTGTCCCATCCACCTATGATTGTCTCTGTGAGCGAAGATGATATTTTGTGGCGAAACCAGCCTCAACCCAACAACCCTTTTGCATTGGCAGCAGCCAATCTCTGGGAGTCCAAATATGTTATCAGGCCCATTGATTATCTCATTTGATGCTTTCACATTTCAGTTTCTTGTCTACGTGTTTAATCGCTCTTTTTCTGTTTGTCTTGCACTATACTTCACTACTGCAGCATGATACTTCCAACACGAGTCTTTGAGCTGAATAACTCAGGCATCGATAACTAATGATTTTGACTGTCTTTACATCTACATATGACAAGGACAATAGTACCCCCCCTTCTTTGCTTTAATGTTGACTGTTTGACGTGCCAGGTAGTAGGGGGACATGTGTAGAAGATGGTGCAGCCTGACAAAAACTACTAGCAAAAAAAAGCAAAGTGCACCGACTTCGCAAAGGGCAGTGCACAGACTTCACAAAGAACAGCGCATGGACTTCACAACAAATGGGTCACCAGAACGGGCAGTGCGCAGACTTCACAAAGGACAGCGCACAGACTTACAACAAACGGGTCACCAGAATGGGCAGCACGCAGACTGCGGAACGCGCAATAATAAATGTGCACCTATAACATCATAGCCCACACTTGTTTCTGCTTGTCTTGACTTGCTTTTGGTCACCTGGATGACCACGACTGCCACCGACAATGACGAGGAGCTTAAATAACAGAAGCCAGTCTCCCTTAAACCAATCTTCATACTGTCTAGTGCTGCCGTGGTCCAGTTCCGAACCGTGGTTCGAACCTGACCATTGGTCAGGTTCGTCCTTGGTTCGGTCCATGGTCCAGCATTTTGCACGGACCGAACCGGAATGAGGTTCGTGGTCCGCTAACTCCTGTGCGGTTCATCTATAGGTTCGGACCTTCCCGAACCGTTCCGAACCCCGAACCGCATCTTCCTTGCAACGCCTTCAAGGCTCAATCACACGCTTTGACTTCTCGATCCTCAAGATTTGCCATGGTCACTTTGACCTTTGGCATTCTCAAGACTTTTTTCGACTTATCCTGTCCGGAGGTTCGCATCCCGCACACCCTGCTGTCCGATAACGCCTACCTGTTCAATCAAGCTCAAGGTATGACTTTTCCGTCAGATCAAGCGCAATAAACTGATTGACATATTATATTTCTTAGGATCCTTCAATGCATACTATGAGTTAGTAGGAGATTGGGTATTCACATATAAAGGGAGCAAGGTGAGTGATATATTTTGACTACCGGTACAATGTCTGAACCTGAAGCACAGTGTGCCCTCAACCCAGACGGGTCTCTAAAGGACGCCAAAGACATCGTTTTTTACAACAATCCTGATGATGCCGTCCCCATTTCCGCTCCATCCTCCTCTGCCCAGCCACCCACAGACGCCTTCTCTGTGCTACTGCAGACTGGACGCAAACCAGTGCCACTTACTGCAGGTGCTTGACGCTCCATTCGCACCTCTAAACCTTCTGCACGCCTTCGTGATTCCGACAACGCTTGTTCTTCAACAAGCCGCAAGCGCGCATTATCTAGTGCAACCGAGCAACTAGTTAGGAAGAAGGTTGTGTTACAGCTCTCCGCTCCATTATCTGACGACGACACGGATATTGATACTGACCATGGTGCTGGTCAATCGGATGAGGCCGAGGACGAACATGTACCAGCACCTGAGGACGAACCCGAGGATCTTCAAGACACCACCATCCGAGCCACTTTATCAAAGAGTGAGCGCACCGCTGATATTCGAACAATCTTCACTCGCGACGACAAATGTTGGGTCTGCAAACCTTGCAGGGATGCCGGTGAAGTTGAAAGCAAGTACACGTTTCGCGGAGGTATCTCTACACTACGCACGCACATTTGCCGGTATGCTCACGTATTCTTTCTCTTAAATGATCCACTAATATTATATATCTATCAGTAATAAAGGCCATTTTCAACTTTACAAGTCACGCTGCGAAGCTGCAAACATCACCATGCACCCTCGAGCAGTTCCAACTGGTGAGGTTCAATCCCTGTGAGTTACACTTGCCGTATTGTAGTGTGCTGTACTAATTCATAAATAGTTCAAGGCAATCCACCCTCGATGGCAGCCTTGCCCCGAAAGCGCCCATGTTTACAAAGGCAGGGCTTCTGGAGTATATAATGGAGCTGATTGTGACCGAGGATGAAGCGTTGCAGCTTGTCGACAAACCAGCCTTCCGCACCTTGCTTCGTTATGTCCGCCCCGCCCTTGCTGAAAGTGATGTGCCGCACCGCACAAAACTTACGGAGACTGTTAAGGCCCGCGCAGTGGAGGTCGTCAACGTCATTCGTGAGCGTCTCGCAAAGGTAGACAGTCAAGTCTCGATGACTTTCGATTCATGGACGTCCATCATCGGCGACCCTTTCTTCTCCATCACAGGCCACTATATCTGGAGCCCGGATGACAAACCCCAGCAATGGGAGTTACGCCACGAGCAACTCAGTTTTGCGCACATCCAGGGCAATCATAGTGGTCAGAATACTGCTCACTTGATTGTTGATACCATTGACAAATATGGACTACAAGATAAGGTAAAGTTTAGTCTACTTCTTTGCTGCGCTCAATCTAATCAGTGTGTTGTAGGTCGGATGGATGACCTCTGACAATGCGACCAATAACGATACCGCCATGAAAGCAGTTGGACAAGAAATCGATCCTGAGGGTATGCGGTGGGCACCTGATGCGCGCCGCATCAGGTGCCAAGAACATATACTTAATCTCGCAGCACGCCACTTCGTTGACGCCGTCGCCCCCACACCTCAAGCTGCTCTCATGAAGAAAATTCGACAAGCCCTTGATAATGGCAACGACGCTGACCTCGACACCTTAAATCAACAACTTTCTTCCATGGACGTCAGTAACGACGACGACAACAACACCTTTGATACCGGTGATTCGCTCGGCAAAGCTCTTGCCCTCATCGAGCAGGTACGTGCTATATTAGTTAGACTATTCTTTTGCTGATCAAGATCCTCAGATCCGAAAGTCCCCTCAAGCTCGCGCATTTTTCCGCAAGGCTTGCAAAGAGGAAAATGTACCTGAACTTGAGCTGTTGCAATGGATCCGGACTCGCTGGGCGTCGCTATATAAATGCCTGGACCGCATGTTGATCTTGCGTCAAGTGAGTTTTAGTTTTTCTTTTCTTTCAATGTTTAAACTGATTTTAATTAAATAGGCTGTAAACCGTTTCACCAACCTTGCCGACGAAAGCCACGAAGTGCCAACTCTTCGCAACAAGACTTACGACAACTTCAAGCTCGATCGAAGCGATTGGAGACACCTCGGGCTTATTCACCGCGTCCTCAAGGAACCAGCCACGGCTCAGCAATCGTTCTCGTCAGCAAAACATCCGACCGCATGGAAAACGATCCCTACGCTGGAGTGCCTTGCTGATCGATGGAGATCCATGGCACTTGACCCGCAATATCTTCCAATCGCTGACGCGATTAAGGCCGGACTCAAGAACGTCGACAAATACTTCAAGAAAACAAGTCAATCAGACGTGTATTTTATTTGTCTTGGTGAGTACTATCAATTTTTACAACTTGTTCTTATCTAATATAATTTAAGTTCTTGATCCAAACTATAAGCTCGCATACGTCGAAGGCCGGTGGGATTCTGAAGATGTTGCAGGTGGCAGAGCTCGTCTGGAGGCCGTGGTGAGTACTCGTCATGTTCTATGTTGTTTTCCCCCTCTCATCTTATTTTTTTTTTTTAGTTCGATGACTATTATAGACCGCCGAGTCGAACACCTACTACCAACGAGCAATCCGCTCCGCCGACGAGAGCTGCCAGTGTACACAAGCACTATGGCGACGATTGGATGCGCGAGGCTATTAGGACGCGCAAGACATCAGACCACCTTACTCACAATCCTCGTCAAGAGCTCAACATGTACTTGTCTTCGCCACTAGAGGAGACTGATGACATTGTGGCCTGGTGGGGGTAAGTTTTCTTTTTGACTTGTTTTTTCGCTACTAAATCTACTTAATAGCTTCACTCACTGCAATACCCTACACTCGCGCGCATCGCGCGAGACTATCTACCCATTCAAGGCAGCTCTGTTCCTTCCGAACAAGCGTTCTCAAGCGGAGGAATCACTTCGACTATCCGACGCAATGCACTCGCCACTGACATGTTCACTGCACTACAACTACTGAAGGGAGCATATAGGAATGGGCACCTTTCTGCAGAAGTAGAGGCTGAGGGACATGCAGCTTCATTGGACATGTAACTACAAGTACAAATATCTTGCCTATGAATTTTTTTCCTGCCTGTAATTTTTTCACGTTCGGTTCGCGTTCAGACCGAGAAAAAACCGAACCTGACCGCTGCGAACCGTTCGCAAAGGTTCGGTCTAAGGTTCGTTGAAATTTCTAGAACCGAACCTTGGTCCAGTCCTTGGTTCTCGTCCAATCACCTCTGAACCGAACGGAACCGGACCGCGGCAGCACTAATACTGTCACATCTCCATGTCATGTCCTGCAACCCAAATCTGGGTACTGCCTCGACCCTTCAAAACTGCAATCGAGTTATGAACAAGACACACCTCAAGGTCATCCAATGTAGCATTGATGCAGACCTTCTCGTGGTCGACGAGGATGGGGAAAAGGTCAAGACTATTAGCACTGCTGGGGTGGACACTCCATTCTTGAGCTTGAGGCCTTGAGGACTGTAACACGTTTTGGTTGAACTGATACATAGATAGACAATATTCAGATAATTCTTGCTATTTCTCATCCATTTCGAAATAATTTTATGTTGCAGCCATGTTATTATCAACTTTGTTTCTAAACGAGTTTTTTCATTGGCTATTTGTCATGTTACTAAGAATCCGCTCTTGATGAAAATTCAAACTCAGTTTTATCAGTCCCTCTATCGACGGCTTGCCGTCCTACGTTGCAACGTTGAATGTTAACTTCCAGCTGAAGACACCGAGGTTCTCGCAAATTGGCCAGTAATGTCACTCTCCCGGCCATCCCTTCATGTATCATATTTGACCTAGTTTCATCACTGGTTCTGCGCCGGTATATGTTTTTATTTTATTTTATTGAACGAAAAAAAAAAGAAAAAGAACATCATTATAGCTAGAGCAACTCACACTCTTCTTTGTCATTTTTTACTTCCAGCTTCGTCTGGCTCCAGAATCAGCGACACGATCTAATAGGTTGGGCTGGACTGAGTGTTAGCTCGGGGTGGGACGCGAGCAGGTGGAGCCGCTGGGAGGGCGGGAAACCTGCTCACGAGTTCAATCGTACGCTGACTCTTGAAGGTATAATGTAAACGTGCCAAAATCTAATCTATTTGCATAATAATATATACGTGATAACGGAAACAATCACGACGTGTATTAAAGGGAGTGGTGGGCGGGCGCAAAGAACGAGAGGAATAACGAGTGAGGATGCGCGAGCTACTGGCAAGCTATGTTACCCAGCACCTGGAAATACACTACCTATATGGTGCCAATGTACCCTCTCGCACCTTCTTGCACTCCTTCTTGACACTTGTGTCATCCCTGTATGTACCCCCCGCATATTCTCGCACCCTGCCAGCACCCTCTCGGCACCTTCTTGCACCCTCTTGCCGCGTCCGAACCCTCTCTTGAGTCTTACAAGTCATACCCCCAGGTAAGTTCTTTCATCATTTTTTCTTCTTCTTTGCTCATAGCCCCTGCAGTAGAAATGTAGCCTAGTGACCTGACCTCTTGTGACTCTGGAAGATTATGTGTATCGAAGGTGCCACTAAGGGGCTGTAGAATTGTTGTGAGCTCGCACTGCGAAGATAGCGGGCAAACGCAGGAGCTCTCAAGAAAACGCGCCACCCTCGATGAACCAATTTTCGACGAAACGCGCGAGCTTTCTTAGAAAACGCGCAGTGCTGCAAGCCGCGGAACGCGCCAATAATAAATGTGCAGATATAACGCCATAGACATAAGGTTGAACCTGACGCGAGGTAGTGCGTTTACCTAACCACTTTGATGACAGTCGACAAAATATCTCAAAGCTTGGTTGATGGTCTTGTTGGTTCGCTCGCTCGATCCGTTCGTTTCACCAGCGTTCCTAGTGCCAAAGAAAGACCCTACGGCCCTACCACGCTGGGTGAACGACTATCGGGCCCTGAACGCGAACATGGTACCGGACAATCATCCCCTGCCACGCATCGATGAAATCCTACGTGATTGCGCCAAAGGAAAGATCTTCAGGAAAATCGACATGACGAACTCGTTCTTTCAAACGCGGGTCCCTGACGACATCACCATAGGTCTCCACGAACGGACCGTTAATATTCCGCAGGGAGGGCGAAACACTCCCGCAACCCATCAGCATAGAATGTTCATGGCGCTCCGTCCGCTCATTGGAAAAATCTGTCACGCATACCTCGACGATATCATCATCTGGTCCCAAACAGTTGCTGAACACGTCAAAAATGTGAAGCTTATCCTCGACGCATTGCGCAAGGCGAGCCTTTTCTGTTCGCCAAAGAAAATGTCTCTCTTCTGTACCGAAATCGATTTTCTCAGTCACCACACCTCAGCCAATGCTATCGAAGCTAACGCATCAAAGGTCAAGAGGATCCTTGATTGGCCTATGCCGAAAAATGCGAGCGATGTTCGCTCTTACCTTGGACTTACTAGCAGACAATACACAAATCCTCACGCCTTTGACGATGAAATCTGCGGACCTTCAATGACCAGGTTGGTCAAACGCTCATCAGTTAGCTTTTGATGCTATCAAACGACTGGCCGTCGGGCGCGGTTGCCTCACAACAATCGATCACGACAATATTGGCGACAACAAGATTTACGTGACATGCGACGCCAGCGACTGGCGCACAGGAGTTTCGGCCCAACTCCTCAAACGGCACGACCTGTCGCCTTCGACTCCATGCAACTACGCGACACTCAACTGAACTATCCAGTTCACGAAAAGGAGCTATTGGCTATCGTGTGCGCACTGAAGAAGTGGCGCGTCGAACTGTTAAGTACCCCCTTTACCGTCTATACTGATCATCGCATCCTAGAAAAATTCATGACCCTACCAGAGCTCTCACGTCGACAAGCTCGTCGGCAAGAATTCTTTGCGCAATATGATTTCACCATTCAATATATTCCAGGCGAAGATAACTCTGTAGCGGATGCTCTCTCTCGACTACCTCCCGAAATCGACGATATCCCAACATACGTACAACAAACAATCAACTTGCCTGCAAATCTGCGTGATAACATCAAACCCATATCCCTGATCATATCTGTGGCACCGGACGCTTCACTCCTCAACGACTCAGATCAGGTTACAAGGCAGACCCATGGTGCGTAAAGTTAATTGGCTTGATCGACTCACTACCAGGACTGCAACAACGGGATGGACTTCTTTACCTCAACAACCGCTTTGTCATTCCGCGTATCGCCCACCTGAGGGAGACAATATTTCGTCTAGCACATGACGACCTTGGACATTTCGGTCTTGACAAGTCATATGCAGCTCTACGAGAATCCTACTACTGGCCAAACATGGGACGCGATCTCGAAGAAAGCTACATACCAGCTTGTCCCGAATGCGCAAGGAACAAAAGCCGAACAACAAAACCCCCAGGTCCACTGCACCCTCTGCCAGTGCCCGACCATCGAGGAGACTCCGTCTCTATCGACTTTATTGGTCCACTCCCCAAACAGAAAGGTTTAAAAGATGGCTCCTAGGCACTAGGCTGCCCTTTTAATTTGCGCGGTTACATCGTCATGGAGAGCATACTATTCACTGGGATCAACCACCTTCAGTTACTTACACAATACCCATATCACTCCACTCGATGTTTTCGGCATGTTCCAACGCGATAGAGATAATGTCTTGATCTTGACGTTATCTTCAGCGATGTCCAACTCATTTCGCCGCCGCAAAAGTTTTCGAGGACGAGGTGAGTCGCGCTTTTAAGATTCGGCGCAAAAGCACGGTACTCCGACATCCGTTCAATGATTGGTTCATAATTCATGGCAACGTTCCGTTCGAAGGGTATACCCAAGCAATATCGTGCTGTGCAACAAAGTCTTCTAGTCTAATTTTTGATCCCCCTATATACTGGCTACTCTTTACGAGTGCAGTTGGATGACCGTTTGGCAGATTCATGTATATATGCGTCTGCCCATTGCCCCCAAGACGACCGGCAACGAGACAGACAGCTGTAGGATGCACATGAATCTTCCAGAGGCTTTACTCCACACTGAAGGGCTCCGAAGATCTACCAGGCAGATGAGTACATGGTCGTTGTAACACAAGTATACAGCAGATTGAGAATGATTACTGCTATCTCAGAACTCCCCTCCTTACCGGCATCGTGACGGTATCACCACAAATCGTCTTCTGTTTGCCAAGCGAACCACATCCATGGGCAGAAGCATTGATGACATGAATATTAAGAACCACCCCAGTAGGATACAAATTGATGGATTTTGATTGGTTGGGGAGAACAGGCAAAGTCCGATTTCAATGACTGGATACGGCTGTAAAGGCCCAGACGTACGGATGATCTATGATGGGCAGTAACCATAATGTTCAATTGGTTTGATTGTATGCGATGGAGCAAGATCTAGGTATTGATGAGCCGATAGGGTGGTGTATTTGGAAAAATGAGGAATGTCAAAAAGGGCCTGGGCAGGGACGCATTGATGTGATGCTGAGGATTGGTATGAGACTCTGATACGGTTAGCGGTCAAGAACACATGAGCCAGCGTCGCACATGCCGCGAACGCGATGATCGGTCCTGTGCGATATACAACAGCAGCGGGGGAAATCGCAACAATTGACGATGAAAAAGTGGTGCTTCACCCGTAGAACGTCGTTCGGACTTTTGTTGACACTAAACACTATATGAAGCAAACCAGAAAAAGCGCACCTCTTCAGGGCCATGAGTCATGACACTTATTTAATCGTCCATGTGACGAAGATTGCTCTTCGAGGACAGGCCTGACCGGCTCGTCAATCGGGCGACGTATAATCAAAGAACGAATGTATGTATAAAAGGCGACAGGAGACACATCATTGATGACACGTCATGACATGTCTACGTCTTGAGCGACGTCGGGTCGAGGTTCTCCTCGAGCTACTGAGTTGACCAGCTCCCTCCTCACTTCGAGGCCGATCTGTAAATGCGGATTAACGCGAATGACATCCAGGAGGGCATCTTTTTGGTCAGGGGTGAGATCCGGCGAGTATCTATTAAAAGCCGGATTGAGATTGGTACCGATGTCGAATGCAAGAACCTGACCTCTGGCAGAAGGCTAGCAGGCTTTGATGCCAGAGCACTGGAAGCTTTTGGGTGTCACCACGTCCACGGGCCTTGTAAGTATTGGAAAGACGAATAAAATGGAACACCAAGGCATCAACAACTTTGTATGGAAGTTGGTACTTTTTATCGATCAGGACGCGAATAAATAGAGAGTTTGGTCCTGGAAGCAATAAGTTACTCTGAAAATAGCGAAGAATGATACTGTACCTGTATAGTCCATGTTCGCTATTCGGAGTAGAGCTGCTGCTGAATGCAAGACAGGCACTTTCTTCTTAGCAACAATAGAAGCGATGATAGCAGCCTCTTTAAGGGTACAGCCGTTCTAGTAAGTAGCAGAGGTGATTAGGTATGATTAAAAATGTATGTCCGATAACCCACCTCCAACATCGGAAAAACGATACCCTTGAAGAATGCTGCAGGTTTGAATAATGCGCGCTTTAGGCATTCATAATATTGCACATTGAGCTTTTTATTGCTCTGTATATCCTCTCTAATTGCATCCAGGAGGACAACGGAAAGAAATAGTTGAGCCTGAGCAGGCTTCATCGTCGACACGAAAATTCGTGTTGCTGCTCTACATGCATGAGGGCTCCAATTTTCGGGACGAGTGAGCGCTAATACTCTTGCCCATGCTGGGAGCGAGGGAATAACTTTGAAGAATTTAGGTAATGGCCCCGACTTATACCCATGCAGGAAGATTGCGAGTCTGCAAGAAAGACGAAATTCAGTAAACGCCATTACGTGAGTAAGAAAAACTTGCTTTGAATAAGATTCTACGAGTCTAGGATCAAGACCGAGTGCTGGATCAGGATGTTCTTGATCTAGAAAACATGAGATAAGAGCCTAAGCAACCCAGATTTGGTCCGTACCCTGCTGCACCTTTTGCATGACATTGACACCATTGGTCTCCCCACTCTCCAATTTAGCGAAAATGATATCTGCTAATGTTCGGCGTTCACCAGAATTAGATGGCAGTAGTGCATCCAATGCTTGGATATCTCCAGAATCCAATTGCTAAGGGGGATGATGAGAAGCAAGCTAGTCACGTCAGAATGCACTGACAAACATATCCTCTGCATCACTGTTATTACTCATGTCATCATCGTCACTGTCCTCGTCATCGTCCGCGAATTGTGCTCTGGGCTTGAAGTTCTCGCGTTCATCTTCATGTCGAGGCTCATCCTCGTCCTCAGGCATATTGATCTCTTCTTGTTGATCCCTCGCGAGCTCAAAGATTCTCCTCGACATTTTTGGGTCAAGAACTACCTGTGTATTGCACGATCAATCATTTTAATGGACATGATTGGAGTGTACACACCTCTGTACTCTCTTCATCGCCGGAGGAGTTCTGCCGCTTCGTGCGCTTCCCCGGTTGAGATATACGACCATATTTCGCTTGTGCCTCATCGACATCCAGTTGTGTGTGGAGAGGGTCATGCCTTTGCTTCACTGATTTCTGTACTCGAGGCATGATGGAATGTAGGAGGTTTATTGGAAACATTATTTTCTGATGGGATATCGATTACCTAATAATTACGGGGTAAATCAGAGTGATCTCCCTCTTCGGAAGATCTAACTCTCGGCGACACTGACCTGGTGCCTACTCCTGACACGAGTCAATACGAGTGCCGCGTCCCGACGGTAGTTTAGGCGTTCTACCAGCAGCTCTCTCGCGCTCAAAAGTTGTACAAGTTGAATTGGGATAGCTGAAACACAAGTTAGCTGCTACTCTAGTTACTAGGTATGTTCGGCGTCGGGTCAAGGGAGTTACTAAGGTTCTAAATAACACGGTTCAATCTCGTTTCCGCAGTGACGGCGCAGGCAAAAATCTGACCACTAACTTAAGGCACACCGTGCTTTGAAATTGCTCTCTATCTCCCAGGATGTCGTCGTCTTCAGTTAAAGATGTAAGTCATTGTGCCGTCTGATCAAGGACTTCTCTTCACTTCTACGTGCAATATGGCAAACATTTTATCTGAACAACCTGTACTCACCGTTTTTTTCTCATCGATCAGTGCACTGATGCATTTTTCTACTCATAGACCCAGACCCTGGATAAGAACGGCCAAGAAATCAAAAGCGTTGGCTTCCAGCGCTTTGGGTTCGACTGCGAGGTGGCCCTTGACGTCCTCCGATCATTGTATCTTCGATCGCATTATGTGGTATCAGCTTCTGAGTCCCAGGTTCAGGAGCTAGACGCTAAGGAAGAAGGAGGACACGGGTATTTGACGCAAGGCCCCAACGCCTACCAGTCCAAGTCAATCTTCCATCCAGACACACAGTCAATCTCGTACACAACCCTTTCCCGCTTCGCCCCAGTTAAGCTTTTGCCTTCTTCATCAAGGAAGCGTGTTCTCGTCACTGGAGGCGCTGGTTTCGTGGGTTCTCATCTTGTCGATCGTCTTATGCTCTTGGGCCATGAGGTTACCGTCCTGGATAACTTTTTCACTGGTTCAAAGACCACCGTGAGTCATTGGGTTGGTCACCCAAACTTTGAATTAGTCCGTCACGATGTTGTGGAGCCCTTCATGATCGAGTGCGATCGTAAGCCTTTCACCCTTGTGCGCTATTCGCTTTCCGGCTGACGACCATGGAACCCCAGAAATATACCATCTTGCTTGTCCCGCGTCTCCTCCGCATTATCAGTTCAATGCAGTGAAAACCATCAAAACTTCTTTCATGGGCACGCTGAACATGCTCGGCTTGGCTAAGCGCACGAAGGCTAGGTTCCTTATCAGCAGTACATCTGGTATGGTTCTTTTTGATATTGGGCGTCTTCTGTGCTCATTCCGCACTAGAAGTATATGGTGACCCTGAAGTCCATCCTCAACCGGAAGATTAGTGAGCAATGATCATTTGCTTCTGATTGTGTTTTTTATTATCTTGTAGCTGGGGTCACGTTAACCCGATAGGCCCTCGCGCTTGCTATGATGAGGGTAAACGTGTTGCAGAAACTCTCACGTATGGCTTCCATCATCAAGATGGTGTGGATGTTCGGGTTGCGCGTATTTTCAACACTTATGGTTGGTCTTACACTCTATTGCCGTTTATATTACTTAACTGTCACCTCGTTAGGTCCCAGAAGTTCGTTTTCGTCACGTTTTAATCAAACACAAGCGCTGATCTAAGGTTGATCTCACAGTGAACCCTTACGATGGTCGTGTGGTGTCCAACTTTATCGTCCAAGCCCTGCGCGGCGAGGATATGACCGTTTACGGTGACGGCACGCAAACTCGTTCCTTCCAGTACATCCACGACCTCATCGACGGCCTGATTGCCCTCATGAACTCCGATGAGTCGCGCCCAGTCAACATCGGTAACAGCGATGAATTCACTATTGGTGAATTCGCGGAACTCGTTCGCGAGATCGTAGAGAAAGTGCAAAAAGAAGACGGTATCAAACTCGAGCGCCGCGTGCAGATTGTTTACAAGCCAATCCCAACTGACGATCCTCAGAAGAGACGCCCTGACACGACCAGGGCAAAGAATAGCCTGGGATGGCAACCCCGTTGGTCAGTGCGGATGGGCTTGGAGGAGATGGTCCGGTATTATAAGGCTAAGATGTCAGAAGGGAGCATGTGAGTGGTAATCACAGATTGACTCTCAGTATTCTTGCAATTATTCTTGCAATGTTACTGTTGGACTCTATAGTCGATTCTGAACATTATACATATCGGCAATTACTTCTACATGAGTAGTATGAGCGTACTCTGAACTTTTAGATGTGGATACATATATATCTGCCAAACACATTATGTGAAAACGTCGTATGTGACCCCAGTAAGACAAAAGTGAGAATTAATACTTTTATACAGGCATCATGATGAGTCATGACGGTAGCAAAGCCTTCGTTATGATCCCCTTAGGCAGCTGAGCACTTTGTGTTACCACCTTCTGCATCGTTCCTCTGATAACGTGCTTGTCGACTGAGCTAGAATTGTAGGTTGTTCGACGCATGCGACCATCCTGCGCGACCTCGTCTGTGACTAGGCTTTCTTTGTTCGCAGTTAAAGATCCCGCCACTGGACGCTCCGGGGAGTTGACAGTCTTGGAACGCGACTGTTTGTACCCCTTGTAGTTGCGAGCGGCTTTGAGCTCGGAAGTGTCTGTGGTCTTATGAAGCACGATAGGGTGAATCGTAGAGCACGCGAACGTACCGATGTAGCTATTGCCATGTTTGTCCCCTTGGAACCAGTGAGCCTCCTTCTTCCGTTCAGAGTACCTTGGAGTAAAAAGGGTTAGTATAATGAAATTGGAGAGCAAACGCTGTGACTGACTTCCGCAACGGCCGACCATCTCTCCCAAGCGGACAGTACGCTTTCTTCAGGTCCTTCGCGTAAAACATCAAATTTTCCAACTGGCTTTTCGCAACATCGGTTTTGACACATGAAAACGAAAGGGGAGAACAAGGATCCCTCTGGGCGATAGATGGAATGCCAACGAATTCCGCAAGCTTCGACAGAGCGACCTTCGACCGTTCTCGTATGGACAACTTTGGAGGAAGGAGGTCGGACCGTGTACGAGGCTGTTGGGCCAGAAACTTTGAGAAGACCTGGTTAACTATTGAAGCGCTTCCGGGGAGGATGTTCAGGCAAGCTTTGGCACCTGCAAAAGACATCAGGCGGGTCGCTATGTGCAATCACAGGCGCGCCTACCCTTGACAACATACAACCGGGGTCCTTGTTCAGCGTTTATTAAATGCTGTTTAAGTTTCTCTGCGTATTTCAGCGGAGCTATGGGACTTGCTTCTCCCTGTAGATATGTATCAACCCTCTGCTCGTTCCTCCGATTAAATCTGCAGGATAAATACCTGAATAATAAGGACAGGGCAAACAATACTGGCAAGTTCTTCGGACCTCAAAAGCGTGCGCTTATATGACAGGTGAGCTGGAAACATAAATGAACGCCCGTATCACGCTCACGTTCATCATAATGTTAACAAGTTCCACTATTCTCAAACGTTTTGTCGGAGGTGTGTATTTCTCCCAGTAGGCTATCAACTGTTACTGGCTCAGCGATTGTGGTGCAACTAGTGAGAAATGACATACATCATCTTGAAGGTCCAAATTGTCGGTCTGCACATAACGTCGTCAGTTTTCTAACAACTTGCATGCTATGATCGGCGGCTTACCTCTCCAGTCATGAAAGTCACCACTTCGTTCCCTGCATGTTCGAAGGAATCGAGGTCGGGCGCGTAACACCACAACTGAAGGAGTTCGTCGTAAGCGTGGAAGACCCATTGAAGTCTAGGAAGAATCATTAGAAAACAGTCGATCAAACATCGTACGACTACAAAGAGAAGGACATACTCTGTTGGTGGGGGGACGTCGCATAAAGTTAGACTGAGGACTTGCTCAGGCCACCTAGACTGACAGTCAGCTGATATCTATCACGCATTGGGGGACATACAACGCAGCAAATCTGAGAGCTGCATTAACAGAAATGCCCTCGAAAGCCAATATGTGTGCAGGAGGCAAGAGCAAAGACTTCGAATTAAGTTTTTTAAACCGGGCGCTGTAAACTCTGATGAATGAATCACACCTGGCAAACCATAGCAAGATCCGCTGCATCAACATAGCTGTCGTGCCATTGGCTGGGTCTACATCGGGACCGTCCGCAGGTCCGCTGGTCAAAGGCTATTAAATTGTAGTCCTGGGAGAGTCTGGGATCATCGAAATGCCTAATCAGCCAGCTTGAGTCCAGAAATAAAGGATGAAGGAGGATGCAAGTGGGCCGCTCCGGGTCAAAGCTGCCAACGTTCCCATGTTCGGAGTTCGTGATGTACCATATAGACACGTAGTCGTCCCTGGATGGGATATCGATGTAGGGCATACGGGGAGAGGAGAGCAAGATGGACCAACGACAACGCACCCACAGATTTACAAATCAGTATTATATATGAAAAAGGGTCCAACAGCAACAACCGCCATCCCTAGAAGGCCCTGAGTCCTTGGTCAAATGGGATCAAATTTCTTATTTAGCCGAGTAAGCATAAAGAGGACAAGCTAAAAATTATGGAAACAAACTTGTACATACATATGTTAAAATGTTCATTCCATGATCATGATCAGCTGAGCTCCATGATCGACTGCCTTCCGATTATCAATTAAAAAGGAGTATTTGCTCCTATCTCTTCCTTCAGCAGGACTTAGAATCTGAATCATTGGTACTTATGGCTCTCTGAGGCGCTCCAATTTTACTGCGTTGTTATCTGCTATTTTCATAATAATGTCAACCTTCTTTGCTACCCTCATACTTAATACGGTCCGCTGGGTCTTTCCAAGCCATTCCTAGCCATACCCGTTGTCAAGAACAGTCTTCCAAGAATTTTGATTGACGTTACAAACTACGTGTGCGGTCCCCACTTCACGGGATCTTGCGGTAAGAATGAGACTGGATCCGAATTGAGGTTGACAACTTCCGCGCCGTCTTGCCGCCGCGCTTTTTTGTGCCTCAAGATAATAGCAACAGAGCCTCCGGATCTACTTCTTCAAAGCTGAGAGTCAGTTTTTTTGGTCAGTCCCGGATTTCTCGGGCAAAATTGGTTGCGTGTCGAAACGAGAAGATCCGAGGACGTCCTACTCCTCAAGCTACTGAAGGGTTTGGATGACTGAGATTCGTTATCGCGTACGACATGCCGGAATGCAGGTAAACGGAAGCGACTCAGGCTTCCTCCCAGCGTCTCAGTTCCTCTCACGTCTCCGCCTCCTGAAGTAAGTTACTATACCATCTCGTGCATGTAATAGTCTGCTCGCCGCCGATAGTATCACCAGTGCCATGGTTTTCATTACCGGGATGGCTTGGCCTAGAACATTGTTCGATGGGCAGGCAACCAGCTTCCGACAATCACACGCCAGCTCCGTTATGGAGTAAAGTTGCCTGCGGCTGCCTTCCCTGCAGGGGTGGTTTTGCCGCAATTTGACGCGCACACTTGGGAATTTTATTGTGCTAGGGTCCGAAGACACTTTATATCTGGCAAAGACAAGACACGGAACAGAAATATCCACAGATCCTCGTCATCCCACTATACCTTCCAAGACTTGAACTACTCTCTGTTGTTTCTAGTAATGCGGCGATGAGATTGGTCCACGTCTTCGTCGCTGCTCGATACTCACCTCTCTATCGACCCGCAAATCAGAAGGGAACATAGTTGGTACTCCGAGGCCTTCCAATGTAGACTGCTGCTTCTGCAAGAGACCGTCCCACGCGAAGAGCACGCGTTCCGCATCAAACTTTTGCAGCTCTTTCCGAAATGCATCATTCAGCATCTGCCACGTGGGTTAGAGTGAAAACGTGGAGTTGGTTGCACTTACATCTGCCTCGTGCTGAGATATCCCTCCGCCAATCAACCCGGCTCTGCGAGGGACGTCATTAGTGATGAAAGGGGATCCGTTCGCTGAGAATTGTACGGACTTTGTCTGCGTAACCTTGACTTTATTCTCGTATTTCCTATGTATAGTGAGTCGCTCTTCCCACAACTGTCTCTCCAAGTCCTTTTGCTCTTCTCGTAACTAAAGTTCGGAAATCATGTAATGTGTGTGAAGACCGCACGACGGACATACACGGGCTATGGCAGCAACGAAATCTGCACTTTCTGCCAGTTGTGTAAGATGAGGCAAGGCCTGCTGAAATGACATCATGCGGAGGTCCTGCCCGTGCGTAAAAGCATTGGTGCTTGCAGCTGACTGATGAGCCGAGTCCTCTGGAGGCTGGGGAGTGGAGCGGTGGCTAGCCGCTTGTGAAAGTCGCAGGGGTGTCTGTTGCGTAGTGAAACACGATGTCGAAGGTTGTGAGGGCCTCGACGGAATTTTACGTTCGGATGAACTAAGTTGGGAAAGCAAATCGGCAACCGAGGACGACGATTCAGATACATCGCTTGTAGTGGCAGGTGGTTGTGCCAGGGGCGGTGTAGCCTGAGGTGTCGTCGAGGTCGGCGGTGGATTCTTCGCTACGCCATTGGGGCCAGCGCCGCCAATACTCTCTTGCCAGGCCTGTGACGATCTCAGTTGCTCGAGTAGAGCTTTGATACCTGCAGGATCCTATCAGTGGTCAGTAAGCAAATATTATGTTGATCAGCTTCTTCATCGCTCACATTGATGTTCGTGAAGTTCATGGGGCCAGCTGTGTCATGACTAAGACGTTTACACAAGTTGTCTATTTTGACATTTTCAAGATTCCGGGTTTTTATTCCAGCATGCCGCCTTACTCGATCGATCTATTGATCAAGGGAATATTGCTACACCATGATACATGAGTCGAGGATAATCATATACTCCCCCGTCGGGGGCCAGCTCAAGTTGGAAACTAAAATTTCACAAGAGCCGTCGGATGGGCCAGCTCTGGCCTCGCTCCATGATGGACTTTCCCTATCTGACCCTGAATGCTAAAAGTCGGTCCTGTCAACATGAACCTTGTGTGAGTACTACTGGTAGCACCTATCAGATCGCCGACTCGGGAGAAATATCTTGTTGTGCCTTGCAAGGGGCTGTCCATCTTCGGGGCAACTTCGGGGCAAACCCTGATTAGTACGATGCGGCAGCGTACTTGTCAATGTATCCCGATCGAACGTCACAGCGGTCTCGATCGTACCCTGTCGTACTGCCCGCCGCGGCCCATCGGAGCCCATCGACAACCATAGCCACATAGATTCTAGATTCGATTGTCAGTCCACTGCCGCCGGGACGACTCAGATGATGATCCAGCATTGTCATCGTACATGTAAAATAATATCTGACAGGGGCTCGGAGCTGTGACATTTTACCTACAATATCCCGAGGTTTAATTGTTTAAATGTGTCAACGGAGGTCAACGGTCGGGTAATCAACACGTGTCTACGTGTGTACGCAAACCCGACCCGTCACAACTTGACAACGAAGTGAGCGGACAGTGGACAATGGGAAAGACGCGACGGCTGAAAGACGAAACAAACGTACCGCTTCAAGCTTCAAGATTCGACGAATGAACCTCTCCGCCGATTTGCAATACCGCGGAGATGCCTGATAATCGCGCACTTTGCGTGACATGGTTACTAACATGCTGTGTGAAACTTATCTACTGATCTAATCATCACATACGATTTATGTACGCAAACTGCAGCCAAGTGACAGCTATTTGAACGAAACCAGTGTTCTGCCCAGTGTACGTTTGACTTGGTGGAAATCAAAATACTCAATAATTTTCCCATGCCGTGAAATTTGAACATCGAGTTAACGTTCAGTCGGCGTTAAATTTGAGTTTGATATCACAAAAATAATGAAGTTTGCGTGGTGGATTGTGAGCGAATCTACTAAGTCAAGAGAGCCTAATCTGGTTGCAAGAGCGATTACTAGTATGGCACATGTAGACTAAGATTACTACAGATTACTACTCATCGAGGACCGATCATTGGCAGGGGAAAAAACCACGATTATACATGCGTTCTGTACATCCAATACAACTCGAGATCCAAGCCATTCATCATCAGCTCGAGGACAAGTCCTCGAGCCCAGTAAGCCCCTAATGCTGATCGCGGATCTGCGAGTGAACGGACCAAAGGCGCTGCGGAAGGCTGATTGCATGATTTGCATGATGGCAGTTGGCACATCCTCCTCATCGGCAGCTTGATGAGGTCCGGGCCGTCATCCACAGGAGGTTGGACGGGCTCTTCTTCGTCAGCATTCTCGTCATAACACTGACGCTTAGCGGAACAACGTTGTTGCAATAGTGATTTTTTTAAATGAATGTGCATAATTTTAGTTCCGCGAGGACTGTAGTGGTGTAGTCGATGGGTAACCGATTTCGCCATATGGTAAGTAAAGTCGGATGAGTGCCGGCTGCACGATGAGGGGCCTAGTTTGAAAGGATAATTGAAATTCGGGAGTATCGTCAAGTTCGAGCTTGCGAACAGTCGCGCAGATAATACAGAACATAGCCTGATGAGCTGGGAATGATTATGGGCACTCGTTTGAGGTATGCTGCTGGTCTGAGAACTCGTTGCTCGTTAGGCATATGCTCGTAAATTGAATGCGCTGCTCGTTATACAGTCCCTGTAGAACCTCCCTTGTGAGTTGGTATCCTCTGGACAGAGCAGTCAAAGGATGGCAGTTGTTCCTTCTCTATGATTCACATAAGTATCACCTTGACAATACTGGATACACAAGTGGCTTCCTTTGGCAAAAGCTCTACGTGGTGACCCCACCACCGAGTTCCGTTCCAGAGCTTCTCGAGGGCCTTTGCCATTAGAACAGTCAGTCGGAATTTCTCAGAGGTTTGAGCGCTTCAAATGCTATGCAGCGGTTTGATACACGTGGAAACTGCATGTTCGAGCAGAGACGCCCGGTACGTGACCAGACTGCATGGTACGGCGTATCACCACGCGATCATCATAGAACCCCTCAACCTGTCAAAGTTACGTTCAGGCAGGTGTCCCTGTCAATATTGTCAGTAAAGTCCACCGGTTTCTCACGAAACGCAGCCTGAACCAGTGTAACCGAGGAAGAAAGAGCCATGCAGAGCAGAAGTAGGACTGGCGCTATGACTCGGACTGTTTAACCACTCAAGGCAGCGAAGTGCGACCGAAGTAGACTAAAATAGATTTGAAGATTCCCAGAGTTGCAAGTATATGATCAGGCCAAGCGCGATGACTTCAGACAATTGTATGGTCGACAGGGGATCGAAGAATATCGAGTCAGTCACCATGTTACGGAAAGAGGGGAGTCTGGTGCCTTGTCAGTATGATGGTGACGTGCTAATAAAATATGTTTTGGGACTCCTGCCTCTTTCAAGTTCAAGTTTTAAGGGTCGGGTTAAGTGATGTGACAACATCCCGTAAACATGACCAATTGTTGGTTGTTCTAAAGTAGCAACGTGAATATAGATGTTATTACTGAAGCGGGGCCAATGACAACAAAAAGGATTGTTAGCTGACATAGAAAACGCCGAAGTTCTGAAGGAGAGAACGTACTTGAAACAATGGAATGACATCTAGTCGCAATGGAGCTGCCACTCGTAGTAGTTACCATGTACTAATCGCAAATAAGACTGTTGCGAGAGTCTCGGAGGATACAGCGACGGATCATTCATGATGCCAACGTCTCGGGGCAGTGTGCCGACGATTGTTGAGATCAAAGTGTCCCGCCACAGCCCGCCACTTAGAGTCACACGCAAATGGGGAAATGGTTCAAGCTATGGCTGCCACTGGGAAGCGATATATAAGCGCTACAGATATTAGCTTTCGGTACTTGATTCAGAGAAGACTCAACGGATGACTGCAACTTGAGAATTTTAATCTCGACTCCGGGTGCCTACGTTGCACAGTCTATCAATCATGTTAAGGGACAAGTACAATGAGAAGTAAATCTGCTGTGGGAAGGAAAAGTCACAAAATAGGCGGCCGAGGGCCGAGGTGTTTATGGTTCAGATTATTATTGTGACAAATGTGACAATAAATATTAATATCGCCACCAAACTTACCCACGACTACCGAGCCTCCTTCCTCTTTACGCCCTGCCTCGCTGCCATCAACATCTTTCTTATTCTTCCTTTTCTTGCCGTGTCCGTCGTTTAATTCTGTACTTTCTTCATCACCTCTATCTTCCTTGATTTTAGCCTCCTTTTGCCCTATCAATGTCATCCGTAGATCAGGCAGAGCAGTCTGCTCAGGCGAGTTCGTCTCATATGATGAAGACTACAAAACGGGGGAGGCCTTTTCTTAAGGTAAGCTTGTCTAGTCTTTTTTTTCGATGGTAATGGCTAATTCCGTCCGGTGCAGGATACCCTTGACCTTTTTGCAACGCTCATCGTATCTCTTAATCTGACCACGCACAAGCAATATTTTCGCACTTTCCCCAACTCGTTCTCCACGTCCGTGCTTGATCGTTCATTTCCAGAACATTTATCTCATACTCTTTTTCAGGGACGAGGCTGCTGCGAACTTGGCATCTCTCAAGTTCTCTCAGTCAAATCGCGGGCCGGATCCCAGAGACAAATCACGAATAGTGACGACTACAACCACCACGACATTTTCGATGACTCGTGACATGGCAAAGGCTATGTGTCAACACTTCATGGACGCTCGCTTGATCGAAAACGCTGCCGATCTTGGCAGCAATCTCTTCAAGGATCGCGGTACTTATGTCCTCACGCCCAAGGGTCTTCATGTCCTGGAACGATTCATATCCAAGAACGGCATGAATTCCGACCATCTCCAACCTGTATTCGCCTCTCAACCAATATGCATCAAGCTATTACATTTAGAGCGTCGGTCGGCTGATGACGAGATCATCGTTACACAATCCGTCATAACCGCGCTCTTCCGTCGGTTCGTTGGTCGTCAGCCCAACTACCCCACTCAGTCCTCGAGCAATCCGCCAGACGCTTTTCAAGAATATCACGAGCGATCCAAGGGTGTGCCCTTGATGGATGTGCAAGAGCGTGCGCAGCCTTTACTAGGCAAAGCCACAGTCATGCACAAGCACTGTTTCCCTGCCGTGAGTGCTCTTGAATGGCTCTGCGACTTCACCTCCGTGGTTGGAAGAGAAGAAGCAGCGGAGATGGCTGCTCAATTTGTTCGCTTCGGCCTCATCACATTGGTTAGCGATAAAAGGAAAAACAACGACTCTGCCATCATTTTCACTGTTCGTGGTTCTACCCCAGGTGGGAATTCTCCCGTCAGCGTAAGTCCCCGTCAGCGAGTCATTCACAGGTGTTCTTATCGCCTCATTTGTTCCAGCAACACGGAGAGTTCCGTTGTACAGCTAAAGCTATCTATAGAATCACAGACGAAGGCAAACGACTCGCTCAGTGGGACGAAGCTAGCGTATCTCCTCTCAGCTCGACGGTGAACCTGCATCATGCCGAGCGCTCGTCACTGGAAAGTGAATCTATCAATGGTACTCCGAAGACGGGAATTGAAGCAGCTGATGCTAAAATTCATCGTCGCATATCCATGGCGGAGAAGCTTAATTCCAGTCACGAGGCTGCAGAGAAGAAAGGCAATGTCAAGAGCAATACCGACCGTCTCAAATACATCCTGGAAGAGCCATCATATCGTGCGCTCTTCCGTGATTTCTTGAAGGCGAACTTTTGTGAAGAGAATCTGGCATTTTGGATGGATGTCGAGGATTTCAAGCGCAAGTTCAATACGACTTCCAGTGCACAAGCTGCAGTTCCTGCTCGGTCGGGCAGCAAAGCAACTCCAGGACAAGCCGCCATGGAGAGACATCACGAGGCTTTGATTCAGACTGCTTTCCAAATCTATAACAAATATCTCGCACCATCAAGTCAGAACGAGCTCAACATTGATCATGGTCTTCGCCTCGATCTCGCCAATTATCTCGGTGAAGTCATGGTTGGCTTGCACGGCAAATCGTTCGATGGACAAGTAGATGCTACTCAAGCTGGTTCCTTCAACGCAACGCAACTGCAAGTCCTGATCAAGCTTTACACGCGCATTCAAACGCATGTTCTTCGGTTGATGGCTATGGACTCGCTGCCCAAGGTAATGCTTCTTTTTGTTCCCAAGATTTTCTCATTCTTACATCATTAATGTGTCTGTAGTTCATTAAAACGCAGCGGTTTCTGGACGCACGGCAGTGGCTTGGAGAAGGAGATGCGCCAGGTGATGACGTTCAATTCCTCACCAGTCCTCCTGCTCCTCCTGGCCTCGGTTCTGAGGAGACTGGTGGAGCTTACATCACGGTGTCTTTGAAAGGCAGTGAGCGAGAACATCGGCATCACCGCAGAGACATGCCAGGGTCACCACATGTCTCATGAGCGGATGTTCTCTCCATTTCGCTTTCCATGGACTTATTCATTGCTACTCTAATTGTGGCGTGCTTGCGGAAGCCCTTGCACGAACATCGTACATTCATCATCCCGGCTGACCACCGTATGCTCACCATTCATGTTGTTTTCTTCTATCGCATTTGATTCCAAACCCGGGGGGTTGTCGTTCATACTCATCACCGTAATTGTTTTCATCTCTTTGGCATTATCCAGTATAGTATCCTGGGCCGGCTTGTCATGCTTTAACAATATTCCCCAATCCTGTCGAGCCTTCCCATCTCATCGCATTACGACGGTATCTTCTCTACATCCAGTCCCTTCGCGGTGTACAGTCTACTTAATACCCTACACTTACCTACTGCCTTGTTATGTAGGTAGCACTTAATTTCATGGCTTCCTGTCGTATATCAAGGAGTCATATGTTACTTGTTGTTGCATGTAAGGCCATTCAGGATTGTGTGATCTTTAGGGGCAGCTGCAATGTGATCGGCAAGATCTCGGCTTCATTTCGGTTTACATAGAATTAGTATTTGCACTATTAAATACAGGCGATTGTGTTTAGAATCAATGTGAGTGCTCAGAGCCGTACAACGCTCCTCGACGCATCCGAGGGCTTAGGCTTTAGTGCTTTGCAAACGAGGCAGTTAACTTTGCGAAATTCAACGACTCGGGGACGAGCCACAGCTGGTTAGTCAACACAAGTACAAACAGCTTAGACTTGTATTGCTTCCGAGTTAATACCGTGACGGACAGAATCGATTCTCATCCGCGAGGTCGTTCGCGAAAAATGTCTTGGATCTGGAACCCAGACGGTGATGCCCCCAAGCCACCAGCAGAGAATAATATGGTGCAGGACCCATCAGATCCCACCAGAAAGGTGACCAAGAAAGCCGCCAACCAGCCCTTCTTGGCGTATGTGGTTGTCACCTGTTTGCAGACAACAACTTATGATTTGTAGCCATAAGCAATATAAAGAGAAGCAGGAACAGGAGCATCAAGCGTGGCTTCAAAGAAATCACGAGCGCGAGGAGAAACTTGCCAGAGGAGAAGAAGTCGGTCCTGCGGAGGATGATCCCACTGCCGAGCAGGAAGTAGGGTTCCTTGGGCTGCTGAAGTTCATTGTATATTTGATTCTTGTTATTGTCATCGCGGGCAAGTTCTTCACTGGCAGCTTCCTGTGGGAATATGATGGAAAGTGGGCGCGATTGAAGACATATTGGCCAGTTCGTCTCATTCCATCAAGTTCTTCATCGACGTCCCTGACTCTGTTTACATTCTAGGAGAATAGCGGGCGCCTTTTCTCAGAAACATATTTGGCAACATTTGATGGAAGTGACCCAACAAAACCCCTGTATCTCGCGGTATGGTCAACAGTATCAAGTGATCGCATATACACCTGATCGCTCTCATGCAGGTTGATGGTGACGTATTTGATGTCTCGAGTAATAGCAGGACGTATGGTCCAGGAGGTCCTTACCACCATATGTGGGTATATGCTATGCTTCCTAAACTTCCTTATCATTTATTTGCAGGGTCGGAGTGGACGCAGCCAGGTCATTTGGTACAGGATGTTTTGCAACTCACCGAACACATGACCTACGAGGCCTGACCGACAACGAGCTCAGGGTTGGTGATAACGGCGTTTTCCGTATTCACACAGGACTAACCTGTTAATACACATGTAGGGCGTCCAACACTGGAAGAAGTTCTTCGCCGAGCACAAAACATACAATAAAGTTGGCAAAGTCTTGCACCACCCGATTGATCCTGAAAGTCCGATACCTGAACATTGTGATGCAAAGAAAGAGCAGACAAGTCATCCAACAACCGGGAATTCTGACCCGATATCCCATTCTAAGGGTAATTCGGAGAGGCCAATCCGCGAGGAGCTGTAGTCTACATGCAGAGCTATTGATGTCCGTTATTATAAAAATAGTAGGCACGTATGGCACGTATATAAGATAATGTTCCGCATGGCATATCTACATGGTTATTTTTTCTCATAAAGTGGATCATGCGTGTCACAGAAGCATCTTCCGGTCGGTATACGCATACAGCTAGGTGCCCATTTTTTATGACTGGCGGTAATGATTAGTATGAAGTCTTCGACAAAGAACCGCTCACTTGCTTACCTGAGGTGCACCGTGTGTCATGAAGTAATTCCTCAATATTGGAAAGTCAGCGATTGATCCATCGATCATTGACGAGAAGGGGCTCTCCCGATACTTGGCGATGATGATATTTCCGCGCCACGCAGTAGCCTCTTTGAATGACCGCCCCTGGATCTCCCTAAGACACTTATTGATTGGGAAAGGCATCCCGTCACGAGAGACGGTTGGATAGAAAATGACGTAAGGATTAACAAATTTTTTGTTCATACCGTCGAGAGCCTCGACGAGCTATGAGTCAAATGTCAGATTTGGACAGAAATGATACGCGACTTTTGCTCACATGATAATGCCAGGCTCGGGGACCGAGGCCCTCAGCGATGTAGTCCATATAGACTTCGGGATGTGGCATCCGAGCAGGTAGGGTGCTATACGGAGCGTGGGGGTCGGGTACCGACATGGGGCTTGTCATCAAAGCCACCATATGCGGATTGCGGCCGTCAGAAGGAAAGAGGAGAGCCTCAAATGACACTAGTTGGTCCATGATATGTCACCGCAAGAGGATGGATTCAAGTACGCTTGGATTTTGAAGAGAAGATAAAGTAAGATTCGAGCAGAAAGGGAGAAACAGTTGTAGACCTCAGGCCTCAGTGCTAGTGTAGACTTCAAGTCTCAGCGGTGCAGTCGAGCACTTTGGGGGAAGGAGGAGTGAGTGGCTCTTCTTTATAAAGATCTTACCTGGAGACATGAGGACAGGCCGCCGAGATCTGTGAACTATCACAAATAATACAACGGTTTTAGTGCAGGCACGAGGACGGTCAATAGAAACAAGTTAACGGTTTAAATTGGATGCGCCGGGAAGTACATGACTCAGTCGCGTCAAAGTGGATTTGCGATTTGATGATGGGGAGTCATAATAGTCCGTCCGATCTACTCTTGGCTGTTCAGCCTGGATGGACCATGATCTTGGTTCTGTAGTGATCATAGTGTGGTCACCAGTGTGAGTGCGGGAAGCAACGTAGCATAATAAAGCCTCACTAGTACATGGGCGGTACCGACAAATCAGGAAGTTCTGATGCTTATTAGCTTATCCTGTTCCGCGCCGTCTTCTTGAGTTGTAGAGGACATAAAGAATTGCAAAAGTTGACATAAAATTCAGGGTATGTGCTTTCTTTACATGCCTTGAGGTCGTTGCTGACAGTTTTGGGGTCGATCATTAGCAACGCGTGTTTGTCTGCGTGCGCCAAGTTTTTTTTTTAGTCCTGGGACTACTACGCGCGTTGCTCTCTTCGGGAGCTCGGCACTCTCACAGCCGTTCGGTCAATCTTATCTGTACTCGCTTTCGGGAGTTGCGAACAAACCGACAGATTTATTTCAGAGTCCTTTTTCAATTCCACCACAGGCGTCTTACAATGTATCGCTACGTGCGTCCAACCCGCCAGTGGCGGTTCCTCGAATTGGCCGTCGAGCAATACGGCGTGTAGACAAGGGGTACTATGAACGTGGATAGAAGTCTTTCGCGGTCGACTCATGATTCTAATATCATGCAGCCGGTCCAGACCTTCTCCGAACAGATTGGTCCTAGCGGTACCTGTGCACTATTGGTGTAAGATCCCGTGCACCAAATCTCTAAAAACCTCCGCTTCCAAACTGACCATAAAGTCGATGTGACTCGTGCGACAAAGGCTGTCCGACCGTTTCCTTAAGGGTAGCATGAGATCATTTCATGACAAGGAGACTCATCTAGGCTCAACCTACTCCCAGCTACAGGAATGTTCTTTTTTTCATTCATTTACTAAATCTTCTGGTCCGTTCCCTGGGGGCACTCTCAACGTTGTAGTGGCCGCGACCACTGGGCCCAGAGCATGTACGTTGTTCCTATGTGGCGCAACAGTTTTTGCGCTTACTTCCAGTTACGAGCACAGATTTTTGGGGTTCACCCGCCAGTAAGGACTGTACGATATACCTGATTGAGACGAATCGTTAATGCCCGGCATACAGTGCACATCAGCGCGTGTTCGCGATGGGATCCGCCGTGACTTCAACGCCACCTGTGATGTTTTGGCACGGCGCGGTTATGTTATTTCATTCGAAGCCCAGATAAGGCGAGATTGAAGAATATATGAATCATAGGGGAGTAGCTTTACGCCAGCACCGTCTGCAGTGTCATGACTTCATGTGCTGTAGGTAATGCGCATCCAATGGATCGATCCATAAAGTTCTTTTATTTATCGTCTACTCAATCGAACGAGCGACTAGTATAATTGTGCGTCACAATCATTCACGTCCGCGTGGTAGTAGTAGTAATAGCGCTGGTGGTTGCACGCAGCCGCTGCACAGCACACAACAATATATAAAATCCTGACTCGGAGTGCGTATAACAGCTGTATATACTACTTTCGACATTGATACCGAAGTATAGTATGTACTATACTGAAGGTGTGTTTGAAGTCCATGATGATGAAGCACTGGCAGTATAAATATTATCAGTTAGCATGTCTCTCGATCAGACATGCCCTTCGTGCTGTCCCACAACGAAAAGAAAACAAAGGAACAAGCTACCACGCTGGTCACATCACATGAAGCTTATTTTACTAGGCTGGGCTAGTAGGGCGAGATCAACGTTGCATTTTGATGCTGTAGGCGCTTGCCAGCCGAAAAAGGTAACTAAGTTTAGAACAAGCCGCCAGCGTCTATTGTTTTCCAGTAGCGTGGACCTTGACCTCTGGACAAGCCATTTGTTGCTCTATCGTCTGCTTGTACATCATCTGGCTACTATCTATTCTAGCATCAGAATGAACAGCGGTAACATTCTCGTTGCTGCTCAGCTCTCGTCGCTTTATCCTTCCTCTAATGCCGTATCCCTAGTTCTTCAGACTGAACGTCGAAATCTGCCACTCCCCCCACCGCACACCGACACAGATTCGTCGTCAGAACACGCGTCATATTCATCAACATTCTATGCTCCTCATACAGGAACAATCCTTTTGCGTGTTATTCACGGTGGTCTGATATTGGAACTCATCTCTCTTTCCACTGATATCCCCCCGATTCGATTCGTCTTCCCCTCTGCAGTCTTGCCTGCTCCAGCTATCTTCGCATGGGGTGAGAAGGAGTTACACGTACTGGCAGTAATCTCTAGCGGCTCATTATTCCGTCTGGTTCTACCCACCGTCAACCCGACACGATTGTGGCACGATCTATTGCCCAAACAGTGGAGTCGAGAATATATAGTTAAAAACGTATCAGAACAATTTTATGGCGTGGTACAAGCACAAGGTTTACTATGCGTGGTGATTGGGTTGACAAATGGCTCCCTTATCCGCATAGAAGCTGAGAATATCGGAGATGACAACTTCCATGGTATGTACTTTTAACGTCCGTCGGGTAGTCTTTGACATTTCCTTGCTGCGTAGATCTTTGGGCGGAGCACGTTTACTCGCCAAGTTCATTTTTGGGAACACTCACTTCATATTTGCCTAGTCTACAATCCTCGAGCTCTGCAGGATCAGAGATTCTCTCTGTTGCTAGTAGGCCGCAGCCCACCGAGCTGGGCCACATTTGGACGCTCTCACGGGATCGTACTTTACGACTCTGGACAGCAAAGGGTGGCTGTGTTGCCTCCAAAGCTTTGTCTTTGTCAGGCAAGGCGCCTGGCGAGTCATATGTGACTTCTAACGGCATCAAATCTGAGCTTCTTGGAGCTGAGCCACGCAATCTCCTCCGGATATTTGGGAACGGGGGCGACGATGAAACTACGTACGCCGTTGCGTTTACGCCAACTCCTTCACATACACAGTCTGGTGGTTATTTCCAACTCGTTGCTATTAACTCCGATCAAATGCGCGAGGTTCAGACCGTGGAATGTTCTGCCTCCAGTGTTCATTGTCACCTTCAAGATTTCATAATTAACGATGACTTCCTGTACACATTATGGGAACGTCAAGGGTCCTCAATGACGGAGAGAACGAGGTTAAATATAGCAGCAACTGGTGGTTCTGATGCAATTTGGGAGACTGCTACCTATGGGGAAGAGACGGACTTGACTCCTACGAATCTCGACGAGCTCCTTTGCTCCCCCGCTTCGTTGACCGATAAATTCATGACGGCCATCTTGAGACCAGGCGTGTTCTCTCCACTTACCCTACGGACTGCTATAGAGCAGTACACAGACGCGTGCCTCTCTGTCTCCGGACCACATCCACCCCCTCAACTCACGTCCTCTCACCCCACCACGGCAGAAAACATCGCTGCGGTAGTTGGCTGTACTGTGACTTTAATGCAGGATCCACAGACAGGGGCGCTGCAACATGATCGGTATTGGAATGCGCTCAAAAGAGACTGGGAGGGATTTGTTGCACGTTGCCGTGAAGTTGAGCGTAGCGCACGCTGGCCTCTGGGATTGGGTAAAGGGAAGAGCAGAGATGAAGTGATCGTGATCGAACGAGAACGCGTGGGTGTCTATGTGAAGGAAGACCTGCCGCTAAGCGTTCACCGGTACCTTTCGGACTCCCTCCCAGTGGAACCTCATTTTGCCATTTTGGACATACTCTGGACGCTTTGCGACAAGATAGGGCACGAGGCACTTCAAAATCTGGAGACCAGGATTGTTGATATTCTCCATCAAGAGATCGCGTTTTCCATCGTGGATATTATTGAAGACCAAGCGCAGCGCTTCAACTTCAAGGCTTCCCTTGACGAGCCATCAGAAGCCAGCATTATAGCAAGATTGCAAGGCATAGAAGACCTCGATGGTGCCGTCCGAATAATCCTTGATCTCGTCGCAGGCTTTGAACAAGAAGTAAAGCGGGAAGAGGATGAAGTCGAGCTGTTGCTCCCAAGCAGTCGATCTGATTGGACGACCGCTTTATCCGCGTCATACATCACGACGACGGTACATGCCCGCTATGATATATGCATCGCACTGGTCACCTTGCTATTCTTCCTAGCTGACGATCTGAAGGAATGGGATCCTTCGCTGGTAGAAGAAGTCTTCGCCGTGTTCCGAGGGTTGGCGATGTTACGATCTGTAGCACGCCAACCTGCGGCAGACACAGGCGGTGAACAAGAGGCATCGGACGAGTTATTGACCACTGACGATGTAATTGCTCGAATGAGCAATATGCATGTGTCTAGGAATCAGGCTCGCTTTGTCCCGACTTTTTCGCTACTTCACCGCCTCGCAGGTCAGTCCGGTGAGACGACAGAGCTACCAGGGGCAGCTCATCGTTTTTTGGACGCAAGCGGCATGCTTCAGTCTACTTCCCCTGCTCGGGTGACGCAGTTCGAAGCGCTCTTCTGTGAACGTCTCCGTCTTTTGGGATACTACGAAGTTGCCCGCGAAATGCTGGCATGGCTACCGCGCACACCGGGCGTAGTATTCATTTCTGCGTGCCTGTACATCAATATTGGTCGTGCTGAAGATGCTGCACAGTTGATGGAAAAAGTTGCTGGAAGCTTTGGTGAGAATGTCGCCTGAAATCGATAGTTTCGTGCTTATTGTTCTCCCATAGGTCATGATAGTGGGCTCTCCTTGGAAGATGCGGAAACGCTAGCCTCTGTTTTGCCTGGAGCGGTGCTTTTCGATTCTGAATTCACTTTTTACATCCATGCATCTGCCATCTTCAGGTCAAATGGCTTGGTTCAACAGGAAGTGTCCTTCATTCGGCTTGCGCTGTCTGTTGCACCACAGGACATTGACACATCTGAGCTATGGTTCGGCCTCATTCGAGGGTATATAGATCTCGGCTTCTATGAAGATGCATACTCGGCAATCATCGCGACCCCATACGATAGCGTGTATGTCTTAAGTTCAAACCCCAGATATTCGCTCACAATGGCAGCAGGAAAAGGGAATGCATTTCCCAGTTGGTTTATCGAATGTGTGAAGAAAACACCATCGAACAATTGATGTCGTTCAATTTTGCCACATTTTCGGCTGAGATTGAAGATGCATTGGCGTTCAAAGCGCGCAACACGGACCCTCGAGCACGTCCTTTCTACTCAAGAATACTCTACACGTGGTACACGCGCAGAGGGGACCATCGCAACGGTAAGTTTTCGACCGTCTAAATTCGCATGACTTCTTAAACCCTTGATCCAGCCGCGCGAACGATGTATCAGCGCGCACGTAAATTCCAGGAAAACACCGCTCAGTCGACTGACGTCATCGCCCTGATGGAAGAGCAGCTTGAGGGTTACTTGCTCGCTATCAATTCTCTTTCTCTTTTGGCTACCAAATGCGCTTGGGTTGTGATACAAGCTTCACCGAGTGCCATGATTGATGCTGAGGTGAGTCGCCAGAATAATTTGTCGTTATTTGCACGCTTTCTTGACGTTTGCAACCAGTCTCACAAGCGACGGAGGCTTTCAAAAAATATTCCCGATTCAACATTTACTGGGGACAAACAAAATTCAGAGATCGTCAATCTCAGCAACATTAAGTACGACTACACGCTGCTTTCTGCTCGACTGTGGTTGATCCGAAGAGATCCCGCACTTCTGTCTGCTGCAGGCTAGTTCATAATCTAGACATTCGTCTGACTCACTATGCTAACGTAAACACTTTATCCGCATCAGATGTCCTGCTTTCACCGGTATCGATCGTGCTCCGATTGGGCCAAGCAAACCAGTTCGACATGGCAATGGCTACTGCTCGGAGCCTCGATGTTGATATGAGCGAATTATTTGCGACATTAACAAGCCAGTGTTTGCGGCTATCTCGCAACCCAGAAACCGTACTGTGAGTTGATCCTTCCGATCTCATTCCTGTGAATTGTACACTCACTAAGAAAATACAGCCAAGAAGACACATCGGATTGGCTACTCACTGACAACGTCTCTTCGTGGCCTGGCAGCCCTGCCGACCGTGGGTGGCGGTACCTCCGCGTCGCGCTTGAGCGCCACGACAGCACAGAGACGGACTATAAGTACAGTAAGACTGCTTTTGAGACAATTCTGTCGTCCGATAGGTCTTCGCCTCCGCCTCCCTGGTTGGTCCACTCACTGGAAGTATGTACCACCTTTCATCAACTTACGAATCATGAATGATTGTGCTAACTTATGTGCAGGAAAACCATCACGAATATCTTATAAGAACGAGTCTCCGCTATGACATTATCGAGAGCGCACTAGAGCACTCGCTCTCGCTCTTGCGCAAGGTTCGTGCTTTCCCTTCTCTCACCCTGATTTCCTCAAGCCGTCCTTCAGGCCAACACTGCGCTCTCGCGTGCACCCCAGAAAACTGCTAGTGTCACCTGGCTCCCATACACCCTGATCGACCAGGTGCTAGCCGCTTCTACCCAAAACGACTTGACCACACGCGGACAAAGACTCCGCACCGAGTTGCAGACGGAGGTGAACAATCGTGTCAAACGAATGCAGAAGATGAGTCGCTTTGCGGTTTGATCATAGTGTACATTGGCTTGTATATCTGACTGCCACCACGTGTACATACAATACGATGTGTTTGACAACGATTGACTGTCGCGGGCCCGCGGCGTTGCGAGAGTCGACGTTTGGAACTGAAAATGAAGAATCGCAGTATCGCTGAGCTACATTCTGATGCTGCAGCTAGGACAATACATTAATGACCACATGGCAAAGCCGTACGATCCCACCTTGCGAGCCCCATTACAGTGCGCAGATGCGCGACCTGTTCTTGAGGACAGGTATGGAAATGCCGTCGATTTATTTTTCTTTCGATAATCAATTACAGAGACCCGAGGCCTGAGCGGTAAATGAAGAGAAGAACAAGTGATTCGATGGAGATACATTCAGGACTTCCTCTGCCTCTTCCCACGGCCACTATCGTCACTCGGAGCTGCTCGTATCGCTCCTAGTACATCCTGTAGACCCTGATCCGATGTTTGCACAACTAATTTGTCACAGCTACCGGTCGCACTGACGGCAGTTCGTTTGACTTTCGCTCCCAAACTCGCGTTGAAAACAGCGTCGATCTCGTCTTCAACCCGGCTTCGTCGTTTCTTGGATGTCTTAGATGGATGAAAGACCTCGGCATCATCAGAGTTTGGCCTCTGCACTACCACAGAGGGCACTGAAGGAAGAGCCGAAGGAGATATGGTTGATCCAGTGCTTGATTTGTTCTGTGATTGCAATTCTCTCCATTCGTCTGGTCGTCGTTGTAGAAGATATAAATTGATGTTCCGAGCGAAGAATTTCCCGAAATAAGACGCTGCAAGAAATTGCTCGTGTACTATGAGAGAGCGCGCAATTTTCTCCTGCACAAAAAATTTGTAAGATCGAGAGCAACAGTGAAGTAAATGGCCTACTCTTAAATATGGATCGGCGAAAGCCCAACACCTATCACCCACTCTGCTTCCAATTCGGTCATCAACCAGCGTGTGGTAATGACCAATGAGAGACATAACAAGAGTGCGCTTCACTTTAAAAGGCACAGTTTCCGAGTCAAAGAGTACGTCTATAACCCTAGAGCTTATCGGATTTTGAGATAATAAGATCAGATCTTCTGTGGGGAGGGACTTGATGCTGTAATCGCTTACGTCAATGTTATCATTCGACTCATAACGCCTAACCCACCTTTCGGTAACCATCGTACAATGCGGTTCATTGAGTCGAAGTAAACTTTGCAGAATTAAGGCACCTTGAACTTTTGGTTCCTTCGAATCATCTATGTTTCCTTTTTTCGAGCTTTGCTGTGCATCCTCAGAGCTGTGTTTTGTAGGCCCTGCTGCCATGTATTCCTTGGAAAGATAATGGCCATGAGTTTGATGTCATTATGAAGTAAAAAACCAGTCACCCGAAGAGGCTTTAGAACCAATACACATGACACAAGGTGACTACGATCTTTCGGTTGGAATAGCTCAAACGTATTGCACACAGCCTATCAAGATTGCCTTAATTCAGCAAACTTTAAGAATTGCTATGCCATACCTGGCAGATATCCTTTTCGTGAGCACGTAGCGTGCATGCTCTATCGATCATGGCGCGTAACACCCCGGTTCTTGCTGATCCTACGTCCATACGGAATGATAAGAACGAGTAAGCCAGATGGGAGATCATTACACACCAATGACTTTATTCCACGAGCTCTCGAGCTCCTCAAGGGCACCTTTCAACTGGGTGGGATTTAACCTCTCTACAGCTTTAGCTACCACGAAGTTAGCTACGGGATGTGTAACCAGTCTCGCAAGCTTCCCCCGGAAGTAAGTCGCCCAAAGTATCGTAAACGCGGGATCAGGGCAACGGGAAACCATCGTTTCCAGCAAATGAGAGGAAGTTGGGTCTCGAAGAAGCGTGACAAGGTAGTCAGATGCCTCTAGTTGTTCATCAGGGTTTCTGTCTGGCACCGTTCAATACGTGATCAAGATACCCCAGACAGCGTGTCATGGAACTCACGACAAATTGTAATAATCCCGACCAAGACGTGATCCATAAGAGAACCAGGCAATGAAGATTCACCGTGATCGGCTTCAACCTCAAGGATAAGCTGCGAAGTCGATCAGTTTGCATCAGGTTGAATGTTGGATGTCATGTACCTGGAGTAATGGGCTGGCTACTTTATTGGCAGCCAATGCTCGGACCTCGTTGTCGCTGAGTTCGCTCTTTAAGACGCGCACAAACCTTGTAGCAGCCTCGTGAAATTGGTTCGGTACCAATCGAATAGAATCAACATGATCGTAGCTCTTATTGTCAGCGAATACAGACTTCATGGTACCCTGACGTGTTTTCCATGCGCTGCTTTTCTTCGACCGCACGTTCGACCGTGCTTTATGACTTGCAGTAGAACTTGTAGGCGATAACAAGAGTAGCAGAGCACGGAGAACATGCGAGGCAAAAGGGTCCATGACAAGGGACGTGAAGACTGGTGTGAGTTCCTATTACAGTTTATTGCGGCGCAGGATTACTGAGAAGACATGACAAACCTCACATATGTCCAAGATGAGACGTGTTAGAGTGCGGAGTTCACCCCTGTCCTTAGAATCAGCGACAGACGGATATATACCCCTCGTCTGACAACCAGTCAGGGCGAATACTGAAGGATCGGTGAGATAACTATGCTTACTTCGCGCGAGACGGTGTCTGCTGCTACTGTGAACAGTGTTTGACAGACATGCGAAGCAAAACGGTGTTTGATGAGCGCCTCGTATCTACAAATTACTTGACATCTGGATAGGCAAACTACGAAAAACTGCTCCCACTCACGAGCCGCTCAATCTATCCAAAAACACCCTTCGAACAAAGTCATCCATCGAGTGCGCCATGCGTTCTAGAACAACAGAACAATCCGGGTCCGTGGCCAGTTGTTTCTCTTTTTCAGACATTTCACTAAGTGCGGCAACCAGGAATATCCGCTTTGCTAGATGCAAGCATTGTTAAACGCTGTCTGTATCGTAGCTGCTATCCCAAACCTTCATTCGGATCGAGGTCTGCGGCTTGATCCTCTTCGTAAGGTCCCTCTTGCTGCCAAGTTCGAATTTGGTCGTCGACGGTTCTGAAATACGCCTTTATGTCAGGGTCTACATAACCGAATGGTGCCTCCGGATGGGGCTCCTCCAATTCTTGTGCAGGGACTATCCATGACGGCCGATTGTGATGTTCGGCACTTTGGGGTACTTCATTGGTTTCGCGGGAAGGCTGGCTATGTTCCTGCGTTTTCTTATGCTTCTTCCCTCGTTTCCTGTTTTCGTTCGGCATGTCGACCAGGAAGAGAACCAACAGATAACATAAACAATTTCTTTCGAAAAATGAGCATAGGAAGGACCCCGGGATTCGAGAATTTATGCCGGATTTGGATTAGACCCCTGGCAGCAGGTCACATTAATGATTCACCACGCTCACTCAGGCTGGTGACAAGACCTTATAATACATGGCACCAACATCGTGCTCTCTATGCCGCGACGCAAAAGCAATTCTGAAACGCCCTAAAACAGGGCAGCAGATCTGCAAGAATTGCTTCTTCTTCGTCTTTGAGACAGAAGTCCATCATACAATCACAGAATCAGAGCTGTTCAAGCCAGGCGATCGAGTTGCAATTGGTGCTTCAGGCGGAAAAGGTAAGACTACTGTTCAAACTGATCTGGCATCTTATTGCTTTTGTTGCAGATTCAACCGTCCTCGCGTACGTCATGAAGACCTTGAACGAGCGGTACAATTATGGCCTCGATTTATTTCTCTTGTCTATCGATGAAGGGATCACAGGTTATAGAGATGATTCCTTAGAAGTGCGCTATCAAGTGCCTTACATGGAAGGATCTTGCGTATTGATTAAACCTCATGCAGACAGTTAAACGGAATCAACAGCAATATGACATGCCCCTAAAAATACTCTCATATGATGAACTCTATGGCTGGACCATGGATGCCATAGTTGAACAAATAGGAAAGAAAAACAACTGCACATTTTGTGGCGTCTTTCGCAGGCAGGCGCTTGACAGGGGTGCAGCTAGTTTGAAAGTTGATCATATCGTCACTGGGCACAACGCAGATGACATTGCGGAGACGGTCCTCATGAATAGTGCGTCCAACGTAATGTCTAGGGCGATGAATTGACCATCTTCCAGTCATGCGTGGCGATATTGCCCGACTTGGGCGGTGTACTTCAATTTGTACTCAGGGAGAGGATACAATCAAACGATCCAAGCCCTTCAAGTATGCTTATGAGAAGGAAATTGTCATGTGAGCACTGCGACAGGGGTGGTTTTGTTCTGACTGGGTTGATTTTGTAGGTATGCTTACTTCAAAAAACTGGATTATTTTTCAACAGAGTGCATATATTCACCCGACGCCTATCGAGGACATGCACGGACATTTTTGAAAGATTTAGAAGCTGCTAGACCCAGTGCCATCATAGATATCATTCACTCTGGTGAAGCATTTGAAGTCAAGGAAGAAATAAAGGCAGCTCAAAAGGCCCAGCGTCAGTGATGTCATTTTCACGTAGTTATAATGCTAATTTGCCCGCAGAAACATGCAAAAGATGTGGATACATGTCTAGTAATGATCTTTGTAAGGCATGTACGCTGCTGGAGGGTTTGGAGAGAGGCATGGCGAGCTCCGTCATAGTGAGTTCAGGCTATGCATTGGTTAAAATGACTGGGCACTTATTTTTGTCTAGACTGACCGTGCCCGCAAGAATATGGACGCTATGGGTCCTGCACCAGATAACATACGAACAATTCCACTATTTCGTTCGACACCAACAATTGCAGTAGAGCTGCCTTCGCAATCTTGAGTGGGCAGCAGTTGCATGTTTATTCCCCTGATGAATGCTATCACCATCACTAATAATAATCCGCTCGATCATAACATACGTCGAAGAGAAGGGTATAATTATCGACCACATATATCTGGCGGGGCTCGTTAAGAATGTACTGGACGTCCCTCTGCTTCACAAAATGTTGTGAAAAGACGCTCGCAATGGTCCAAGAGGTCATCGCACTGGTTTTTGTGCTCTTTGGAACGCATCAGCTTCATCGTACCAACACGTTCTTTGCCCCATCTGTCACATTCTGACACATAACGGAAGCCCACTTCAACCGTAGCTGTAGGGTCTGAATCGTCCAACTCTGTCGAGCTAACTGTGGGAAGGAAAGCCAACGGCACTAAGCAAAGATGCACCGCAGAGATGGCTGCCTTGAATGCAGTTATGAGGTGGTATGGAGATCCAAGAAAACGAGCCTAAGACATTTGGAATTATCAGGAATGGATTAGCTACAGCGGCGCATAACTCACGAGATAGAAAGACAAGATCATGCACATTGATGAGAAAGTACCCAAAAGAGCGTTGGCGATGTTTGTGCCAGCCACACCAGGCAGTACTATCAGGTGTCGGGTGGGCAACCTGCCAGAGTCTTGGAGTGACGCCTGGTCCAGTTGATGGGCGATCAAGTCCATCTGGAATTTCGAGCTTTCGTATGAATGCGTAGATTTGATCAACTGCCAGTCTGTAGGATCGTAATAAATTGGGCTTGATTCATGAGATGACATCCAAATCACGCGGGCGCCAGTAGACGTTTGGTATTTTGCTAGGTGGGATTTCAGGACTCGAAACTGGAGCAAATCAGCACATAAAATAAATTCGAGGTCAACTACACATACCAGGACATAGTGTCCAAAGACGTTGCACTGCCATACCCACCCTAACCCGTCTTGACTGACTTGTCCAACTTCTTGCGTGTAGTATATAGGAGCTGTCACAGCCTCAACCCAGTCCATGGCAAGTTGCTTGATAGCTAAAAGCCAATTGATGCTGACGAAAGAAGCGACTCCTGCATTGCAGATAAGATGCGAGACATATGGGTATCTAGAGTGCCATCAACTATTTGCACGTCGCCCACACCGAATACTCACGTTTTGATGACTTCGTCAGCGAATCTGAACACCGTTTGAATGCGCGACAAGTCTACGGTATGGACCACAATGGTTAGGTGTTTTCTAAAGGTCTCGGCATGTCCATCGTAGCCTGGAAGTATTTCAAGGTGACGAACTTGTTCGTCGGCAAACTGGTACAATTTGTCGCGAGCAGCCTCTCCTCGTTGTCTACTACGACAAGCAAGAATTAGAGTCAACCCATTGAAAGAGGCGTCGTCGGTTGTCGTTTTTTGGACGTGGAAATCGTAATGAGGTTGGGCATCCGTTGGAGATTTGGATATCAGTTGGACAAGCAAACGCTGGCAAATTCCTAAACCGACGCCGCTGCGTGTGTTTCAGTAGAGACCAAGTTATGAACAACTTGGGTTTACCACACCTGTTTGCACCTGTCACAACGATAACTGGCCACGACGAAGAGGATGACATCCGGAGAAAGACGTGCGTGAGACGCTCAGGCTATGAGACGTTCCTCGTGTGATTACCGGTTACCTAGTAGAATTGAGTGCGATTACAGCCCTTCGTTACACCAGATTACGGCGAGCATCTCATCCCAATGAATCCAAAATATTGTACTTTAAGAAGGCCGCCGGCAACGTGAAGTGCGAAGGCTAGAAATAACAACAGACTACAAATCTCATGGCAGACTACACCTCTGTCTTCTTTTTCTTCTTCTTTGGCGGGTCACTGTCCACTTGGGAAGTCGCTGCAGCTGCAGCTGCCGCAGCCTTTTCGGCCTTGCGTGCCTTCTTTCTGGCTTTGCGTTCTGCTTCCGTTTCTCCATCCTCCTGTAGTTCATTGGTTGAGTTGCGGAGGTGGGAGAATAAATCTGCCTACCTTGGGAGCTTCAGAACCATTGACCTCGCTTTCTCTTCTCTTCCGTTTCTTGACCTTGCTTTCCTTCTCCTCCTCGACATCCATTTGGTCATCATCATCATCCTCCTCCTCCTTCGCCTTCTTCTCTTTTTCGGCCTTCTTTTTCCCATGTTTATCCTCTTTCAACTTCCTCTTCTCCTCCTTCACGTCGAGAACAGCTTGCACTGCTAGCTCCAGAGGGTCACGTTGTGCTGGAACCAAGTCCACAGCATCTGCAGCCGTATTGTATGTCTTGGTCTGACCCTTCATCTCGAAGCGTTGCGGTTGTTGATTCTTGTCTGCAAATCTTCGCACACCAGACAAATCGTTTTGATGTTCCAGGGCACGTAGGCGAGACTCCAATTTCGCGCGGTTTTCAAGCCCTATTGAAGGAGCAGTTTCTTCTGATTTTCCATCGGCGTCTGTCAATGCATCGACACGGATTGAAAGTGCGGCTTTTGTGGCAACCATACGGGCCATCTCAATGGCAACATGTCAGCCTGACGAATTCTTTGTGGGTTTTAAAGCAGTGAATCACCTTGCCCTTCAGTTTTGGGGGTGCTTGGCCAATGAGGGAGGCCTATGCAATGTAAGCGGGTTGGACAAACGAGAACGATCAGTAACCCACATGATAGATGAGTCCATATTTTGGGGTATCGTGCTTGGTCTTGAGGGCACGGAAAAGAGCCTTTTCTGCACCGAGAATTTGTACCGTACTAGCTGGGTGCTTCGCTAGGCTCAATAAGCTTCCAGCATGTGATATAAGCCGTGCTCCAACAAGGTCGCCGACTAGTGCGGTAAGATTTGGTGCCACTGCGTTCATGCGATTCCGCAAGTACTCTGCAAGTTGCGCACGATATGCAGTTATGGATATGACTTGGTCACATAGTGCATGTATATGCTGTATATCAGTGTCAGATATCTCGGTTCCCATGGATATTTCAGCAGCAGCTTTTAAAACGGCTTCGAGATCTTCTGGCAGTATGGTTTCAAACGCTGTCGTAGCGGCATTCGTGCGGAAACCTGGATCAAACAATATCAGCGCCAAACGGTGGGTTGAGGAAGTACGCTAAACTTACCCATGGTACGTACAACTTTAGCATAGGCAAGATTATCAACGATAATCTTCCCCATTTCGGGAAAATGCCATCCATACCACTCCTAGACGCCAAATGAGACTTCAGTCATTGAGATTCGATGAACTCCCCTACCTTAACTCGCATGGAATATATATTGATCTCTTTATCAAGATCATCCAGTAGCGCAATAGCTTGGACAATCATTGTGTCGACTTTATTAGGAGAGAACTTGAGTTTGAATCTGCCGGAATACGTCGCAAACACCGCCTTTCACAATTTGACTTCATAAACTCACCGCGAGAGCGAATGGCTGAGACCTAAGCTCATGGTAGCAAGATCTTTTGGGTCAAGGCCGTCAAGCAATGCGGCAATTTGACTTCGGATACCCCTCCACAAGTCACTATGTTCTTCTGGCGAAGGAGAAGTGACTTGGATGCTCAATTTTTTTGAGATAGAGTGGGCTTATCACAAGAGTAAGATGGCATGCATGATACTAACACAGATAACGCAACGCACCTAATTTTGGGTCGATCACCACCAAGGTTTCTTTCCGCTTTGCTTTCTCCACCACCTGTTCAGTTAAGAATTTCTTCAGACCCTTCCCCAGTTTACCCTCCTGCACAGCAGTCAGATCTTCTACTGCGTTTGCAGTAGACGTAAAACGGTGAAGCGCTTTAAGCTTCAACCTTGTCCATCAAGCCAGGTTGAGTAGTGTCCAGTACACGAACATCTTAAACGTACAATTTTGTCGCCTTCTCTGGCGTTTCGAAACTTTTATACAGATCTGCTGACTCGAGCTTGGCCGAGTCCGACAGTTTGAACAGGCAATAGCCCATTGCTGTCTCGTACAACACCAGCATTTTTGAAAGAGCGGAATAACCAAAAGCAATCGCAAATCTTTGCTGCAGAGCTCAATAAGAAAAACTACAGTGTATACTTACACTCGCTGGCATTTTCCGGACCGCATTGGGAAAACTGTGACACATTGTGTCACGCCTCCGCTGGGCGTGCAACTGATAAGTTCACTGTTACTGTACAATGTCAAGCACACGTGCTTCAAGTTGACATGTACAGCTTCCCTCCGCTGGTACTATCGCCGTCGGAGTGGTCTCGGTTCCAGATGTTTAAATACCATCCGAAATCGAGACTACTTCGAATTCACTGCATTCAAGAATCAATCAGACATGCTTATCAGGCCAGTCGCTCTACTTACACTAGCTGTCGGCATTGGTGCTTTCAAGCAGGTGGTTTTCACGGATGAGCTCCATAACAAAACAGTTCCCAATCCCCTTCCAATTGTGCCAGAAAGCCTGGCCTCTCTTGCATATGTGGACTCTTTCACAACTTTGTCTCATGCCCGCTTCCCTCATCACGCTGTTCGCATCAAAAAGTCAGACTTTTGCGACCCCACTGTTTCGTGAGTGCTTTCATTTGGTCGAGATATGAGTGGAAGAGATTCACTTAAACGTTTGTTTAGTGTGTATACCGGTTATCTTGATGTTGACCAGGGAGCAAAGCACTTGTTCTTCTACTTCTTTGAAAGCCGCAGAAACCCAGAAACTGGTGCATATTTTGTTCTTTCGGTATCCTGCGTATTAAATCGACGGTATTCTTTAGATGATGTGATGATGTGGATCAATGGAGGTGTGATGTGTCGTGTCGCTAGGTCCTTTCTTTCGTTCATTACAACTCACAGGTCCCGGGTGTTCTGCTGCGCTTGGCTTGTTATTTGAACATGGTGCGGACATCACTCTATATGACGCGATCCATCCAAACAGTTTGAACGCTAGGGCCATGTAGCATTGACGTCAACGGTTCATCCCCAAATGGTACCAAATGGAACCCATACTCATGGAATAAGGAAGCCAATATTTTTTTCCTGGACCAACCGTAAGTTCATGCGTCGGATTATCTACGTTTGTTATTGATATTATGAACGTAGAGTTGGGGTAGGCTACTCATACGCCGACTTTGGTGAAACAGTTGAGACGACGGAGGATGCTGCTCAGAATGTGCATGCATTCATCACAATTTTCTTCGAGGTTTTCAAACAATTTGAGGGTAGACCATTGCACCTTGCTGGTGAATCCTACGGCGTAAGTAACATATCCATGATCTTGTGTGATTCTGATAATGTTGGAATTAAGGGGCGGTATCTTCCTATCTTTGCCAGCGAAATTTATGATCAGAACGAAATTGCAAAGGCAGAGGGACGACCGACCATCAACCTTCATAGCGTCCTGATCGGGAATGGTATCACTGATATCTCAACGTAAGTGAATGACTTCACTATAGTTGTTCCAACAGTTCTCATGAATCCTAGTTTATACCAAGGGCGTTATGAGATTGAATGCGGCACTGCTGCCCTAGAAATACCATTTCAACAAATTAGCTCTTGTGTGCGCATGAAGTCGGCGGTGGGTATTTATCCTAATTTGTTGTCCCTTCGTTTTTTGATGACACATCTCACAGTTACCTCGGTGTCAAGCTTTCATGCGTGATGGGTGTATCGACCAATTTGATCACATGAATTGCGGGGCCGCTGTTGCCTTTTGCGACGCACAACTTAGCACTGCAATGTGGGCAAGCGGTCAGTTGAACCAAGACTCACTGCAAATCGCCGCTGAATTACTTTTGGATGTAAGGTCGCAATGTATACGATGTCTCAATGGTTGGTGGTTCCATGAAATAGCATGACGTAGCTTGCTTACTTTGCTCACTTTGAAGACCTGTGAAGACCAAGAACTGTGCTACGCAGGAGACGCCATTATCCGAGATTTCCTTGATGCGCCAGAGACACGGAAGATGCTTGGTGCTGAAAGCCCTGGTGAATTTTCCCTTTGCTCTGGTGTTGTCGGGCAAAACTTTGTCTCTCACCTCGATAAGTGGGCACACCATACCCAAGACTACGTTGCAGCCCTCCTGCAGAGGAACGTTAGGGTGTTGATTTATGCCGGTACTTATGACTGGCAGTGCAATTGGATTGCAAACAAGCTGTGGGTAGATAAATTAGATTGGACGGGACGTTCTGCATACGTGAAAGAGAATTGGAGGTCTTGGTACGTCGATGGAGAAAAAGCGGGTGAAACCAAGAATGCTGGCCCTCTGACATTTGCTACGGTGCTGGGTGCCGGTCACATGATGAGTCCTTCGTTGATCTGGCTCTGCCCTCCGTCTGACCCTTTTATACGTCCCTCATGACAAACCTGCAGAAGCACAGGCTCTGGTTTCCAGATGGCTTGCCAATCAGGCCATCTAATGATTCATGTCAAAGACATGCACTGTCATGCACACAGCCGACACAGCCGCCCAATAGCCGAGCTTCGCTATTTTAGTATCGTCGACTGTATCGAGAGATCGAGCCGAAGAAGATCAGTCATTTGTGTCTCAGCTTAGAGCTACAATGAATCTAATTTGAAATTTGAAGTGTTTTTTTTTCAATCATGCCGACGGTAACTATGATGGCAACGCAGCTGTCAAAATGTCACCAGGCTGTCCCTGCAACAACAGTGCATTGTAAACACAGCCAATCACCTGTGCAGCGTGCTTGAGATAAAAACAACATTCATCGTGATGGCGTATCGTTGTTGCCCACCTCTTCTGCAACCTCCGTTCATTGTTTGTGGGCTTTTCCTTGAGGTATGTCTGCTGCATGAATTCGAATGAACGTACCTCACGAATTGTTGCGCCATCTAGGATCCCCTATTCTATCTTATCTTGGGTTGCACAGGTGCACCTGACCTTTTCCTTCGTATCTTTTCTTGCACCTCTTCGTAAAACTTCCATTTAGTTTCGAGTTATGGCTTTAATCTCACTATACTCGCTCTGCGGCGCTGGCTTCGCCCTGCTTCAGCTGCTAGCTCCAGCTACGGCACGTCCAATAGCACGGTCTACAAGCTCTCCCACATTAGTGGCTCTTCGTGAGTGTTTTTATATTATTCTAGATCAAGCGCTCATGATAGAACAGAGTTCGCCAACGTGCTGGAGCAGCTGGAGTCCACTTTTTATGCGCAGGCCCTTCAAAAGTTCAATCAGTCAGATTTCACAGCAGCAGGCTTTGCTTCGGCCCAGGTCCCCTTGCAACAGTTTCAGGCCATCTTCAAAGACGAGTCCACACACACAACTACATTACAGGTGTGTTAAATCATATGTGACATCTTTGAGTATGACGTTGACACCCACTCAGTCGGCTATTAATGCGTTGGGCGGCCAAACGATATCAAACTGTACATTCAACGTTGCTTCCTTGCTCACCGATGTACCCACTATGGTGGCGGCAGCGAGACTCGTGGAAAATGTTGGTGTGAGCGCCTACCTTGGTGCCCTGACCTTGATCAACGACACGGTCATCTCCACCGCAGCTGCCACCATTATGACGGTTGAAGCGCGCCACCAAACCATTCTTAATGTGCTGGCAGGTGCCACCGCGATCCCTCAGGCGTTTGATGTCGCTTTGAATCCATCTGAGATTCTTGCATTGACAGGGGGTTTAATTTCTGGATGCAACCTCGGAATTCCAGGTACGTACCTGGTGTAATTGATTGTCCTCGCGTTTACCCTGAAACACCATCGTCTAGCGAATGTTCCGCTCAAAGTGAATAGCTCTGGTCCTATTCAAGCAGGAACAAAGTTGAACTTCACCTCTGCTGCACTGAACGGAACTATTCCGGTAGAGGTCTGTCCATATTCGTTGGTTTGTCGCGCAACAACTCACACGTTACTTACGCCAGAAACTGTCCTGTCAATTCCTCGCCGGCGGCTTGCCTGTTGCCATCTCACAGCCACTATCTAACTGCAGCGTCCCGGCGAACGTAACCGGTTCTATGTTGGTGTTCGTGACCAACAGTAGTCAGCCCCTCGCGAATAACATCCGCGATGCCGCGACTGGCACCATCGTCGCAGGTCCAACGATGATCTTCATCGACAACCAACAGGATGCGCTGGCGATTGCAGCACGTCCTGGTCTCAACTCCACTGTAGCCACCAGTAGCACCTCAAAAGCTACAACGTCTTTCGCGGCGCCAACAACAGTCACTTTAACTCCGAGCAAAGTTGCGAGTAGTACTGTCACTTCAATCGTGACGTCTACTTTTCATACTATGGCTCCCACCACAGTCACGAATAGTTGGACGGCTGTGACCAGAACGATCTCGCCATCTGAAGCTAGTAATATTCTCGCGAGTGCGGTGACATCTACGAGTTCGCGATAAAGGTTGAGAATTAATACAGGATATGAGACGCTGGATCGAATTATATTGCACAGGTATCTAAAAGTACATCAGAACTGGACTGGCGACTTTAGGGAATATTTATAGAAGAGGACGATATTCATAGGCTAAGCTATACAACGATAGAACGAGTGCAAGGAATAGGATTAATCTTCGTCACTATCCTCACTGGATGATGTATCGTCTTCATCCGCACTGAGTTGACCGCCTGCGAACTGATTGAGTGACATGGGTCGTCCAGAGACATTTGCCACTGGTTCAAGATCTGGAGACATTGCTGCCGCCAATATATCATCTTCAGATTCTTCTTCCAGTTCTGCTTCTATCTCCCGCCCGAAGGCGTCAAGATCTATCTCTTCCTCCACTGGATCATTGTGGGTGACTTCATCCCAGTCTTCTTCAGAGTCCGATTCTGCTGCTGCAGGCTTTGTGGGAGGAGCAGGAGGCACAAAAGGAGTCGTTGTTCCTGGCAAGGCTAGTCCAGTTGAGACAGACGACCTCGGACGTTTTGAAGGACGAGCGGGGCGACCAAAATCAAGAACCTCTTCCAAGTCGGAATCTTCTCTATACGCATTAATTTCTCTCTTCGCCTTCGGAACTTCCTTGGGCTTGGGTTTTGGCTTCGGTTCGGACTCGTGCTTTTTTGGAGGTGGAGCGGCAGGGCGAGACACTTTAGGTTTTGGAGGTGGCGGAGGTGGCGAAGGAGCTTTGCGAGGAAGTATTTCAATCTCCTCGCCCTCCCCTTCCTCTTCCTCCTCTTGCTTTTGCCCTGTGACCTTCGCCAAAATGTCATCGAAGTCATCCACGGCCTCACCATCAGCATCTGAGAGCCCTAAAAGATCACGTTCTATGTCTTTCTCCAAATCTCTCGTGTCTTTAAGTTGTGCTGCAGGAGGAGTTGTTGCAGAGGCTGGAAGTCACCAAGCATGAATGATGATACCCGATCAAGCACCAGGTAGACAACTTACGAGACTTTCGGGAGCTGGAAGAAGAGACTTTCTTGTCGTATGTAAAGCCCATGAAACACTCTACCTTTTCAAGAGTGAATGTCTGGAGCAGTGTCACAAACTGGATCCAACAGAATACAAGAGAATGGTTACTCACTCCCAGTTCCTCATCATAAATTAGGACACAATCATACTCCTTCACCGGCTGTTCAGCCCCTTTGAAGATATGGTTCTCGCCCGCCTAATAAAATCATCAACAGGGCTCTGAGAGCTCAGCATAGCACATGTGCCATACCTGTGTGCTAGGGCGTTCTAAAGTGACGCTAGTCGAGTCTTTCCCGCGTTTGACTTCAACCGTTCCAGATCTGCTGGGTTCTATTGACTCTGGCTTGAAGTTATCTGCCCCGCGTCTTTCAGCACGCTCAGAAACTGACAGTAAAAGGCTTCGTACACCTGAAGGAGTAGAAATCCTTGTCGGGAAGATTAGAACGCTTCGGTGGAGCTACGCCCTTGCGGGCTTTGAGTGCGCGCCTCAGTGAAGTTCCTATTGCTACTGAGTGTCGGCCTGTTGTGGGCATCCATTGGGTATCTGTACTCGCCATCGCGTATCGAGGCTTGACTAGGAGGCAAAAGGAAAGACTTGAATCAACAATAATGCTGAACTGCCAGCGCTGAAGTAAGCTTGGCAGTGTTCATTGTTATTTCCCGCGACATGGCAAGTTCGATTCAGGTGGACCTTTCAAACCAAGTCTTTACACTGCCAGTAATACAACATACTGCCCCATGATGTCTTACATAACTCGATTGCGAGCTCGGACCATATGTTGCTAACGACGGGCGGACGCTTAAATTGAATATATCGGATCACATGCTCGAGTTTTGAAGTTTGACAACCGTCCTTGTGTAATCGTCGTACTAATCGAGAAGTGAAGAACTGCTTCACTTGAAGAACATGCGACTAGCCACACCTGCAAGGCACATCATGCTCTAGTGTTTTCAATGTTCCACTCAGCACGAAGGTCTACTGTTATCATAGTCACCAGCGAGGAACCGATGCATCGCAACCCGTGCTCTGCATGGTCATGCTGTTGTAGCCGACGTAATTCACGCTGAAGCCTCGTTGATGTCGCCACATTAGTTGAAACGCTCGAAAAAGGCTGGGTGCCTCCTAGTTCGTCTATTATTGCTTCACAAAATCTTTGCCCGACAGCATGACAAAGGACACGGAGGAACAAGGATGGGCGGCATGAGTAGCGGGACAAGAATTGGAGGTACCGGGATATCAAGGGACTCTGGATGAAATTCAGGTGAGTGAGACTTGGAGCACTTTGTGGAACGCTGTATACTTACACTGAAACAAAGTAATCATTACGCATCATCATGATGGTCACGGTTAACACGTTTCCGGACCCGTTGTAATCTCGTCGATATTGCAACATTGTACATTCACTTATGCACATTATTTTTCACACTCAACAAGCCTGTTTATTTCGTCAAGAGGACGAGCAGTGACGCCGTGAAAGGTCATTTCTGAGGTATTGGTCATAAGTTTCTTCTATGCATGCCAACTATCACTAACTTAATCGATGCGCCCGTGCACCGCGTCGACAGGCCTCAGGCACTATCATGACCAGTTAAGGCTAACCAAGCGAAGGTCGTGGAATAAACCGCCCAAATTCCATCAGTACCTCCTTTTGCGAATGATTGTTGGAGGCTGAAGCCATCATGGATTCGTGATTAAGTGCCATGATGAATCCCCGTGCCTCCACCGAAAGCTATCTATGGCCCAAAATGCAACTCGTGTTTCTCAGCTGTGGGTTGCCCAATTGGTCATTGATCTTGCCAGTATAATTCACTTATTGCCAGTTCTTTTCATAGACCTGGAGTTCGTACATGTATGATATAGGCTAATGATAGTTAATGATGGGAAGACCATGATGGTACACGAATCGACGATATGAACTTCCTAAGCAGTGTGCCATCCTCCCTTCCAGCACTAGGTGTAAGGCTGTGCTTCATCACACAAAAGCTATACAGTCCGAATCACACAACGGATCTAGATCTATGCCATTCGCCGGTCTCGTGCCCTTTTGTGGCTGCGGGATATATAGTACGGCACAAACGCTGCTTTGCTTGGAATGGGCTCAAGCCTCAGTCAACATCAATGTCTTCCTCAACGCAGGACCTCATCCCACAGCTTCATCTCGGGAACACGTTTGGGGCACTGTTTATTGGGGTCACCTTTGCAGCAATGTTAGTTATCTATCTGCTCACAAAACTTAGCGCTTCTTCGAGTCCTCTCGTCCTAACATATTTTACGGAACAGTCTCTTTGGTCTAAGTAACATTCAAGTTTTCTTCTACTTTCAGACGCACAAGGGCACAGGGATATCGTTCCCTAAGCTAGCCGTACGTTAATGCTTCCTTCTCTTAGTTCAGTTGTTAATGTTACATTAGGTCGCCTGGCTTTGGTATGTATACTCTCTAGTTGTCATTGTTGAGCGTGGCGAGTTTACGCCCTTCCCTGAAATTTCAGGATACTCGATGCTCTGCACCTGTTCTTGATAGTCCACTGCGTCTATTATTATTTAGTGGCCCACTACGCGGACATCAGTGCACTCACAGAAATTGTGTGGAGCTTTAAAGTGAGTTTTGTTGGGGCCTCCGTGCGGCCTCTAACTATGATATTGATGAACTCGTTGCAGCTTCAAATAGTCATCGATGTAAGTGGGTTTTCCTATGCACTGCGATCCGCCCACACATCCATTGCAGGTTATAATCGTCTACGGGGTGCATCTGTGAGTTGGAAGGTTATCTACAACTTGAAGGATTCAAGTGATGCTTTTATTGGTTCGCAGTCTGTATTTTCATCGCATATGGATAGGTATGTGTTTCCCTATCGAGCCAATGGGTTTTCACGACTGATGCAATGTACCAGTCGGAAAGGGCCGATCAAGAGTCCTCCCTATAGCAGTGGTGGGTTTGAATCGATGATCACGTATCGTGGCATGGATTCTGATGATGCAATATTAGGGCGCGATCGTAACTTTGGGTTCAGGTAAGTTTGTCACTTAATATTCTTCTTTGCTCGGTCTTGAAAATTTCTTCAGGTGTTGCCATCGGTGAGAGTTCAAGAACTCGGTACTTTTGTGGTCGGCTCATCATTGTAACCCAATGACAGCCCTTATTTGGGCCATGTGAGTGAAACAACGTGCTCCCTAACTATACGAATTGCTGATAGCGAGTAGGTATCAGTGTCATGTGTTCTCGGATCTGGTTAAAATCGAGTGGGCCACATTTATGGCTTTGGGCACGATTAGTTTTGTCGATTTCGTTATCGCATCATCGCTATGCTATCTCCTCGCTACTTCCCGTACTGGATTCTCTAGGTAAGGAGCGGTCTGTTCACCTCGAGGGTTCTGATATACTAACATGGAGTACTTAGCACCGATTCCATAATAACAAAGCTCATGGCTTACATTATCAACACAGGCTGTCTGACGAGGTATTCCTCCTTCCAGACTAGTCCATTTCTTCACTCATATTTCATGTAGTGTGTGTTCACTGTCAGCTATAATTACAGTAAGCTTCCAATGATTGTACTACCCATTTCGTCTCTGAGGTCCCTACAGTGCGCAGTGATGCCGCACAACTTCATCTTCCTCGGCGTAGAATTTTTAGTGGCTAAATGTATGATCCAAAGCATTCTCAGAATGTTGTACTGATCACTGGTCCCTTTTCAGTATACGTCAACTCGTTCCTCGCACTCCTGAACGCGCGAAACTACATGCAGCCCGCCGCAGAAACTAACCATTCTTCTGATGTCCATATGCGCCACGGCATCTACCGCCCAGAACTGAACGTTATGGCGTCGCAAGACGACGAATTCCAAGGATCCCAGAAAAACATGTTCAGACATCCTGGCGATGATGTGATGCATCTTACTCGCTCTGCTACGGTTAGTAGCTGCGTTGCTGGCGATGGAAGAGTACTGATTATCACGCTTTAGCCACATCGACCCATTGAGGTGACGGTGGAGACGAATTCCTTCTCATTAGTGTGATGTATCAGTACTTGTATGCATGTGTCGCGTATCGTTTCGCGAGATAGGACTTGAAAGTATTTATTAGATCATCGCACAGCCAGTGTGGTTGAAAAATTTACATAGTCCTCCATTCGTGGGTTTCATATATCACTACTACCTAGAACCACAAGAACTGCTATATAGTCATTCGGCATACACGATTTTTCATGCGCTTGGAATCAACGAGAATCGTACACACACCTAGTGGACTTGCCATTCGCCACCCGCGGCCAATAAATTCACGTCGCAAATGCTGCAATGGCCTGACAAAAGAAAAACTCGCGACGGTGAAATTTATGCTTAGACGTATCATATCAATAGACAAAACCCTCTACTTTGACGTTGTCCAATGTCTCACAGCCACCAAGCCACCCCGTAAGTTGTTGTAGACAAAGATGATGATGAAGGTTGTGTCCAACAAAGACCCTCCTCCACTAAGGTGGAAGTTGGGGATTGACAGTAGTCCTTGTGTGATTGAATACATCGAGGGAGAGCATACGACTAGTCATACCTGCAAGGCGCTTCATACTCTGATATCCTCAATGCTCCACTTGGCACGAAGGTCTACTGTGTAGTCATCATAGTCACCAGCGAGGAACCGATGCATCGAAGCCCATGCAATCATTGCTGCATTGTCTGTATTGAATTTCAAACCCTGTAAATCAATCGGCATATTGAAGCGCTGACCTGTGCATAATTCCAGCGGGGGGAAATGGAGAGATATGCGCTCATCAGAGCTGTACTCATCCAGTGCTGCTCGGAGCCTACGGAAACTGAGCACAAGAAAGAAAACCGAGGTTTATAAACTCACCTTTCACGTAAAAATATATTGCTAGCGACCCCGCCGCTAACGACAACATCCCTGACGTTCACGCCTTTTAGCTCGAGTTTTTCAAGGCTCAACGTAAGCTTGGCACAAAGTTGACGGGCTGCAGCTGTTTGGAATGCACGAGCCAAGGCAACTTTATGTGAACTGGATAGAGGTTCTTCCATGAGAGAAATGTAGCGGTCCACTGAAGATTGTAGGGATGCAAAGGAAAAGGCAAGTTTTCCCGGCATTGGCACGGTGAACGGTTGAATGTCGGGCAGGGAGTCCAGTTCATCGTTTGTCATGCGGCAGAGCTCCTCGAGTGCTGCACCAGGGCCTCTGGTTCCCCAGGACAGGCCGAGTGCTCGGGCTGCCTTGTCAAACGCACGTCCAATACTCGCGTCTGCTGTTGTTGCAAGGATCTGGAATGATGTAAGGGATGAAGCTAAAAGTAGAAGCGTATGGCCTCCAGAGATGAGCAGTGTCAAAAAAGGAAACTGCGGGAGATCCGCGGTTGGAGTCGTAAGCAGAGGGGTCAAGGCATGTGCTTGCTGAAATTAGATGAATGAGCGTAGTGCCCCAAAAAAAGAGTATGTGCGAACGAACCATGTGGTGGACACCGACAAGAGGCTTACCGAGGGCGGCGGCGAGGGACTTTGCGGCATTCGAGCCCACACTAAGGCAACCTCCAATTCCTACAGACAACTTATAGGTGAGGAACGTTTGCTTCAGATTAAAGGGAATGCCCAGATACCTGGACCTCGCGTAAATGCAATGCCGTCGACGTCGTGAATGCTAATATGTGCCTGTTGGAGAGCCATTCTGACAGCACCCGGCTAAAGACTTAAGTCGGAGCAAACGACTTGCGAGAAAAGAACGCAATCACCATGTTACGCTGGTGCGCTTCAATAGCCACAGATGGATGAATGCCACCGAAGCCTTCGTGGCTGATTATTTGGGGTCAAACAAACATATGCTGGACACAGAAGGAACTCACAGATCGTGCTGCTTCACAACAACATTTGAAAGTATTTGACGTGAGGATGTCACGACGGCTGCACAGGTGTCATCTGCTGAGCTCTCAAAGCCGAGAACAGTAAATGTGCGCCTTCCCGTATGCGCTCGGAACGTCCTATGCGCTAACGCAATTTTGTTGATATTGAGCGACAAACAATTATGATAAGGGCTTACCAGTAAGAGGTACGTCCCTCAGTGCTCGAAGTAATAAGACAATATTCTGTCTGCGAAGCCCACTTTCGAGAATGGGCATGAAAAGTTGGTGTTGAGAGCGTCGGAAGCGTCGTCGGTTTGCTGTTGTTTGTTTGCGTCGGTCGCATGTTAGATTCTAATTTCTTCTCTTCGTGATCGTTAGTGACAATGCGCCCAGCAACGTTTAACGCGTCGAGGCACTTGTTTCTGTCATGTCCTCGACGCATACCTCTATCCAATGTCGCGCTGAGACGCGCGCTCCCAGTCCTTGCTTGCCGTGCTAATAGTTCTACTACCGATGAACGAACACTCAACCAGAGTGCAATGCTACTTGACTCTCTAATGGGGTCTTCATCAGGCCTCGACTCGAAGATTTCATCGCTATCAGATATATTATCTCCCCCCACGCCCCCAACCCAGACTTCAACTCCAGATGCTTCACAAATGCTCATTCCGCCAGCATCCGACCCCCTTCTTCATTTCCTCGCATCTTCCCTGCTTAACCATGGAAAGCGTGCAAGGGCAGAGCGTATTGTCTCTCGTACCCTCCTTTATATTCACGCCCTTACCCGCGCACCGCCGCTGCCTATTCTCCGTCATGCTCTCATCACCGCTTCCCCCGCTGTCAAGTGCATATCACAGAAGCGCTCAGGAAAGAACGTTGTGAGACCTGCCGCGCTTACAGAAAAACAGCGTATAAGGGCGGGTGTTCATGCTGTATTGGCCGCCAGCAAAAACAAGAGTGGGAAGACGGTGGAGGAGCGTTTAGCACGAGAAATCATTGCTGTTGTTAACGGAGACAGCAAAGCTATTACTGACAAAGAGCTGGCACACAAACAAGCTATGGTCAATAGGTATGTGCGACATCGACATCGGGTAACTCGTAATTCACACGTCGTGCAGGGGCAACGCGCTCGTGAAGTGAGGATCTCGTATGTTTACTGTATTTCCCCCCTTCCTGTAATGGACTGCCGAATTCAATGCAGTCTAATAGCGTGGCTCCCCAGCTTCTTTGATATGACGCAGAAAATACTACACCATTTTCAGCACTTCTGACTTGGTATACCTAGCAGAAGCGTTCTCCGGTCTGGTTCCTTATGCGCCTTTTTGGTAATCTCGATGCCCTTAGCAAAATTGTGGAGCCTTCGCACACTCATTGATGAGGAGAAGTTCCACGGTGGATCGAGGTTCGTTAAATGATTCATGCTGCTAAACGTCAACACAGCTTTCACAGGATCCTCACTCAGCCACCACATGATTTGTCCTCACTGCTTAATTCCTGTCTACTCCTCCATCAAATGTCGCATCCAAATCAAGTTCTGACTAGGTGTAATGCCCTATGAGGGTTTTTTCTCCGACAATGGGGGTCGCATACATTCAGCTTCCCAACATTGACGACCACTGTCTTCAGCAGTCGTCAATGCATCGTGCGATGGTTGTGGAGGAAAGAGAGTGATAGGGAGATGGACGTTTCGGGGGATCCTGTACTAGCTGAGCTTTGGAGCTCATTGAATGCCAGTAGTCGCGAAGCCTGCCCCACGTGAGTTTGCAAACCATCCAAGCAAGAGTTGACGAACACCACAGACTAGGTAATGATGAGAACAAGCGAATGCGAGCGATCGGCCGCAGTTATTAGTTCGTTGGCATGCAAGTGACGGCTCCCTATGACGTTCAAAGCAAGAATAATCAGCTCGACCCAATCATGGAGTCTTATGCACGTTTGCCGAAGAGAACAAATTTATCACCCCTGGGATGCATCAATTAATGAACTTAACGTTCGCACCAAGATGAGCATCTCTGAAGTCACACTGAAGTCACATTTGTGCAATCTACGTACGTGCAGTCTATTTATGCCAGATATCACTGCTACTTTCACACCTGCTAACTCTGATATTGTTTCTCACTAGCCTTATCGCGTCTCTTAATTGGCAGACAACGGTTGGTCTGTGCATTTGTGCACGGCTACGTGTGCGGTACAAGATTGTCAGGCTTGACCGGCTTTCAATCGTCACCATCCTGACATATGCGCTTTCAGTATTGCCACAGTGCGATTCAAATAAATCAACCATGCACTGGATACACATAAATATCGAACCACCGCCCTTCCATCACAATGTTTCACCTCTAAGTCACATGCACCCAGAGGCTATGGTCATATGTGCGAAAACTTATATTTGATCTGTGAGCCCACAATGCGCTTGCACTCCTGTCTCTGCCTCCCATGACCGCTTCTTCCAAACCGATGGAAGAAAATTGGCATCCATCCAGCCTTCTTTCATATGACGCACTCCCGGGTCACCAGGACTTTTACTCGATAATATCTGATACGAAGTCCACCGTCGATACTAGAACCGATTTCTACGACCGCAGTCTGACGAGTCGCAGATATGCCCTTGTCGGAGTGGCATGCTCAAGTATCTTCAGCTGCTCATGCATCGTTACAGGCATCGTCACTTTAGCCAATCACGGAGTCTTGGGAGTAACCGTGATCAACATGGCCCCTGTCCCCTTTTATCATCAATTGCGCTTGCAGATGGAGATATTGGCCCTGGTACTTAACCTGATCATCGCGTTATGCACCGAGTCCATAGGCTTCGTACATGGCATCTCATTGCGCTCTGCGCTTGCCTCAGAGTGTCGCCTTCGTTTCAACACAAATCTGCGCCTTCTGACCGCAGCTCGTGGATGGTGTAATCCCAATGGCGCCCTGCTTAACGGTATCTCGGCTGTCCTCCTCATTATATCCTATAGCTCGGCCTCACTCGTCGTGTGTTTCAACTCTCATTTCCTAAACCAGTTTGAGGACTCGGAGGGTTTTGCCATCGCAGGGCTACCTCTCCTCATTTTGGGCGTCGCACTCCTCCTCCAGGTGATGATCGCGTTGTCAGGGATGCGGGCTGTCAAAGTATTGACGTGGAGCTCCTCACCTTTCGACTTGACGGCCGCACTCGTTCACCACACGCAATTGACCCCTGCTACTTTCCGGTGCATGCGTTGTGTGTCTGACCTAGACACGAATGGAGGTCCAGCGAGGCCGTCGGAGACACAGCCCTCTGCGTGGCATGCTCACCCTAGCATCCGGAAAGTTGTCATTTCTCTTTGGGGGATCGTTGCAGCATGCGCTGGGTGGGCCGTACTCGTCATGTATATCCGGGACAAATACTTCGGCCCGAGCTCAATACCCCCCAATGCGCTGAACACACAAACGTGGTCGTTCATTCCCAATTCGCAGAACGGGCAAGTCAATTTCATCGAGTATGGTATGACGAGTGTCGGTATTCAGTGGTGGATTCTGCTCCTTGTCAATATGGCTGTTGTCCAGGGACCGTTGACACTTGGGCTGCATTGCTCGGAGCTCATCGCGAATGTCATTCGAGACGAAAGACAGTGGAGATGCGCTACCGGAAGGAAAGGACTTAGAATAGCGACGAACCCAGTGAAGACGATTTTCACTCATCCAATATGTCTCGTACTTTTCGTCGCGAAGCCTTTCCTGCGTGAGTCATTCACGCCTATATTCATTATCGGTGTTATTGAACACCATCCTCGACGATCACAGATTGGATGTTCGGGCTTTCGTTCATCATATCCGAAGTCGCCTATGACGGCCAACTAGAAGGGTCGTCGGTACTCATGGCGATCGCCCAGGTTCGCACTTACTGCCTATGTAAAACTGTTACGACGACCTCAAATTCTCATACAGATCTGGAACTTATGCATAGCGCTGTTTATATTTGCCTGTTTCTTCACTTTCGTCGCACTGCGTCGACCGCGCGGTCCCCAGCCGGCTGCATACGGCCACGTCCAGACGCTCGCCAACCTCGTGGACGAGTGGTCGCCTGTGATGTGGTGGGGACACAAGGATGACGGAATTCCATACTGTCATGCTGGTAGGGTATTTATATGCTCACGATGACGCTGCATTGACACTTTTGAAAAGGGACGAGCGATCACCTGCTCCCGGATGTAAAGATGGACTGTGTTTATGCTGGTTCCGGTGTTGAGTCTCTGGCACCCGTCTCATGAGAGGTACTGCAATGCTTTGCTTTTCAAAAGGATACTTTTCTGTAATATTGTACGTAGTCCAGGATCATTCATATCAATTTCTAGCGGATAAATTCAAGTTCACCTTCAAGCAATTGTCGAATCATTGTGATTAGTGATTATGGTAGAGGACAAGTCGTCTAGCTGACTTGCACAGTTATGCTTAAGACTGTTCTACCCTGAGCAGCATAATCTCGGACAAAAATATTTCACAGGTGTTCAAGCTCGGTGCAGATTCGGAACTTCGACAGTCTATTGGATCCCCTATTTACCATACCGTGAACATTCACTCGTAGATAAATCCAAGCTCGAAGCAAGAAATTCTTGTCAGCTTCTCCATCAAATGCCGCATCCAAAGTGCCAGATACGACCGCGGTGTTGGTAAGTCGAACCTCCGACGTTAACGTTGTGCGTTGCTTGTGCGCAGTTTATTTCTCGGACTCTGTATCAGTGACAGTTTGGTGATGGCTCGTAAATTATATGGACCATATAAATGCACCGCAATCAGCAAGAACTCACCAGTCGCCGCCCTCAGCATGAGGCTCCATCGCAATGTTTCAGTCACCGCCTCTCTAAGTCACATGCACCCAGAGGCTATGGTCATAACTTCGCGAAATATTTAATCTGTGAGTCCATCATGCGCTGGCCCTCCTGTCCCTGCCTCCCATGGCACCTTCTTCCAAACCAATAGAAGAAAATTTGCATCCATCCAGCCTTCTTGCATATGACGCACTCCCGAATCACCCGGACTTTGACTCGATGATATCTGATGTGAAGTCTACTGCTGATACCAGAACCGATTTCTATGACCGCAGTCTGACAAGTCGCAGATATGCCCTTGTTGGGGTGGCATGCTCAAGTATCTTCAGCTGCTCATGCATCATTACAGGCATCGTCACTTTAGCCAATCACGGAGTTTTGGGAGTAACCGTGATCACCATGGCCCCCTGGTCCGCCCCCGCTTATTCTCAGTTGCGCTTGCAGATAGAGATATCGGCCCTGGCACTTAACCTAATCGTCACATTATGCACCGAGTCCATAGGCTTCGTGCATGACATCTCATTGCGCTCTGCGCTTGCCTCAGAATGTCGGCTTCGTTTCAACACTAATCTGCGCCTTCTGACCGCAGCTCGTGGATGGTGTAATCCCAATGGCGCCCTGCTTAACGGTATCTCGGCTGTCCTCCTCATTATATCCTATAGCTCGGCCTCACTCGTTGTATGTTCCAACGAGGACTCGACGCCACTCAAAGATGAGGAGGGTCTTGCCATCGCAGGGTTACCTCTCCTCATTTTGGGCGTCGCACTCCTCCTCCAGGTGATGATCGCGTTGTCAGGGATGCGGGCTGTCAAAGTATTGACGTGGAGCTCCTCACCTTTCGACTTGACGGCCGCACTCGTTCACCACACGCAATTGACCCCTGCTACTTTCCGGTGCATGCGTTGTGTGTCTGACCTAGACACGAATGGAGGTCCAGCGAGGCCGTCGGAGACACAGCCCTCTGCGTGGCATGCTCACCCTAGCATCCGGAAAGTTGTCATTTCTCTTTGGGGGATCGTTGTAGCATGCGCTGGGTGGGCCGTACTTGTCATGTATATCCAGGACAAATACTTCGGCCCGAGCTCAATACCCCCCAATGCGCTGAACACACAAACGTGGTCGTTCATTCCCAATTTGCAGAACGGGCAAGTCAGTTTCATCGAGTATGGTATGCCGAGTGTCGGTATTCAGTGGTGGATTCTGCTCCTTGTCAATATGGCTGTTGTCCAGGGACCGTTGACACTTGGGCTGCATTGCTCGGAGCTCATCGCGAATGTCATTCGAGACGAAAGACAGTGGAGACGCGCTACCGGAAGGAAAGGACTTAGAATAGCGACAAACCCAGTGAAGACGATTTTCACTCATCCGATATGTCTCGTACTTTTCGTCGCGAAGCCTTTCCTGCGTGAGTCATTCACGCCTAGTTTTCATTATCGGTGTTATTGAACACCATCCGCGACGATCACAGATTGGATGTTTGGACTTTCGTTCATCATATCCGAAGTCGCCTATGACGGCCAATTAGAAGGGTCGGCGGTATACATGTCGATTTACCAGGTTTGTATTTACTGCCCATGTAAAACTGCTACGACATCCTCACATCCTCGTGCAGATCTGGAACTTATGCATAGCGCTGTTTATATTTGCCTGTTTCTTCACTTTCGTCGCACTGCGTCGACCGCGCGGTCCCCAGCCGGCTGCATACGGCCACGTCCAGACGCTCGCCAACCTCGTGGACGAGTGGTCGCCTGTGATGTGGTGGGGACACAAGGATGACGGAATTCCGTACTGTCACGCTGGTAGGGTACTTATATGCTCACGATGGTGCTGCATTGACACTTTTGAAAGGGACAAGCGATCACCCGCTCCCGGATGTGAAGATGGACTGCGTTTATGCTGGTTCCGGTACTGGGTCTCTGGTACCCCTCTTGTGAGAGGTACTTGCTTTATCTTTTAGAGGGAATTTCTTGATTTCTCTTTTTAAACGAGACATGTACTATTTTTATGCTGCCTGCTGCGTTGTAGGTAGTTCGTCTTGTTCTTATATCATACATATCTGGGACAACTTTTAGCGGAGACATAGTATTCGATTCGATATTCAAACAATTGCCGAATCGTTGTGATTTTGGTCGATGAGAAGTCGTATAGTCGACTTGCAAAGTTATACTTTAGACTGTTCCGCCCCGAAGTGAGCACCATAACCTGGGGATCAACTGTTTACCGGGTGTTAGCTAGGGATATTCGAACTTTAACGAGCATTCCCGCTCCAAAATGCAATGGGTCGCCGCTCTGCCATTGAGGTGAAATGAAACCTTCTTGAAAATCATTGTCTCCGACTCTCCGAGCTCGGTACGACACCGCTGGCGCTTCCCAGAAGTTCCCAAGAATTCGAAGAAGGTCTTACAAGGTCCTACGTACATGGGACGTCTCGAACCCATGTCTGAATCACTACCGCAGCATAACATTGGTCCACATCAATTTTTCATTTCAATGTCCTAGTAAGTACGCGATTTCATGAGCCAATTATACAAAGGCAACCACAAACCGGCATGCTGATCATATTGATGCGTTGAACAAGTTGAACAAGTCTTTCGTAGTAGGCAGCCTGCGCTTCCGTCAAGCAAAGTGAGGCCAATTAGTATTGCTGAATCGAAATTTATCGTCCCAGCCAAGCTCCTAGCATAATAATTATGCATTCAAACCCAGTGTTCATCTGTTTTCCTGGAGTATGGAAGCGCGACGAGCACGATGATCCTGTGTCTGCAAGTTGCATCGAGTGATTCGAGTCGCTGAACTTGAATATAGAAGTTCAAGTCTACATACATGTGTTTTCAAAACATAACACCGCTTTATCGCGGAGTACAAAGGGTCCTCGAGGCCTCAAAAGGCCGCATCACTGATTTGGATACCATACCCTTTATCATCTTCATCCACCATGTCGTCGGGAGCAACTATCGCAGTAACAGGCATCTGGACAGACGATCAAAATACAATCCAAGGCAACTTGCCAAGCTCAAATACGGTGGCAATGGCCGTGGGAATTTTACAAAACCACGTCAGCAAACATATTAGCAAGATGTACTGCCTCGAGCCTCCGATGGACCCACTCGCCATCAAGACGAAGTACTTTCCAGGTAAGCTTCGACCTATCTTTCGTTTACTGCAGAGGCCGACTCATTGACCCACTCCTCTTAAAGACACTGAGCCTTCAGATTCGCTCAGCGTCTGCCGTTCCACTGGTTTAACAGCACTATTCGCTCCTAATGCCGAGACGAAACGTCGTATCAATACCCAATTAGCCCAGAAAGCACAGGCAGATCAGACATCTGCGGAACCCAGTACAACGGTGGCCACTGATACTGCCACAACCTCTCAGCCAAGCACATCAGCAGCTCCACCTCGCAAATGTATGTTGTAACATTCGAATAGTCTGTAGACGTGCTGATCAGTTTTCCGCAGCCAAGAAAGCTAAGAAACGAAATACTGCATCGGCGGCCAGTACCGCATCGACTGCCGATACCGCATTGACGGTCGATCACCCTCAGGTGACTATGGACAGCCAGCTCAAGGAGATGTTGGCCTCGATGCAGAGCGAGATGGCGGAGATTCGGGGAAAGAACGAGAGGATTCTCAATGAGAACGAGAGGATTCTCAATGAGAACGAGAGGATTCTCAATGAGAATGGGAGCATGCGCAGTGAGATAGAGGGCATGCGCGGTGAGAATGGGGGCATGCGCAGTGAGATAGAGAACATGCGCAGTGAGATTGAGAGGATTCTCAACGAGAACGAGAGCATTCGCAACGAGAACGAGAGCATCAATAATGATCTTACCACCGTTCGCAAGGATCTAGATGCGGCGAGAGTCAAACATACTCAGGACGTTGATGCATTGAGAGAAGTAAGTCATCTTTCTTTCCGATCACCAACGCTGACAACAATGTCCCCAGGTCACCATGTTACTAGTCCCCTTGCATCTTCGCGTCCTACTCGACCTTGCACGCAAAAAGGTTCTGGAGCATCTCGGCCACGAGAGCTGGGAAGGACTTCGCGCTTCCTGCAGTGTCCATCAACTTGCAGATACTATCTTCAATGATCTCAAACGGAAGGGTGTATCATATCCCCCATCACAGGAGTCCATTTTTTTCTTATGTTCATATAATAACATTAGGCGGGCAGGAAATACAGCTGCTCACAACGCAAAGGAGGACGATGTCAGGCATGCAGTCTTAACCCAGTCACTGGAGTCCCAAGACCGAAGATGCTTGGAAAGTTTGTTTACATATGCGTACAACGGGGATCAAGTCTAGAAGGAGTGATCATGGCATTTACTATACCACTAATATCTGTACTACACGGCTTCATGAACTCAATTGCACCTTGTTATCTCATGCACATACAAATGTTGTTGATAATAGTATCCTCAACCTTGAGCAGCCCAGGGGACAACACTGCCACCGTCCAGTCAGGTTGATTCTCTTTCTTTCGCACCTACCTGAAGAATGTACGCGATCCGGACCTTCCGTGGATGACCTCCTTTCATTATTACCGCTGTGCCCCCAACTCTCAGTTCTTCCCTCGCCGTCTCGTCCTCAAAGTGGACGCTTCAGATTACTGTCGTGTGTCTTTTCCTTCCTCCTTAGCTCACGATTCTTCAGAGCGCGTCTCTCGCAGGTGCCAGGAGTCAAGCCAGCAAACTTGTGTACATGTGCAAGTTGGCCCAGTGACAAGTACCGCGAACCCTATCCTTGTATCATGATTAATATTGCGCTTTCTAATCTGCGTTTCGACTCTCCAACCAGTGGTGCCGGTGAAAAGCTGGGTTGTATAAAAAGCGCGACACGAAATGGTACCAAGGGAATGCAAACTCCAAGACCTGCGGCAAGGCTGTAGCTCGTCATTCTCTGAGGGATGTGGCAGACTGTAGCATTCCTCGACGTCAACGTTGGATACTTGGTGTGCTGCACAACGGAACTCGTCTCCCAACATTGGCAACTATCGTCCTCAGCAGCACTCCATTCTCTTTCTTAGTTGCATATCAAACCACCTGCAACTAACTTCTGCCGGTGGCTGCCATCGCATTTGCACTCTGGATGCAATTTATCTATGGTAGCATGGTTGCAAGTGAATCCCCTTTCTGGACTGTCTTTCCAAGTAGCAACATACAGCAGGGACCAGCAGGAGGGTGTGCACTGTTGCGCTTTGGAGCTGGTTGTTCTTGCTTTGCACAACATCATAGAGAGCTGTCATTCGTGTGCCATTGATAACCGCGGCATCGCTCGTCTAATCTTAACGAAGTGGTCAATGCAATAAATTTGAAATCTTTTGTGCTAAGTTAGCGAAATTCTCGAGCAAATCGCAAGTAAACCGACAGAGACTGGACTGGAGACCGGTGTGTGTCAAGGAGGAGGAAGAAAGACTCCCACCCCAAAGCATGACTTAAGGCTGTGGATGGAGACGAGAGGATCACGGCACGGCCAAGAACGATGTGGCCCGAGAGTACCATGAAAAAATATAATGATATAAGACAGCGTACTAATAGAGGGATGGAGGGTGGGACAACAAAAAACAACGGCACCACGGCGTGCTAAGTACTAAGAGACAACGACATTGGAACTTTGTCGACGTCGTGGTGCGGAACTAAGAGTACATGCGCCACGACGGCTGCACCCGAAACCACGCATCCCTCGCCCTCGTTCCTCCGGCTTCGGGGATGCTATCAAATCGTTACACCCATGAAAAAAAGCTATAGCGTTGACAAGGAGGCGCACGAACGGAGTGGGAGGTCCATTGTACCTAGGTATCTTCTGCAGCAACGTCTTTCTTTTTCTTCTTTTTCGATCTCGCCGTCCCATCATCGCCATCCACTTCTGTATGCCGTCGCTTTCGCTTCTCTTCAACTGTAGGGGCTGCCTCTTCTTTGGGAGCGACATATACCTCTGCTCGTTCCGCTCGTCGTTTAAGCGTTGCTTCGGCTTGCTGCAGATAAAATGAGATTTGTCGCGGACCACCAGTAAAACACGCACTTTTTGTTTTCTTTGTTGGACTTCCCGGGCCTCCCGCTCATGGGGCTTGAGGAAGTATTCTCCCGACTCAAGCTGAAAGTCAACCTGGGCATAACATCAGCACTACTCAACAAACAGCGGGAGAGTAAGTTACCTTCCGTGGTTGTTGTGGCGGGGGGAAGGGCGTGTACACTTTCTTTGCCGGTTTCTCCTTTTTGGCGGAACTCGATATATCAAGGCCTGCAGTCTTGCGTGCTTCATCCTTAGCTGCGAGTTTCTCATTCTTCTTGCTCGTCTTTTCGGAGGTTTTCAGATGTTGTTTCCTGAACTTGGGCAGGAACCGGTCCCAGGATTCTGTTGCCAACTTGGGGTCCTTTGCAAGTTCCCTTCTTATCATGAGCTCCTGCGAATGATTCAATAGAGCTGGGGAAAGAACAAACTAGCCGGCGCACCTTGATGCGGTAGATGGGGTGAATGTTTTTCATGCAATCGAGGACTATCCGTCGAACTTCCTTTAGTGACTTAAACGGACCCATGACGCTGACGGTATTTCCTTGTACAAGAACGTAGCACTGGGTCAATAGCTCGATGGCCTGCAAGAAATCAACGAAATGCAGACAGCCGAAGATATGCGATGCTCACCTTCAGCGTACTTCCGTCTGGTCCAATAATTCGTTGTCTCCGTTTCACGAACCGGTCCTTATTACGAACCAGATTGCCTATTTTGATGATATCGCATGCCACGTCGTCCTGCAAGACCTTCTGAGCCTGGGTGATCGCGACCCCTCTTGCGAGCAGTTTGATGATGTCTCTTGCTTTGAGTATGATGTATGGGTCGAATGTTTTACGTGTCGTCCGGACGGACATGGACCCATGAACCAAGTCCAATGTGCACGCGATACCCTGGATGCTGAGTCAATGGTGTGGTATGGCGGAAGCTGATGCGACCACTCACATGTGGGTCCAGAATTTTAGTCACGGCGCTCCAAACCTCCCTCAGATACTTTTCCCTATATTTTGGGAAAAGGGTTGCGAAAGAAGATTCCTCGGTAAATACGCCGCCTTTGTTGTCATCCGGTTGGAATGGATCTATTTTCCACTAGAGTAGAGTTGAGCGCGTGTTGACAGTGCATACCATCACATCGCTTACACTAGAGAGGAGGTACAGTGAGAAGTGGTTTTAACTGACATGCAGGTAATGCTCACTGGTCGATGTCATCGGTGTCCCATGCTGAAACGCAAAGTTGCCTTCACAGATTGTTCAGGAAGATTTTAAAACTTACGTTTCTCCTTGCGATGCCTCTTGTTTTTGTTGACGACTGGTTGCTCCTCTGAAGCAGCTGCCATCGTTGCACGCAAAATAGAGTTGTTTGAAGGTGTCGCGGTAAGTAAGTAGGTCCTGACACTGCTGGGCACCATCGGCCTAAAGATTACCCAATTTGGTAACAGGTGCGTGCGGTGTATCCCTGGTGTAGCATCAGTTCGGCTCAGAGCAACCAGTTTTGTTTCAAACGCCATGGACAATTTTCCTGACGGGGTTTCTGCGCCAGACCTTACTACATTGTCATATGATGAAACCGTTCCATACGAATCACAAGTTCCCACTCATCCATCCAATGATCCAGAACGAGCTACATTACTCAAGCGCATAGGGAACACCAAAGTGTACCTTCTCTCTGACACTGCCCAGGCAAGATTTGCCAAGGTGCGCTAATAGTATGTCAATTTTAGCTTTCAGAAAGCGACCCTGACATGGGAGTCTGTCCCCGCTTGACCCTGAAGCGCAAGCGCACAGAAGGGGACGACGACGACGACGATGTAGATATGGAAGAAGGTGAGGATGGGTGTAGCTTTCGTGTTTGTCATGCAACTCACTCTTTACTACCCATAAGAAACCACCCTGACTCTAAGAGCAAATGCTCTGCTACTCACTGGCACTCCAATTTCCCACCTGCCCACCGCCCGGATCTTTGCATATGCCACCCATTTCGACACGCACCCCATGGGCCTTGAATGGCTCGACGACAATAGCTGTATCCTCGTTTATGAATCAACTGCCTTTGCGCGTACTGCACATCGGTACCTCCAAAAATCTGCTACAGAGGATATGGATGCAGATGGCTTCATCACGGCGAAACCCATTCCAATTACCCTATGGCCACCAGAAGAGCGAATAACTAAGAGCCTGGGCAAAGGTCAAGGGCTGAAAGGTATCATACGCATGCGTTGGGCTAAGGACGATGACGTGAAGAAGAAGGGGGCAAAGAAGGAAAGCAAGTTCTATAAGAAGTATGGAGAAACCGCCGGGAAAGAGGATGAGGGAGGGGAAGCATCACAGAAGAGAAGAAGGAGAGACGATCCAACTGTACGAAGCCAGTTGGATGATGATCTTGATGCGTTTCTTGGAGCCGATAGACCTTCCAAAATGCGTTCCGACTATGTGGGTGGATCACCTGCGGAGCGTATGGCTTCTGCACCCAATTCTTCGGACCTAAAAAATCGCATTTCTGCGCCGTTACCGCGCCGCGCGAGGGGTCAGTTTGCGGACCGACTAGCTGACCCGCCAATTGACGCTGAAGAAGACTGGCGCAGAGCGAGGGGTCGTGGGAGAAGAATTCCGCGCCCACAAAAAACGCAGCAAGACCTTGATGATGAACTAGACGCCTTCTTGAACGAGAAGGAATAGTACCTTCCATGTGGGTCATTATATCTGTGGTACGCACGTTTGCTCATTACGTCCTTGCCAAGGACGATCCGCGTTTCATCTGGCTTGGACTTCTTATCGCTCATTTCATAATTTGTAGCAATTCCCAGTGATGTAAAACATTCGCTTACATTGCATATTGACTGCGTATAATTTATTTTGTTGCCACAGGGCTCGTGTGGGGCGTGTTCTGTGGCGAAGTGGTGCGCAGTCGTAGCTGATCTACCTGAAGACTGCGTGTCGAATGCCAAACGTGTTCAAATGAGCCCCAGTCCGTCACTTTTCTGATTGCAACCTCGCCTAATCGATGTGTTCGGCGGATCCCATTAGGATTTCAACTTGGTGTACATATGCACCGTGAAGGCTACATAGATGTATATAGCGCTATATACCCCAAACCCACGCTACATGCAGCTACAGAAGTTATGACTGTGCTACAGGTAGCTACAGATACTACAAAAATTACCATTGTGCTACAGGTTCCTATGGGCGCAATCATCCAGTATTTGCAAGTCTACTAAATACTAGGGGTCGGCGCTGCCACAAGTGGTCTTTCCAATATCTATATTGTCTGTTCTTGTGCTAAGTACTCATCAGAGGAATGGGAGGCGATCTGAAGTGCATCCATTCGACCAGATCCGAAAGGGAACGAAGACAATGTATAGGACGAACAACCTGAAAACAGGGTCGTGTATTGCGAGTGTATATGAACAAAGTGTGACAAGTCCTCGTCAGAGCTTGAATGATGCAAGGTGCAGACACAGAGTTAGGCAAGTGTAAGACCGCACACACGGTCTCACAAAACAATGAAACGGGACAAATATCCAGGTGGATGAGATAATGCCAGGTAAAAATCCTCTAATGAAATGAAAGTCGAAGGTGATAAACAGATGTCAATGAAACTAGCAGAAGAAGTGGTGATAGCGAATCAGATGCACCCGCAAGTACTGAGGTGTACCAGCAAACAAGTAGCAATGGTCCAAACGAAGAGAGTCGGTCCCTCCTGCAGCGGTCACAGATACCTCGACCAGTGAAGGAAAAGGCATTGCCCTACACGAAGACAGCCACACCGTCCAGTAAGGAGGCATAGCACCATAGAACAGGTGTCCGACGCAATCGAGTTCCAAACCAATGTCTAGAGCAATAGAGGGAGGGTAGATGACATGAAGCAAAACAGGTATCAGAAAGCACAAAGTAGTGCTGAACAGGGCACTGAGCAAAAGAGAGACAATGACTCGTTGAAGCGCAGTTATGCAAAATCCGAAGGGAGAGACATACACTTGTGCTCTGTAGTCATGTATTTACAACATAAAGAGTCGTAGACCGGCCATCGCGAGCATGGAAAGGAAGGCATCAACCTGCACAAGTGCGGTCATGAACAATCCACCAAGGAGAAGGCATCGGCCCGCGTTACTCGGTCATGCAACCAACAGAAAAGATACGTTGACCCGCCATCGCAGTCACGCACACTCTTTGCGAAGAAAAGGAAGGCATTGTCCTGCACAAAAGCAGTCATGCGCGATCCAACAGGAGGAAGGCATCAACCCGCATTACACGGTCATGCATGTCCAACAGAGAAGAGGCGTCGACCCGCCATCGCGGTCACGCACACTCCTGCAAAGAAAGGGGAAGGCATAATCCTGCACAAACGCAGTCATGCGCAACCCAAGAAGAGGAAGGCAATGACCCGCATTAAAAGTCATGCACAACCAATGGAGAAGAGGCGTCGACCCGCCGTCGCGGTCACGCACACTCCTGCAAAGAAAGGGAAGGCATAATCCTGCACAAACGCAGTCATGTGCAATCCAAAAAGAGGAAGGCAACGACCCGCATTACACGGTCATGCACAACCAACAGAGAAGAGGCGTCAACCCGCCATCGCGGTCACGCACACTCCTGCAAAGAAAGGGAAGGCATTATCCTGCACAAACGCAGTCATGCGCAATCCAAAAGAGGAAGGCAACGACCCGCATTACACGGTCATGCACAACCAACAGAGAGAGGCGTCGACCCGCCGTCGCAGTCACACACGCTCCTGCAAAGGAAGGAGGCATCGATCTGCACAAGTGCAGTCATGCACAATCCAAAAAGAGGAAGGCATCGGCCCGCATTACACGGTCATGCGCGACCAACAGAGAAGAGACATCGACTCGCCGTCGCAGTCACGCACACTCCTACAAAGAAAGGAAGCCATCAACCTCCACAAGTGCAGTCGTGTGCAATCCAAAGGAGGAAGGCATCGACCTGTGCTACACGGTCATCCACAATCAACAGAATGAAGGGGGAAAGTCGACTCGCCGTCGTGGTCGCACACTTGTGCAAAGAATGAAAGCATCAACCTGCACAAGTGCGGTCATGCACAATCCAACAGAAGGAAGGTATCGGCCCACAGGACGTGGTCATGTGCGGCCAACAAAGAAAAGGAGGCATCGACCTGCCGTCGCGGTCGCACGTACTCGTGACAGCCAAGCACAATGTGAAAGAAAGTAAAACCAACCACAGCCGCGGTTGTGCACACCCCTATCCGAAAGAGACCCCACCACGCAAAACGCGGATGAGGTAACAGGTGTTCGTCAAAGACGACAACGAGGAAGGAAATTTAAAATGGCTTTGAAGCCGAGGTAGCAGTCTGGAGGGGACAAAGACATTGGAAGCACATAAAGGACTGGGTATATGCGCTGAAAACACAGCATGTATGCGCTGCGAATGAAGTTCAAGTGCCGAGGCACGATCACTGAAGCGTGCAAATAGCAATCCACTAAATTAGTGTGCCTAAGCACGAGCGCCGAAGCGTGTCAATAGCTTCGAAGTGCTGGGTCTGCGAGTGCCAAAGTATATGCGCTAACTTGAAGGGGAGCAGGAGGCCGCCAATGCGCCCGAGGAGAACCCAAGTCAAAACATAATGCAATCGAGTAAAAGCCCTCGTCGAGGGCGAATCCTCATCACATCTAACAAGAAAAATTCATATGCGAGGCATTAACGGACACATGTTATCATGAAGAAGAGAGAACAAGAAGGTGAATGTATGCGGCCGGAAGACTGTAGAAACACTGACGTGAATAGTATGAAACTATATCACATCATGGCTAAAGGCCGATAAACTGGATAGACTGAGGAGAACTCATCTTTGATCGAATAGAGTCGAGGGGTACGAAAACACAACGACGTATCAGCGTATGCGGGATACGATCGGACGTGCAAGGACGACCAGGTAGCAGATATTCTGTCAGACGCGCGAAGTGCCAGAATTCGACGGATAAACCAGATGAACGTCGAATTCTCAACATCAAAGAAGACGAGTGAGCGAGAGATGAAGGAAAGAAGTAAGATGCACGCATCGCGAGTCGCGACTTAGATCGTTCACTTGCTTAGTAATAAGCACTTGTTTGAGCTTTGCTTGCTCGCAGGCTCGCGAGCTAGCTCAAACGGCACACAACTTTCGGTTATTTTCTACCGTGAAGATGAACAAATCTGGACCATCCTCAGATACCCGGTTTACCTTTAGCGAAGACGTGGAATCAAATAGCAACGATGATGCTTCCTCCTCAAAGGTACATCCATCTGACAAGCATGACGATTGTGGAATAAGCCCAGGAATGGAACCTGAGGGGTTCGCTGGTCCGAAGATAGTCCAGCCTTTGACGCCTGAGGCGCTGGCAAAATTCAATGCTGCGCAAGCTCGCACTGGCGTAATCTACATCTCACGAATACCTCCTGGTATGCGTCCTGCCAAAGTACGGCATTTAATGGGTGCCCATGGTGAAGTGGCGAGGGTATATCTCCAACAAGAAGGTGTGTCTGCACTTCACCATGCTATTGCACACTAATTGGATTTTCGGCAAGACGCAAAACGTGCATATCTCCGCCGAAAGTATACGTCCACCAAGAAGCCGCATTTCACTGAAGGCTGGGTGGAGTTCAAGGATAAAAAGGTCGCAAGATCTGTGGCCGAGATGCTAAACGCGCAGCCGATCGGCGGCAAGAAGGGCACTCGTTGGCGAGATGACGTGTGGACTATGAAGTACCTCCCCAAATTCAAATGGAACATGTTGACTGAGCAAATATGTGCGTGTTTCTACTTCATGCATGAACACGCAGGAAACTCATTGCAACCTCAGCACATGAAGCTGCTATTCATACCGCTAAGCTGCGCGTCGAGCTTGCGCAGTCGAAGACAGAACAACGCGATTACCTCAAGAACGTAGAACTCGCACGAGTATTGGACAAGCGTAACGAAAAAAGAAAGGAAAAGGGATTAGGGCCACTTGAGCTGAAGCGCCCACTGGCAACTGAGGGTAGTAAAGAAGAGGAACCTCGAAAAAGATTGAAGTACACGGATGATACCCAACTTGATAGTGTACTTGGTAGCATATTTTAGTTCAAAGAGCTTCAAGCTAGTTGATCATTGTTAATATTGTCCAACGTGAGTTCAATTAGTGCACGGGCCAGCCGGCGGCACGGGATAAATTTTAATCGGCGCGTGAATGGGGAAGGAAGAGAACATGGTTGACGGAAGCAACGACTTGCATCGCGACATTGTCGACAAAGGTTTGAGTTGGTCAACTGGCACGGTTGGTCTCAAAAACTCACAGTCTCGCGATCCAAGAGGTCTGTCTGTCCTTCTACATCATGCTCGGCTCTCTCCTCAAACCTCCATCCTTGCCGTGGAATATCGTCTCTGATTTCTCTCTCAGTTCTTACTTCTAAAGATATTATAATGTCTTCCTGGCCTGCTCCTGCTTACCCTCCGCCTCGTCGCTCGCGTTCACGCTCCCCTCCTCGTGGTGGTCATCCTCGACCACCATATCCAGACACTGGGTATCCTCCGGACCAGTACAGAGGTGGAGGTGGCTGGGATCCACATGAGAGAGATAGGGAGAGAGCATGGGTCGAGTATGAGCGAGATAGAACCACATATGACCACACTCGTCGCAGAAGCCGCAGTCCGCCACCGGACGATAGTACGAAAATTTCTTTATACTTCGTTTCATGACAGCATATTGACAAGCCCAATTTGTACAGGCAGAAAACGTCGCAGGTCCATTTCACCTTATGACAGGGAAAGGGAGCGATACGACCCACGCCCGCGTTATGGCGATGATTATGGTGTTTCGGCTGTGTCAAATCGTTTTCTCATTTCTGACTTCAATCTAGATGCGCATTCGCGGGTATACAGCTATAGGTCTCCCCCCAGAGCTCAATTTGCGCCCCCGTATCCTCCTCGCAGGGCACCCGCAGACCCGCGTACACTCGACCACCCAGCAACCTTGAAACAATATGCCGAATGGTTTAGATATGCCTTCCCTCAACAAGCGTCCGATGAGGATGCCGCCGACAAGGCAGCAGAGCAAGAAGCCGGCGATGGTTCCAAGCCTCGCAATGGCATTCGTTCTCGTTGGGAGAAATACAAGAAGGATTTCGTCGCAACTCAGGTCAGTCGCCGTCAATCTCTCAAGCGTAGTGTGTGTACTGCGTGGCATATTGTGTCCTTTGCCGTTATGAGTTCTGTGAAGCAGCAGCTGAACGTCTTTTGTTATGTATGTAGTTGCAGACCATGTTTGATCACCATAGGAAGTCCCCATGGTTTGCAGAGAAGTATGACCCAGCTCCGGAGATGGTTACTCTACGTCGTCGTGTTCGAAAGGAAGGTTGGAGAGGGCGATTAAACACGTTTCTGCTAGACCTCGAGTCGGGCAAGTTTGATCCTGACTTGAGCGAGCCTGAAACAGATATAACTTCTCCCGTTAAGGAGACAGTCGAGGCTGGTGAGGATGCGAAGACTGGTGGCGATGATGACATGCAGTTCAACCTCGACGCTGAGGACGACGCTGGTGAACAGGAGCCCAGCCGCGCTGAGGCCAACGGGAAAACTGTAAATGACAACAAGCGCAACAATCGTGGCGAAGAGATCGCTGTCGCTCCGGAAGGCAACCAGGTCATGATTCGGACTATTCCGCCTGATATCGGTCGTGTGAAGCTGGAGGAGGTAAGTGTAGTCGTCCTATGGTCTTTATAAGAGCTCATTAGGACTTTGCAGGCATGTAGTAAGGTGCCGGGATACATGTACCTAGCGCTCGGCGACCCCCTTCAGAAACGCAACTACTATCGCGCTGGCTGGATCAGGTTTTGTGACGATGCTGATATGACAGTTGTTATGACTGAGCTGACTGATAAAAAGGTGAAGATCTCTGTTCCGTACCGCATGGCTTTCGTTAACGTAACGTGGTAGATTGAAGGCTTCAAGCTTCATGTTGCTCACACCGTTAAGCCCTTTGTAAACAGAATTCGCTATGTCCCAGAAGTCGCCAGCAAGCCAGATCGCATCGAGAAAGACCTTGCGAACGCAAAGCTCTTAGCCTCTATTTTAGAGGAAGAAACTACAGCACTACGCCAGTTTAATCCAGCAGGACATGAGTCCTCGGCAACGAACGGAGATGCAAAACCCGTGGACTCTGTGATGAGTGATGCACATGCAGACCATGAGGACGATTTGGAACCAAAAGAATCCGGGTCTGAGGCTATAGAACGGAGGATAGAGAAGATTATGGCAGACCTTCGGGACCAGGGAGCGGTTGATGAAAAAGTCGTGGAGGCGAAGAAAGTATGCGATCTGATGCGCTCTACTTCATTGTTGCTGACTTTCGCTCTCTTGGCTTTTTTTAGGCTGTTATTTCCCTGGACTTATATCTTGCCTATCTTCGGGCAGCGTTTCACGCATGCTACTACTGCGCCGTTGTTACCGATCATCTTGAAGAATTGCAGCGTAAGTGCTTGCAGCACGTGAGGAAACCTCTGTCCAAGTCACTGCTTGAGGAAGTAAAGGCTGCTGAGGCTGAGAAAGAAAAAAAGGATAGGGACGATGAGAAAGAAAGTGATGCACCTTTACCCCCTAAGCCAGCCGAGAACAGAGATTGGAAGCGCAACGGTAAGCTTCCGGCATTTTTCAAGGTCAGTTTGGCTAATTACGTGGAGCAGATGAGCGCTGGTTGGAGTGGTTTGACAGCAAGATTGCGCTGTTGATCAATCGCAACGACCTGGACCCGCGTGAATATGGTGGCAAAAGTTACGACGAGTGCGTGCCTCTTTTGATCTCAGCTGATTGGAAATGTCATTCTCGTTGCAGGGAGCTGAGCAAAGCGGTTGAGCAATTCATCAAGCAGGAAGATGAGGGCAGGTTCCGGTGCAAGACTTGCCAGAAGCTCTTCAAGGCTACCTCGTTTGTTGAGAAGCATGTCGCGAACAAGCACCCTGAACTCGTGAAGCAGCTCGACGAGGTACGCATGTTTAATCTCATCTCTTTTCGGCATCTCACGGTCACTGGATTTTCAGGTCCCTTATTTCAATAACTTCGCGCTGGACCCACATAGAATCCAGCCGTTCACACACCCACCTCCTATCACCGGAAACAGCCAGCCTCCCCCCCAAGCGTTCGGTATTCAAGGACACGCGGTGGTATACCCGCCCCCCGACTTCGGCCGGCCGAATCCATATCTTACTTATCCTACGGCGTTCCCTCCGCCACCCTATGGAAACAATGGTCACTGGGATCATTTCGGATATCAATACGGGCCTCCAGGTCTATTTCCTACTCCTCCACCTATCCGAAGGGATGAAGCGACCACCGCTCGCAGGCTCAGTGATCGTATTAGCGGCTATGCCCCCAATCTGGAGCAGCCGATGGAGGTTACAATTCCCGCTAATGCCGGACTTCCCGCTAAGCCACAAGTTACTATGGACCTTGGCCAGCCTACGGTGGATATTGGTAGGAAAGGTCGCCGAGGAGCCACGAGCTCAGGTCCACCGCCACCTCCGCCACCCGATGCGAAGGAAGATCCCAGGGCTGCTGGAGGCAAGAAAGTCAGCTACCACGACATGGACTCGGTTGCTGAAGGAGATGTCGAGTTGACTTACTGATGTGATGATGCATGAGTGGTATAACTTCTCTACGCTTCGCAATATATTTTGGTGATTATGTCGCATGTTGCGAAGCGAAAGCGCCAAGGAACTGGTGCTGCATTGGATAGAGCGTGGCATTGACAAGCACTTATAATATTGAGAGATCGTAAAAACAAATTAGAAAAGCCAAAAAAGGGTGACGCTCAAAAAGGACGAGTGTTGCGGTCAGTAGCGTTCCTCCCTGACCCTTGCTGACCCTGGTTTATTAACTCCCTTGACTTGTAAACTACCTATTTTCGTGTCCCTTCTGCACAATCATTCCAGTTCGAAACTTGGACTACAAGTCGGGTGCTTTCGCACAACTCCTGACTCTACGGCGCCGTGATCATCAATGAGTGGGGCCAAACCTATTCTTGCTCATCGTCAGCCGGTATGCGTTCTTGTCAATGAAGAAGGACTGATAGCGCCAGAAGCCATTGGCCCGAGCAAGTTTGCGGTAACGTGGTCCGCTGAACCTCTCCCTCTTGTACTTGCACCTCTTGTACAAGCTGCAGAGCGCCAAGTTGTCCTCGGTTCTTCTGACGGGGAATCAGATTTTTCAGAGAAAGATCTCTGCTTGTTGGGAGAGAAGCAATCGCCGGCCGAGCTTTCTGATGAATTTGAAAGTTCTCTGAGCCAACGCTTTCGGCCTCAGCAACTCGCTCCTCACCACCACGATGAAAGTCCAATTATTCCACGGCTTTCTCGTGCAACCTCCATGCCTTTGCCATCACAGCTAGAACATCTAAAAAATCCCCGCAGGACCGCGCCTTCTTCGTCTGAAAAGCCTAGCCAATCCCTCCCTAATGATGCCGAATCCTCTCGGTTCCACGAGCTTTCGTTAGAACTCGCGGACTCTGTTCAGATGGTCGTTCAGACCCTTTTACAGGTCTCGCCAACACAAATCCTCGACCCTGCGAAAGAGCAATTTGCAGCTTGCTCTCTCTCAGTTCCCACCGCCTGCATGTCTGCTGTATTCACGACGATGAAGAACCTCAATTACATTTCTGCGAATATGACAGATCTATGTGCCGACACGTTCAACCCTGCTCATTCCAGCAATTCTACTTCGAAAGCCCGCCGATTGACTCTGCCTGGACCGCCTGTCACTGCAGCCACAGATTTCGATATTGGGGAGATGCTGCAAGGAGTCGGAGATGCATCGAGTGGGAGAGCTGCTGAAGTTGGTGCAGATCTGGTCTTATTCCATAGCGATGTTGGGATGAGGCATATTGCGGTCAAGGGGGTAGAGTGTGGAATCTCTAGTGTGCTAACGCATGTGAGTGGGCGCGTTGCAGTTCAAGTCTCAGTCTCACAACCTTCAGGTCATCCGTCAAATCATCAATACCGCACGCTGTGGTGACTCAATTGACTTGGGCCTTAGTATCATTTCGTCGAGCTTTTTAGGCTCAAATATGTCACCTTCCACAGAGAGACCAAGTTCGACAGCTAGTGGTGTCTCTTCGTCCGTCCCCATAGATGAGGATGAAACTTTGCACTGCACATTCGAAATCCATCATCGTTTTCATTCGCCGGACGTGCCAACGGACGACATGACGCCTACCAACACAAACCCTTCTGACCTTCCAGAGCGCCCGGAGCCGAACTTTGATTCAATGCTGTTCCGAAGGCTACTTCTTCGATGTGGCGCGTCGCTTTCATCTGAGGTCCCTGACGACATAACGTCTAGAAGGACGTATGAAGTCAAACTTGAACTTCAGCGCGGTTCGCCAGATGCAATTACTGCTAAATCCTCTGCAATGTCCGAACCATCTCATGCACTTCTTAGTGGGGTTCGGTTAGGAACGGAGCCATCTCTCGAAGAGCTTGCTCAATTCGCTGAAACTTTGCGCGGAAAGAAGGTCACCTTGTATGCAAGCACCGCAAGCTCCTTTGCACACCACCTGACGAGCTATCTCACTGCTTGGGGGTTGGATGTCAGTCATATATCGTCAGAGGCTGATGCCGATGGCAGTTCAAGCGCCAATGAAGCTCCTGCCCCTCCATACCGAGAGCGTGGATCACAAGAACCTCGAGCCCCATCCACGAATGGCACTCCACGCTTAGCTCCCTCGTTGTCATTCGTAATGATCGATGACGATGTCTCCGTCCTTCGGGAGAGGTTGCGCAAGTACAGAGCAGAGCAGCCAATACCTCTCAGCCTCCACTCTCGGAAACGACCATCTCTAGCTGCTCACCACCGCCCAAAGTCGTCACCACAAGTAGCTCGTACTCTAGGCTTCGGATCACAGGCTCCACCGCAACAAACACCCGTAGTAGTCGTTCACTTCACCAGCCTAGCCAATTACAAACTGGTCAAGGAAATCATACAATGCGATCTCGCTTCCCACTCCTATCCAGCATGTCCACCCGAAGTTATGATTATACCTAAGCCCGCGGGTCCACGCAGGTTCCTCACTGCGCTGCACACTGCTGTTACTAAGCCTATCGTCGATCCATTCTTTGCTCCGATTGCTACCTCACCACTGAGTCCTGGTTTGCACAGTTCTCCCTTCTTCAATTTACCTCAGACAAGCCCCAAATCCCCTTCTTCTCGCCCATCGAATTCATCACGGTCCAACTCTGAGCGATCTACGCGATCTGCAAGGGACAGTACAACTGAACACCATCCACATGCACCTCCATCACCCCTCGGTCTCGCGGATAACATGGAGTATTTCCCTGAAACTCAGAGCCCTGTAAGGCTTGGTCAGACGCCGTCCTCCGGGCTTGTAATTTCGAGTCCCGACGGACAGCCAACAGGCATTATTTTCCAACCGCGTGCAAAATATACGAAGCCTATTTCACCATCACCCAATAGTGTTGCAGTCGATCGGGATAAGCCGTTTCTATTATCCAGTTCTGAACGGCTACGAGGGACCTCGTCCCGCTGTCTATCGGACGGTGAACAGAAGAAGCAAGGTCAATTGCCGCTCTCGTTTGCGTCTTTGCACTCCAATGTATTGGGAAGCGCATCACCCCCTCGGCGAGAAGCATCTCCTATCGAGGGTTTTACCCCAATCTCTACTACTCCCAAAGGAAAGGGGAAACGAGCAACTTCCCCCCAGGCAGATGAACTTGCCCCCTCATCACCGCTATCTCCCCCATCACGTAACGCAAGCACTGTTGATCTGAGGAAGGTTTCTTCCCCTCCAAGTTCTCCAGTAGCACCAGACCCTCAACCCAGTGTTCACCTGCGAAGACTGGGAAGGCGGGCAGCCCATGATACGAAACCTTTGACACCCCCTACTGCGTTGGGGAAGGCAGGCAAGGGTCAACCTGACTCAAGCATCATACCTCCAATTAGCGTGCTTATCGTTGATGGTATGGGCTTCAAATCTTATCATACGCCGCGCTGATCAGTTGGACCAGATAATCCAATCAATCAGACCATTCTGTCGACCTTCATGAGGAGGAAGAAGATTAAGTATGACGTGGCCAAGAACGGAGAAGAAGCGGTGCAGAAGTGGCAAAATGGCGGTTTTCACTTGATTTTGGTATGATGTTCCCTCGTACGACAATGTCATCGAGCTGATGTGTTATCTCAGATGGATATTCAAATGCCTGTTATGGATGGCATACAAGCGACAAAAGAAATTAGAAGATTGGAGAGTTTGACAGCTTCTTCAGGCTACACTCCAGGCACACCGCTATCTGAGACACCTTCAGAGGGAGCACCCTCCGAGTCTCGTGCTTCAACATCGCCATACCGTTCCGCCGTCATTATCGTAGCTCTCACGGCCTCATCCCTGCAGAGCGACAGAGTGGCAGCCCTTGCGGCAGGATGCAATGATTTCCTGACAAAACCTGTGTCTTTGGAGTGGCTAAACAACAAGATTATAGAGTGGGGGTCGATCAAGGCTTTGCAGATGTGGGCTGACCTGCGGCCGGAGGTTGTGAAAACTATCTCGACTGAGCAGACGGCTCAAGCCCAACTTGTGGCTCGTCGGCTTCACGTTCCCGAGGGCCGAACGACCCCAATCAGCTCTATAAGCAGATCGTCATCAAATGCCAGAGGGGACAAAGGCGATCCCCCTACTGAACCTGGTCCTGAGCTTACTGCTAAACTCGCGGACCCGAAAGGAGAGGATGAGCCAACCTCGAAACCGGCAAATGACTCGCCCGATAATGATTCCCCCGGATCAACACCTTCTTCTGAATCTTCTGACTCCTTTGAGCGATCTGGTGAGCTCAATATTCTATTTCTGCCTTTCTTTCACTTAGATCGGCGATTTCAGGAGAGAACTCCGCATCACTCCCTGGTGCGCTGGCTGAGACGTATTTGAAAAATCAACATTAATTATTCTATAGCCGCTCATAATCATGACACGGATGATGCGGTCACCCAATCTGGATCTACGACTGCCAAGGATGCGTACGCGCTGACAGGTATTTTGTTCCTACCTGGAATGTCGCTGGATTTAGCTTAATATATATTTCACAAGATGCGGAGGAATGCCATGAAAGCTCATCGGAAACGTCTTATGCGACTGCGAGTGAAACGTCAACAAATGCTTCTGAATTCCAAGATGCGCCGACATCACCTCAATGACTGGGTTGGGCGACCTTTGGAAGCTTTGCGAGGCTGGTCGCGCCTATGGTCTTGCCATTGTATCTGAAGGTCGCCGCGTTCTTCCGCAAATATTTTTAATGATTCGTATACCTTGGCATTTTATTTCTCCGTTCGTGTTGATCACTAAGGTGTTACATGCTTTATCTTGGGTTTTATGGGGCTATTGGGCACCTGTCTTTCGACTCTGACAACGAACCATACCTCTCGGTCACTGACAGATTACCATTACGGGGTTATTGTACGGGTATATGACACATCGATTTGTCTGGATGGACATTGGTGGCTACTAAACAGACATGATGTTCTCACCATTGGGCAATAGAGTGATTCGGAAGATGCCCGAATTTGACAAGTTGCGGGAATTGCGTAAAGGTGTGCCATGCGAGTGCTTGCTTTTTACGAACAGCAAGCAGTGTATTGAGTAAAGAGTAGGTCAAGGGACGGGGAGGCGGTGATCCAGGTTCGCGGAAGATGAGATGAATTTTCTATACGTAGCCAACGACGATCAAAGGTTCGATGACTCGACGTCATGCGGCAGACTACCGTTTTTCGTAAAATTTGATGTCGAAGACTGTAAGCTCCAATAGCTAGTGTCTACGTGCACAATCATGACACGGCTTCTCGGCCCTTTTAAGTTTTATTTCTCGAGAGAGAAATCAGCCTAAACATACCTATTTGCGGCATTCGCCGTACCGGAGGTTTCTTTCGTACTCCGCGTGGCCGACTTAGTGAGAGGTCTCCCAACACCTCATTTCTCTACACCAAAGTCCGTCTTTTTTGCAAGCGGATTTATTCTTTTCCCTGTCCTTAAATTTCTTCTCATCGTTAACCGCAACGATGAATACCATGCATGACTCCCACAAGAGGACTTCCATCAGTCAGCTTCTCAATCCATCATCTGACTCCTCAGTCTACTCCCATGCTACTCATCTTCCATCGCCTGTCGCTGTTTCTCAATACCAACATCCTTCGCACCAGCAACAGCCAAACTATAATCAGTCAATAGAGTCTGCTTCCTCTTTCCATCTCAGAGCAGCAAGCTGGGAGCCCAGTGACGACCAGTCTGTACCTAAACGTAGAATCGACAATGGGCCAGCTTTAGCTCGTCCATATCCATTGCCACCCCATCACCATATGCATCCTGAATCTAATAGTGATATGGTACCTCGCCAGGGCAGATCAAGGATGGATGACGCTGTAAATTACGCAATGCCAGCAAATTCTTGGCCATCTCAAGCAGATATGTCAAATCCTCCCTATGGATCTCCCATCGTCGCACCAATGTATTCAGACGAGCGAACAGGTAAGTAACCATGCGAGATGCACTGAATTCTCATTCAAGCTCTTTGTCTACCCCAGCCTTATCGGGCGACTATCCACCGAACAGTTAGCTTATTGTCCGTTGACTCATATGACTACGCCACTGACTTTTGCATTTAGCTCAGTTCCATCCGCAAAATTTCCATCCTCAACAACTACCACCAGGACATCCTGCTTCATGTAACTATCATCTCTTGATCATTCCTGCTCTCGTTTTCTCAATTTGGACCGATCCCAAGCCTTGCAGCATGCTGAAAGAGCTTCTGTTCGTATAGCGGCTCGCTTTACGGCTCCCTTACCAGGGCAGCCGATTTATGAGATGGCTCCAATGCACCCACCAGCAGGAATTTTCCTGTATCACGCACCTCCGCTTCCCCCACAAAAGCGTCCTTCGGCTGAAGATGACCAGGCACCGAAGGCTAAGAAGGCGAAAACTAAGGCAAAAACTACGGAAGGAAATGGTATATTTGCATTGCATCCCGCGTGGTGTTTTTCTTGTGGCTGATGATATACCCAAGGTTCATCCAAGCGGGGTTACAACGCTAAGAAGCGCAGCGAAGCTGCACAGATTGCAGCCCAAAATGGTCAGTTGATGCATGCGTGAAACTACGGTTGCTAACTACCCTGAAGCCCAGTTGATGCCGACTGTTTCTTATGCGCCACCCCCTACCGACAAGGGCAAAGAGCAAACAGCAGAAGGTAAGCCGTTATTTTCGCCCACACCCAATAATTTTTGACGTTCAAAAGCTCCCATGCGCATTGTGACGGGCGATGGACAAAATACCGACGCTGCTCAGCTGCACCCCGAATTACAATTCGCTCGGTGCATGTCAAATCGATATAGATCTGAACAGTTCCCACGTTGTGTGTCGTGCACACGTCGCTGGGCTGGTGACACATGCAGATTCCAAGGCATACGATTTTTCTTGAAAGACAATCAGAGAAATATTGTTGGTGTCAGCTTCGTTGAGAACCAGCGAGCTGATGCTCCAAGCATGAATTTTCCCGTGAGCTGGAATGTCTCGTTGACGCACACGCATATACGGCGAACGAAAGTGAGAAATAGTCTGTTCTGAGTTTTGACAAAATATCGAGTCTGACCATTTGAGTAATTAGAGGACAATAGCTCAGGCTCTTCTCCCAACGCTTCTTCAGGAGCTGCAACACTTGAACTATCCAGAGATCATCCGGAGGACTCGAGAAAGCGAAGTGCGCGCCACTTGTGGTCAGTGTCACGCGACCTTTTATTTTTCGTGTTTGCCTAATAATATTTAATCACAGATACCTGCATGACCTCGATTTTCTCTAGCAGTTGGATGTGCCGATTATGTGGCAGGGAAGCCTGTGCAGAATGTTTTGAACAAGTGAAAGATCTCACCGAAGATAAACCTGGTGCAAGCCAGGCTGAGATCGCTGCTCTCCAGGCGCGCCGAGAAAAACACGCTCATAGCAACCCATTTTTCTTGTCTTGCACGCGGCGGAATGAGCATCACGCGAAGGATTTTTCACCGATGTCGCGCTTTTGTAAGGCCGAGCTTGCACAGGCAATTAAGGATATGCAAGCTATGCTTCAGGAGCCAGATAACGATACACTCCCTGACGCCAGACCAATAGATTCATTGCTGCAGGTGGAACAAGCACAGGCAAACGGGGGTACTCTGTCTTCTGCCCAGGTTTCAGATTCGCAGATCGGTGGCGAGGCATCAGCATCAGCGCCACAGCCGTCAATTTCCTCTGCTCCTCAACACGGCCTATCACAAGACGGCGTCTTCCATTCGGAATCGGCGCCGGTAACCGCATCGTCTATTTCACAGGTCGGCGAGCCACCGCTATCAGCCCCAGTAGTGCCACCGTCCGCTGATCCGAATTCTACTCCATCAAGTGAAATTCCTTCACATCCGACCACCACCATCGCGGATTCGCAGCTTACGGAGGAAGTTTTCCGGCCGTTGTGGGCTAAAGGAGATCCAATCGTTGTCACTGAGTTGCTGCCCAAGTTCCAGATTCAGTGGACGCCTGAGTATTTCGTACAGAAGTACACCTCTCAGAGCTGCCTCATTTTGGAGTGCCAGAGCGATATGAATAAGCGCGTGACGGTAGGCGAGTTCTTTTCGTGGTTCGGAAAATACGAAGGGCGGGTGGAGTGCTGGAAGCTCAAGGTGAGTGTATCGTGACCGTGGCTCCTGACACACGCTTAGTGCGTATCTCTAGGATTGGCCACCATCAACAGATTTCAAGACTGCATTTCCTGAACTTTTTGAGGATTTCAGTCGGGCTGTTCCCGTACCTAATTATGTTCGTCGGGATGGAACCCTCAACATTGCCTCACATTTCCCCAGCAATACAGTTGCACCGGATTTGGGTAAGCATCACGATGACCACAAATGGAGATCAGCTGTTCATTGAGCTTCATTGCAGGACCCAAGATGTACAATGCGATGTCCTCGTTCGAGGCGGCAGGCAGCAAGGGGTCGACGAGACTTCACATGGACATGGCTGATGCCATAAATATTATGACGTACGCGTCTACTACGCCGGATGGCAAACCAGGATGCGCGGTATGGGACCTCTTTCGTGCCCAAGATGCAGAGAAACTGCGTAATTTCCTTCGGAGAAAGTTCAAGGGCTCATATCAACACGACCCGATCCACTCACAGCAGTTCTACCTGGATAGTCAGCTACGGAAAGAGCTGTATGATATGCATGGCATCAAGAGCCATCGGGTATATCAGAGACCAGGAGAAGCTATATTTATTCCAGCCGGTTGCGCTCATCAGGTTCGTTATTTACCTCTGCTGTGCTCCGACGATGTCATGATTTGCAATGCAGGTATGCAATCTCGCGGACTGTATCAAAGTCGCAGTCGATTTCGTCAGCCCCGAGAACATTGAGCGCTGTGAGAAATTGACACGCGAATTCCGAGAGCAAAACCAATCCATGGCGTGGAAGGAGGACGTGCTCCAACTTCGTACTATGATGTGGTTCGCATGGCTTTCATGCTGTCGGCAAGAGAAAGAGATGAACGAGCCTTGAAGCTTGAGGTGGATGTGTATGTGTATGTGGATGTTCTATTCTTTGTGGCGGTGGCGATATTTTGTATGATAGAGAGGTTCTAGTATTGTATGGGGGAAACCCAATTAATTGGACAACGTGCAAATGTGCTTTCTATTTTTTTTTTCATTTGCTTTCTTGTACAATGATTAATTTTAGTGCTTTCGTGTTATCTGCGCATGGGTCCGATAATTGCGGAAACGGCGGTTGTTTTTGTTATCTGCACTGCCTCGATGGATCCTTGTGCTAAATCTTACTGGTCACTTACATAAGTCCATTGACTTTTGACGTTTTCAAACTCCGACTGCCATGGCCAGGCGGCTATTTGGATCAAAGGGATTTGCCAAACAAAGCTTGCAGGCAGCTCGCATCGCTTTAGACGCATCGCCCACTCGATGGAGTATGTGCCGTTGCAACGTCGACATCCGCCACATCCATTTGACGCGCCCGATCTCCGATCTTAACGTCTTTTGTGCCCAAGCTGCAGCTGTGGAAGAAGTTGGCCACAGTCCCACAGAAGGTGGCTCGTTCCAACAACCACAATGTTGACCGAGCATATAAGAGAAATGCGTCACCCCGCTCAGTAACTACAAACTCACTTCTCTACCCTCACCTCTTCCCGATCATGACTCGTACTTGCGATGCAGACGCCGTTACTTTGGCTAGAGACCATGCTGCTAAGAATTTCTCCTGGTGCATCTCACCAGGAAGGTCCATGGCCTCCGCTAGGTCCGAATCAAGCTTTGCCCCTCGGGCATGGATGCCACCGAGGCCGGCAGACACGTCAACTCAGGAGCAATCACCACAATATCCAGCCACCTGGTATCTTCAGGGTTTCAGAATAACGAGACCAACATCGAGTCAATGCCTACAGTCTTATTTCCGTAGGATGCAACACGTTATGACCCGAATATGTCATCCCTTGTCCATCCACCATGAAGCCCGCTCGATCATACATTCAGTGAAGAACATCGGATTCGTTGGCCAACCAAAGTTATTAGCTGAAGGATTATTCATCGCCGGGGCTGCTCGATTACAGTACACCCGGACTGTGGCACTGCTCATACATGATGTTCTCATAGAACTCGATATGACCGACTGGCGTGTCATGTGCGCTGTGGCAGTGCACCTCGAAGGATTTGCGACGTCGGAATTATTCAGGATTTTTCATGATGTATGTCGATCTCTTGTGCCTAAATTTTGATGCACTAAACTACTTCATAGTTTTCGGGCGACTTCAAGTTTGTTCCTAATCCGACTGGTTTGGAGAAAGCCAACGACACACTTGAGGCTATTCGAAACCAACAGCTTAATGCAGTAGCTTTGTATGGCGATCTTGTTGCGTTTGGTATCATCCCTCCCGGTCTACTTGTTTCCGTCATAAATGGCTTATTGGACTCCATGTCATCGATATGCCAATATCGCATCATTTATCTCCTGGTGCTCCGAGCAACATCCCAAACTGTATTCCCAATACACCCGGATTGTATACTTGGCTGGTACCAAAGGTTGCTCTTTCCAATACAAACCAAGCTGCGTCTGGATGACAAGATGGTCCAGAGGTGGATTATCGTAAGTAGCTGTACTGTCGGTTTCCTTGATGTTAATTGACGTCATGTCCTCGTTACTGTGACCAGGAGATCTGCAACTTGATCGATAAAATCACCATCCAAAACCAAACCACCGTGCAGTCTGCACAAATTACCAACTCACCAGCCATAAATCATATTTGGGATACGCAGCTCACCAGAAAGGGTCTGCACGATTTATTCCAAATTCAAACTGGGAGGGCTGGAAATATCTGCATACGATGATGTATTAATGTAGACTATTGTAATTCAAGTTCTTATACCCGAATATATAACCTCGGAATGTGAGCGTATTAGTGAACTTGTGAAGGAGCGCGCGGGAGGTCACGGGATTTCCATCCTGGGACCTCGGCACCCCAAAATTTCTGGCATACATCCTCGTGCACATCTACTAAAGGTATGCCACCAGCAATCACATATGACTCCAGGAAACACGTTGGGGTTCACGCAGAACGTGTTTCCCATGTTTCCAGCACGAACTTTCCTGGACACCACCCACATGAGGACCACTCATGGGACCTGGAGAGATTCAAGAAGGTGCGTCTTGACCCTAAAGCTCGATCTGTATTCGACTGATCCACGGCCTTGCAAGGATAGGGACTGACTGTCAAAATAGAGAGACTATCGAACCGCTCCATCGAATTTGACCTAGTAGGCGTGGATGCATCAATCGCAAATGCTTACAGGAGAATACTGATCGCCGAGGCAAGTCAAATTAGTTTTCATTCGCAGCACGATCGTCTGACGTACACTAGGTGCCAACAATCTGTGTCGAAAGAGTTTACGTGTGGGACAACACTTCGGTTGTCGTCGATGAAGTGTTTGCACAGCGGATAGGCCTCGTGCCTCTAAACGTCGATCCGGCCCTCATGGATATGAAACAAAGCTAGTTATAAAATCGTCATGGACGTTCTTCATGCTAATCCCTTTGACAGCTCAAAATGACCAGGCTACTGACCGCAATACACTCGTGTTTCGGTTACAAGTTGCCTGCGAGCGTCGGAAGAATGCGCCAAAAGATACCACAGACCCGAGCAAGCTGTATATCAACCATGAGGTCCTGTCCTCACATTTGAAATGGGTTCCACAAGGAGAGCAAGAGATTGTTATGGCAGAAAATCCCCCTGCACCCACTAATTTAAACATTGTGCTGACAAAACTACGGCCTGGGCAGGAAGTTGATATGGAGCTGCATGCTGTCAAGGGAGTAGGGAAAGATCACGCAAAATTTTGTCCAGTTGGTGAGCGGCCACTCTGAAGCAGCAGTAGCCGGATGTCTAACCTCCGAGTTACAGCGACGGCGTCATATCGTCTACTACCGTTGGTGATTTTGAACCCAGAAAAGCCCGTACCTCGAGAGCTTGCAGAAAAATTTCAAGAATGCTTCTCGCCGGGTGTCATTCGAGTAGATCCTCGAACGAAAGCCGTCAGTGTGGACAGTAAGAAAACGCGAAAGGAGACGATGAGTAGAGAAGTGTACAGACACCCAGAGTTTGAAGGATGCGTTCAACTTGCCCGAGTCCGAGATCATTTCTTATGTATGTGTCCTCTCCTTGTCTCACGTGTTTCGACTGATATCCCTGCGTAGTTAACATAGAGTCTGAAGGATTTTATCCTCCTCAACGTCTACTTCCAGAGGCAATTGCTGTCATGCGAGCCAAGATTGCTACTATCAAGCGTGCTGCGGAGACGCTACTCAATAATGGTGACAGCTTAGGTGACGTTGAGATGGCAGATGTTTAGCTACGTATGTTACCCCCTGTGTTATCTTCGTAGCTGCTTTATCATGCAAGTGCTTTTCATCGGACAGCGGAAACCATCCTACAGTAGTATGGTGATAAATCCTAAAGTACGTACACTCGTTCAAAAAATGTCTCGGAGGTGCATATGGCATAGTGAAATAAGGTTGCCGAAGCCGAGCCATTGTGGCTACGTCACAAACCCCCTGCTGCTTTAGAAACTGATATTCTTTCGTAAACTTGGTCCCATCCTTGTGGCAGTGTTGGGTTGAACATGGCTGTAAAAGGACCAGGAGAACCCTCTCCCCAAATGGTCTCAAGTTCGGGAAGTATGTCAAGGAGAATGCGAGCGACCGCTTCTGGGTCACTAATTTGAGAATCAATAAGTCTGGGATATTTGACCAGTCGATTGCAAACACCACCGCCTGGTTTATCACCCCGCAGTCCATCCAGCTTGGTGGCATCGATAGCCAGGTTGAAGAAGCGAAGTTTGGGGCACAACTCCAGAAGCGAAATGAGACCGTGAAAGGTGATTTCAGCAGTCCGATTGCTACGTGGGTCAGTCGTGTTGAAATCTGGAAACGGTGGCATTGCATCTAGGTGTAATGACATCATTGGACCCATAATAGCAAAGGGTGGCATAGGTGGGAGTCCAACAGGCAGGGGTGGCACAGGTGGGTGATCATCGGGGGGGTCCATGATAGTCAAGGGTTGGGGAGGAACCGGCGGGTACAGATTGCGACAGTCGAATAGCTCAAGTTCCTCCAGTAGTGGCCAAGCAGAAGCCATGGCACGTAGATCATCATCAACGAGTAAGAACAGCGGCGTCATCATTATGCGCAACACACGAAGGTTGCAGCAAAGAAAAAGGGGTCGGAGCACGTTAGCGCCGCTGACGACACTGCCGCTTAGACAGGCAGGAACGTTCATGCGAAATTCTTCCAGGTTGCCGCAAGACACATTTCGACCGATGGGTTGCAGAATGGGCTCGACCGTTGCCACACCAACATCCCCCGACTGGTACACCGGAAGGAAAATATCTATAGATTTGGGCAAGCTCCTTATCGCTTCAAGGATGGAATTGGCAGTCGCTAGGCTGTTGGCTTGAAATTGGAGAGTATGCAACGATGGAAATGAGAGCGAATTCGCGGGCAGATTGAGATCAGATATGTTGTCAACGCGCAACCGAAGGATTCTGAGAAATGGCAGTGCGGAAAGGCTGAGGATGCATTCGCAACCCGCGGGGCTGTAGTCCAGCACCTCGAGCTTCTTCCAAGAGCAAATTACTCGAGATAAGCAGCTTTCAGCTATAGCTTCATATCCTTCTGACAGATAGAATAACAATCCCAGCGTAGTCAGCTCCGGGCAGAGTCCCCGGATTTTGGACAGGAGTAACGGGGTGGATTTCTGGCTCCACTGAAAGCTTGATATGCGAAGAGACAATAAACGTGGATTGAGCAGTGGCCAAAGCAGAGCAAGACTTAGTTCATCAGTCCAAGCCAGGTGGGTGAGATTGGGAAGGAGTGGAGTGGGAACTTGAAGAACGTGAAACACTCCCAGGTCATCAGGGACAGCTGTGGCCCTCCAGCCCCCTTCGTATCCAGAAAGCTCTATTTTGCGGACGCGATACGCGTACTTGTGAAAAACAGATAAATCTGGACCGGCATCAGTGTCGATTTCTGGCGTGTCCTGTTCGATAAGCGGATCAGCGTGACGAGCAATACATGGATACTGGGGACGTGCCTCGTCGCTAAACTTCATGTTAGTATCGTAGATGCACGACACTAATGGGTACAGGCTACGTAGCTCGCTCCAGAGAGCGTCCAGCGAGACGTCACTAAGAGCGCTGCAGGTTCTGGCGAGTGCTGCGAAAGTCCGTTGACTGATTTGGTCACCATCAGCCTTGATGAATGTGAAAATGTGATCTAGGATATCTGGAACGAGTAGCGCATGATGCATTTCGATAATTCGGTGGTTGTTGGTCACAATGTTTAGCTATAAGCGAGCTGGAGGAAATATTTCAGTAAGAGAAGGTCAACGAGAAGTAGCCAGAGAATACCTCAGGCCTCAGGTCCTCAGCGTCGCGAACAAACAGCTGCGGTATGTAGGCGCGAACCAAACACAACATAAGTAGCGAACGAAAAGGGACTGAGGTTTACAAGCTTAAGACTAAATTTGGCGGCGGCGATTTACAGGTAAAAGCTTGTACTTATACGAAACAACAGCAACTCAGGCTAGACAATAATACTATAATACTGGGTAGATAGATGTCACTGACTAGGAACTATCGGCCATCATTATCTTGATGCAAGAACGGGTAAGAACCCAATAACTCTTGTACTTGGACTACTATACTTCATAATCAATGGTTGAATCATATGTCGTCTGTCCCAAACTTCTCTGGTGACTAGTACAATTAACTACACTAGAAACGCACACCGGTCATCGGTAACCGTTATATAGTAATCTGCCTGATGGTTATCGCGTAGTTGTACATAACAAAAAATGCATCTGGATTAGATCTGACTAACAGGCTGTGGTGTACCATGTCTCGCATTATGTCTGTATTCCATCATTTTCTGACGAACAATGTTCCACCTTTGAGGCGCCATGTTGTGTGGGGGCATGTTTTGAGGTGGAGCTGGCAGTAGGGCGCTTGGCCCCGCAAGGGGATCAAGCTCAGGAAGTATGTCCATGAGGATGCGAGCAACCACCTCAGGATCGCCAATGGGCGAATCGATAAGCCTGGCATACTTGACCAGTCGATTACAAACTCCACCGCCCGGGTTATCGCCTTGCAGATCATCCAGTTTGGTAGCGTCGAGCGCTAGGTCAAAGTAGTAAAGATTTGGGCATATCTTCAAGAGCGAAATGAGGCCGCGAAAAGTAATTTCAGCGGTTCGTGATCTGATAGGGAAGAAAAGGTCTGGTGGCGGGAACGCTGGAAATACTGGAGGGGGAATGGTAAACACGGGTAGGTACGGAAACTGATTTGCCTGACCAGCGTTCGCCAGAGGTAGCGGTATAGGTACGGGGTGGTGCTGGGTCGTGACATTAATCACCGAAGGTTGTGGAACTAGGTTTGGATGGCCAAGACCCGCAGTAGCGATGGGCGGTAGAGGCATTGGAATATTGAGAGGAAGAGGGGGTGGGGGTAGAGGGGGAGTGTGAGTTGTTATACGTGGTCGTAAATCGATCAGCTCGATTTCCTCAAGCAGTTGCCAAGCGTAAGCCATCGTTTCCAAATCGTCGTCACCGAGAGTGAATGGCGATGACATTCGTATGGACAGTGTGCGAAGTTCACGACACACGAAGAGGGGTCGTAGCATCTCAGAGACATTGTCAGGATTATCTCCCAGAAGGAATGGGAGATTCAGGCTGAAATTTCGAAGTTTGTGGTATAATGCATCTCGACTGACGAGGCACAGGAGGATCCCGACAACTTCCGGACTGCAAGCTCCTCTGCGGGACCGCCCCGCAAACACGTCAATTTTCAAAGATGTAGGAAAGCTTTTCATCGCTTTCATAAGAGTGATAGCAGTGTCCAGAGTGTCAGTTTGGAACTGGAAAGTATGCATCGATGGAAATGAAAGCGAGTCTGGAGGTAGGTCAATAACAGATGCGGTGTTAACTTGCAGACGGAGAATTCTGAGAGATTCCATCCCAGACAGGTGTAGAAGACCTTCAGAGGTCATGGGGTTGCAGTCCAGTTCCTCGAGTTTGGCCCAAGAGCCGATTACTCGAGATATGCAATGCGTGCTTTGAGTTAATTCTGAGTCTATATGTCCATCCCAAGAATGAACTTGCAGTGTCAGTGATTTGATTTTCGGGCAAAGTCCAGGAATTTTGGTCAGGGCAAATAGAGTGGATGCTGAGCTCCAGCGGTGGCTGGGTATTTTCAGAGACAGCAAATGTGGACCGAGCAGATGACGAAGTAAATTGAGACCCATCCCAGGGGCCCAAGCTAAGTGCCTGAGATTCGGTAGGAGGGGGGAGTTCAGTGGATAATAGAGTAATGCGCCCAAGTCTTCCGTGAGAGATGGGTAACCACCGTTACGTCTCAAGAATCTCTGTTGTCCGGAAAGGTCCAATTTGCGGACACGATGAGCATATTTGTCAAAGACAGAGAAATCTGGTCTCGTGTCATCGTCGGCTTCAATCGTGAGCTATGAAATGATTCAGCTTGAAATGTAATAAATAAATGTAATAGACGTGCCTCATCGCTCAACGGCATAGTGTTTGCTGCGTAAATGCACGATGCTAGCGGACGCAAACTATCCAGTTCGCTCCACAGAACGTCCAGAGAGGCCTCACTCAGGGCACTGCAGGTTCTGGCTAGCATGGCAAAGGTACATCGACCCATTTGCTTATCTTCCTTGATATAAGCGAAGATGTAGGCTCGGACATCTGGAATGAGCAACGCATAATGCATGTCGATATCTGAGCCAGACGGTGATAAAATGGGACAAGTGGATTTCAACGTTCAATACGAGTGTGTCAGGCCAAAGGCTTCTCAGGTATAGTAGCCGCCAGTACGGACCTTTGTATGCAGACTGCAATCCAAATTAAGTTGCCAATCCACACGAGATTTATAATGATGTTTCCCACGGTACCGGAGGCCTAGACTAAGTTATACATGTCCTAGGCTTTTTCCACTCATCCTGGTACTCGGGATTCATATTTGCTGCATCGTCTGACTTCAGCCTGCACTTGCAGCTATGCCCCAGATTCGTAAAAGTATGTAGTTGATCAACTTCATGAAAATATACTCATTCGTGATATCAACATCGCGGAATAGAAACATCCAAGCGCGGGACAACCCACCAACGTCAAAAGTTGAAGCATAAGGTCTCACAGGGCAGGAAGAAAGCTAAGAAAGAGGCCCGGAAAGAACAGGCCGCTGGAAAAAGTGAGCGCCATGCATTGTTATAGGCAAAGTGCTTCGTTCAGGGCTTTGAGACAGTCATCTTCGCATCTATATTTTTTTCTGCCCGGTTGTTTATCTCCTTGTGCTCACAGCATTTGTGTAGCCCACAAGAAATCCAAAAAAGATCCTGGAATCCCGAACAATTTTCCCTACAAGGATCAAATACTCGCGGAAGTTGCAGAGTCACGACGTCAAGTAAAAAATCACCAATCCATCCGATTTTCCCCCTCCTGACTTGATTGCATTACAGGCCGCAGAGGAAAAGCAGCGACGTAAAGATGAAAAGCGCGCTGCTCTTACTGGACTCGACGTCAAAGACGGCGAGGATTCTCAAACAAACATCATAGATGTTGACATTGACGAAAATCAAAATGATGGGCAAGGATTTGACGGCATTATGTCCCTTCGTCCTGCGCTTCCAGTGCCACCCAAAACGAAATCCTTAGAACCTTCGAAGCCAGAACCTGTCATACCGGTCACTGAAGGACCTCGCTCTCTCCGCGAGGTATTGCAAAAAGCGGACGTTCTACTGCATGTAGTGGATGCACGGGATCCTGCAGCAGGCCTCAGTGAGGCTTTGTTTAAAGAAGCGACAGGCAAAGATATCATACTCCTCGTGAACAAGATTGGTAGGTTGTTCGTCCTGTCTGTGAATGGCATTAATCGATTGCATTTAGATTCCATACCACGAGAATCTCTGGTATCATGGCTCACCCACTTGCGATCAACGTATATCACCCTGCCTTTTCGCGTGGCGGAGGCTTTCTTGCCATCCAAACCCAACCCACCCCCGTCTTCGAAGAAGATTCCTCTCAAATTGGACGACGCGCTTGGCTCAGACGCAATTTGGCAGGAGCTCCGCAAGCTCAAAACCAAAAAATCTAGTGAGGAGTTGATTGTGGCCCTAACGGGAGTTACCAATGTGAGTTTCCTCGATTGATTTGGTGTCGAACCGTTGTTGATCAGATTACCTCGTCCAGTCTGGTAAATCTGCGGTCATCAATTCTCTTGCACGCGCAGATCTGTTACCCATTTACAATCTCAATTCTGCGATATCTGCAAAAGGTCCTTATACCACCACATCAGCAAGCGAGCTAGTCTTAGAGTTTCCTGACAAAAAAGGGGAGAAGGTGCGGCTGATTGATACCCCAGGATTGGAATATGTTCGTGTGGAGGATGTAGAAGAGCAGGAGAAGGAAATGACGAGAGCAAAAGACATCTTGCTTCGAAGTCGAGGGCGGATTGATCGACTTAAAGACCCATTGTTTGCTGGCAAGTGTCGTCGAGCTGCTCCTTTGCCCCAAATCTGACGTCCATGGAAGTTACGCACATTGTGTCTCGAGCAGATACCCATGATTTGATGCTGGCATATAGCTTGCCTGCCTTTTCGAAAGGCGACCCGACCTCATTTCTTGCTGGAATGGCACGTGCGAGCGGGCTTATAAAAAAGGTGGGTTTTCCGAGGATATGATTCAAGCGCACGTTGATATCTGTGGCATGCAGCGTGGTGTCCTGGATCATGCAGGTGCGGCGCGTATTGTCCTCAGGGATTGGAGCATCGAAAAGTTCGGGAGATATACCATGCCACCAGGGTCATCGACTACTTCTTCTTCAACAAATAACGAGGGAATTCTGGCAATGCTGAAGAGCCGGAAAGAGCTACGGAAAGCGGAAGACGTGAAACTTGTACGGTTGCAGCCTGGCGAAGCAGAGAAGAGGGAAGTGTTATTGGATGATGTGTGGGTTGTCGATGAAGAAGTCGGCGAGGATGAGGTCGATGATGAGGATGCCGGAGATGAAGAGGCAAGCGGAGATGAGGACGGAGATGAAGACGAGGCCGATCAAGGCAGCGATTCTGAGGGTGGTGAGGAAGAAGAGGAGGTCCCTGAACTGTTGCCCCCGCCCAAGCGAAAGCGAACGGTGTCCTTTGCTGTTGTTCCAGCTGGAGGGAAGCGGCAGCGAAGGTCCGGTCGTAGCTGAAGTCACCGGTGTATGTATATAGGGGACATGACGTACATGACAGAAGAGCGTGGGTTTTGATTCTGACTTGCTTTACACGCCTATGATAGCCACGCTGCCTACATGTGGGGAGACTTTAGTATAGTGTTGGCAGTTTACATCAAAGTTATATAGCCTGCAGGCTGCAGTTGACGGTCAGCACCTGGTCGACATGGCTCGCCCGACTTTTCTCCAGAAGGTGCTCCGAAGACCTTCCCAGAAATATTCTGCAGGTACAGCCTCAACAAGGGCTCCTCAGGCTCAAGAGCAGCCCCATACACGAGATTTTCACTCGACCAAGGACGAGTTGCTTCGTATAGCCTCCGAACTCAAATGTGAGGATCCGCTTGACTACTATCATGAGAGCCGGCGTTATCTCCCAGACAAATCATGTGAATTTATTCAGGTGAGTGACGATAAATACATTTCAGAACACACATATATTGACATCCTTGCTGAAGAACGACGACGTTGTCCTTACCGCTGCGACAGCGCTGGGCTCTGGAGGACTCGCTCCCAGTGTCTCTATTCCCACTGACGTCCACAGCGAGAAGGCACAGGCACCGCAACAAGAAGCAGTTTGCGAGTTCCACGCTTCTGCAGATCAATCTATAGATCCCTCTCAGCAAAACTCTGAAGAGGTGTTCTACACCCCTGCCAGTTCGCCTACGTCTTCCTCGTCCCCTGTTGGCCTTTCTCCTCCACCTTCTCACTCGCAGACTCCAGCTCACTCCCCATATTCAACACCCCCTCACTCTCCTGCATCTTCTGCTGCATCTTTAGGGTCTGATAATCCCCAGGATATCTCTGTTTCAACAACTTCCTTGACCGAGTTTTCTTTGAGTACCACAGTTACCATGATGCCCGTCAAGAACGAGCCGGGGCGTCATAAACGTATTCCGAACCACCGTAAGCTAACTTATACGGACCGAGATTGGGCCAAAGACGTCCGGTGGCTTGAGGCCCCGCAACATAACGGGACTAGAGGCAAGAGTACCAGACGCAATACTTCCCCGAGCAGTGTGTCAAATGCAGCATCACGCTCGGCCTCTTCTTTACCGAGCACTGTTTCCTCACACATGTCACGAATGTCTATGACACACGTGCCTTCTCAGCCGCATGACCTTCCCAAAGTTGAACCTCCATCCCCTCATGGACGTAAGCCAAAAGGTCATGGGCACATGAAACCAAAAGCGATGCGTGCAATGGTTGGCATGTCGGTTCTGCTTGAAGTGGAGGAGGATGCCGACCTATCTGGCAACCCTGCTGGGATGGATAGGAGTATGTCTCGCAGGCGCTCGCAGTCTTTGACATATACCCCAGCACATACTCTTCAACCACCAAAATCAGTACGACAAGAACCATCTGCGACTTCATCGCAGCCAGTACCAAGGTTGACCAGACGTCGTAGTTCGTCTTCTCCTTCGTTTTCTCGCGATGGCACACCATCACGGTCGTCATCAACGCGCTTACACTCTCGTGCAACTGGTGTAACCTCACAAACTGGCGTGTCTGGTACGTCTGCATCACCTGTCAGCATCGTGTCTCGCCCAATGAGCAGCTCTTCTCACGCGACTTCCTCAACTACGAAATCTCCTTATACATCGGCGCCATTAAATGCCCTGGACGCCCTTGCCGCGCACGCGTCATCCTCACGCGAGACAAGCGCGCTTCCATCAAGTGGTACGCGTGGATTCACCAGCCTTGTTCTTCCTCGTGCGGCCACTTCTCCGGCCACCTCTGGATCGAACTCGGGTGTTGGTTCTTGGCGCCCCTGGAAAGCAGGTAGAAGGGCAACAGCCGCAGAAAGTTTGGGCGCGGGACTCGGATTTGGAGATGAGATTGATCTTACACGAGCTGGACTCGCGCAGACGACGATGGCCAGCGTAGAAATTGTTCGTGGAATCGCGTCTGGCGATGTCGAACGCCAGGAATCGAAGTCTCGTGGGCCGTTATTTGGCTTGGGCTGGTTCTCAAGGGGCAATGCCAAGCAGGAGAAGGGTAAATCTCGACAGGTCCCTGCAGAGAGTCCACTCGGTTTCACAGCCTATCGAAAACCTCCGGTTTATGTTGGCGGAAGTTCAGTGCTAGTGCAAGTATGGGCTGTGGGGCTGGACGATGTGGATGCTCGTCTTGTGGGCGTGCATCCGCCGCCATCGAAGCAACCATTGCCAGGGACTCCTCACAGAGCCGAGGAGAAAAGTGCTGGGAAACGGCCCGTTCCACTGGGTTATATTCCAGGACGATCCTTCGTTGGGCGTATCCTCGAAGTGGGATGGGATGTTGACGAACAGACTCTCAAGAAGGGAGAGTGGGTTGTCGGTCTTAACAGCGTGCAGAAGGTTTGTATTACATTGACACGAGATTTGATACAAATATGCTGACTCATTTCTAAGTGTGGTGCTTTGGCTGAATTCATTCTCGTTGACCGACATCGCATTCGTTGCGTGCCACATCCTTACATGCCTGATCAGCCATCTCTAGTTCTCGCCTCGTTGAGCGAGGCTTTCGAGGATGACGAGGTGGGACAGCGCAATTTGCTCACATTTCCTTCTGTGAATGAACCCAAGGGCCTCACAGTGGACGAACTCGCTCTGCTCCCGCTTTCAGGCGTTCCTGCTTATCGCGCTGTGCGCACATTGGCGCACATCACGCACGCATTAGTAAAGCCTGACGTAGCTGCACGGCGGCCGCGCGGAAACGGGCGTAGTCGTGAAGTTACCAGTGACACTGATGAAGACGATGCTGATATCGTGCGTTCCATTAAACAAGGTTCAGCAAAAAAGCGGCTCGATACGACGCGTCCTCGCATATTAATTTTACGTGGACACGATGGACCCGGTGCGCTAGCTCTCCAGATGCTCGTTCGTGCTGGGTGGTCCGTGTGGGTTCATGTACCTGTGCCATTCGACCTTCCAGGTCTTCCTCACGAGTCCGAAGAGGATCTTCAAGACGAAGGGAAGAAGCATACGTTGGCAAAACGCCGAGTTATGTTGGAACAGATTGAAAAACGGCTTCGTGAGTGGGGCGCAGATGAAATTTTGTTTGTTCCCATCGAGTCAAGCTCCCCAACTCCTCGAGATGACCCTTCTTCTTCATCGCCGTCTCTGCACAATCCACAGTCTTCTTCTTCTTCCACTCATTCGCAGAACATGTCTCCTTCACCATTTTCACCCTCGTCGACGTCGTCGACATTGTCGTCGCCATACTCACCCTCCACACATGATCATATTTCTTCTACATCTCACCCTCATTGTGCACTCCCTGCTCCGTATTCCTACACTGGACTTCCTCTCACTCCATATCAGACTGAAAAAACCTCAGCGACAGCACTTTTCACCTACTTGACGCGCACGCGCGTTCGTTTTGATGCGGTCATCGATACAATCGGAGGCCGTGAGATTTGGGAGGCCGGGCGGGCATTACTCAGCCTTCCCGTTCACGATGCTGCGCGAGCCAGCATTGAAGGCCAGTTTACCACTCTGGTAGGCGACGCACCCGACCGTGTGGTGTCTACCGCAAGCGATCATTTCCGTGCGGGCGTGCGAGCGCTCCGCATCGGAAACCCCAAAGGCACCTCGAAAGTCCATGATGACGCCGAGTTCTCCCAGGCAACCGTCAGGCTCGCCAGGGGCAAGAAGGACAGAAAGATGAAGCCTCGTCCAGTGAACTACGCGTGGGTGAACGTCATGTCGGACGTGGACTGGGAGGGTGCGGATGTGCGGGACTCGTTGGGCGCAGCGCTGGCGATGGCGGCAGAGGAAGGCGTGCGGCCTGCTGTCGGTCTTGCTGACTTTCCGGATATGTCGAAAAAGGGAAAAGGGAAGACGAAAGCCGTGTTTAGCAGTGGTGACGGGGAGACGCCAGGGAAAGTCGTCCCATTCGAGAATACGCCCCAAGTTTTTGTCCCTGGAGGTGGACTGGAACATGGAGGGACGGTCGTTTCTAGAATAGCTGGGTGATCCATGGACGCATCAATAACACTTTTGAAGGCTTTTGTCATCCTGGAAGTTTATGTGGTGAATGGTCGAGCACTGTAAGTAGCACTTCGTTGTTGTATTGGATCCTATTTCAACACCATATCTAGGACTGGGAGTCCCTTGGAGTAGGGGTTCCATGGGTAGGGGCAGTGTGCACGTGGAGCCTCTCGACCCCTTTCCATAACTTATAAGTCAGCACGTAGACTAGGTTCATGTTATCGTGTAGCCTCACCTCATTCTAGTCTTGCTCGCTGTCTCTGGGCTGCGAGCCCGTCCGCCTAGTCCACCGTTCTGGCTATCGTTGTCAAATAGGCCAACGCCAGGCTATGACGTCGCAACAAATATCTGATTCAATATGATCATGTACTTGCACTTTGCAAATGATACTTACTAACTGCCTCCAATGAAGGATAATATTGCTCCCTTGCTCGTGGCCGTGAATCGTATTGCTGTGCCTGGCCAATGAAAGGAGCCTAGGAGAGCCGAGGACCCGATAACACGTTATGGGGCTCGCGTCAGCACATCCAGTAAGACCACGCCGTGACGCAGTGCATGGCAAACGGTAACATACCTATGCATGAACGTCTTTGCCACATGTATCTAAGTGAGTATGCTCAGCCACATCGAAATGCAAGCACTCCCGTTCCTTGCTCGCTAAGATGGCGACATGCCATAATTTTGTCATGAATTGCCAGAGGCATATATAGATGCGTCTCTTGGAGATCTGCCCTGCAGAGATCGGAAATTCTACGCGGAAATATTATCCTCGTTCCCCTTTGTTATGGGCACGAGGTCAGTGATATACTTACTAACTTAGTGTTTATGGCCACTGAGTACTGAGTACTGATCAGCCGGAGATTAATCTCAAGTCTTACGATATATGATGGCACGGGGCAGTCGCGTCGTTTTTTCGTTCAACTAGGAAACGTTAGACTTGTATGTGAAAATTGTATAGCATGTAGTGTTGTGGGCAGAAGTCCGCCATTCTGCCAACCGGTTCTGCCAAACCGGTTCTGCCCGGGAGATGGCAGAATTCTGTGGGCAGAATCTGGCAGAATGACAAACTCTGAGGGGATCACAGTAGCCTTTTTCGATTCACTCAGAGTAACTGCACTTAAGTACTTAAGTCCTTACCTGTAGAGTAGAAGAAATTTTCAGTTGTACAGCCTGTACTACGTAGACGATCATGTATGATCGCACAATGTCTGCCGGCGGCCGCCGTACTCGCCGGATGCCCTTTCTCATGATATGCTCGTTCCGAACTTCCTGCTGATGAAGCAAATTGTATTGAAGTCGACACATCGTGAACTTCAATTCAACGTTGATGTACTTGCTGATCTAGAAGCCAATTTTGCGTGGGCACTACCACTCGCACCTCAGACTCAGAACATCGATGATGCATCTTGCAGGTCCTGAATCCATATCACTTGACAAGATTGATGCTGCATTTGCACTACTGGAACGCGAGAAAGAAGCCACGGAACAAGAGCTAGTTGACAGAAATGAGGTGTCGGAGGGTTAAGTTTATGATTTTGCGGAATTGGAGCATGTTGACCAAGGTCTTGCACCGAAATCTGTTGATGAGGAGATTATGGTAGTTGATCACACCTCACATAACAACGGACAGTGGGATGTGGATGCACTGATGTCTTCTAATGGTGTTTCCTAGTGAGACTTAGTACTATAGTATCATTGTCGTAGCGCTTTGGAAATTTTGCCAAGCGGCAGAAGGGGTGGTTCTGCCGCTTCTGCCGGTTATGCCGGCACAATCGCCCGCAAACAATTCTGCCCCCAGCACTAACAGCATGCCATTTCGCAAAATCAGCCGTGATGTCACAATCCGACTACATGAACGTGAAATTTTGAGCCTTCCGGACATCCTGGATTGCTGCGAATTTTCGGAACGGACTTGCTTGCGCATTTTGAAGCTCTGAAACAAATCGATTCGTATTTGTCTACTTCACAGCAAAATTCCGTGAGCTCGAGTGTGCCGGTGTAAGCTACAAGAAACTCAAGCGGACTGCCTCGGAACGCAACGAGACTTGTCGTGCCGAGTTCATCGCATGCAAGCGTCGGAGCGATGCAGTCTTGAGTTTACGAAAAACGACGCGACTGCCATCATACTACTTATGCCATCATACTGTAGTGGCATGCACACAGCACACCAGCGGTCACCGGCCTTAATCAGAAGGTCGCGGGTTCAATTCCCGCACAAACCACGAGGGAGTTTTAGTGGGTATTGCGTGTCAGCAGAGCCCCACATAACCGCCTAATCCGGCAATGGTATGCGTAAATGCATTTCTTCCTGGAGAGTTAGCGCTCTTAGTACTGCAGCTCAAACGTTGCGCTATGTGCCGTCAGCAAGGGGCTAGACGGTGTCAGTTGCCTTGCAGACTTTGTGCCTCTCAAAAAAAAAAAAAGAATGAAACATTTCAGGACACCAGGTGGGGAGCAGATGCCATATCATGTATACGTGTCTTTCAGAATACTAACAAGCATAAATGCGTCTCGATCGGCTAGGCGAAGGAATAGAAAGCTCGTTTGTTATTCTCCGAGTCGGAGCTTGACTCAGGCTTTGGAAGTTCTCAACAGGAGCGAATGTTTTCATGACAACGGATGGATCGGATGCCTACAGTACACTGTGGTGATACGTACCTCTCTGGTAGGACACTGCGGGAATAAAGAGTTTTCTTTGTTTTGACCTTCTCAACAGAAGCGGATAAGATATCATTTCAGAACAGCGGGCCCAGTGGATCTAAAGATATAAGATGCATATGGAATTGAGCGATCTGGCAGAACACTATGATGATACATCACGGTGCCTTTCTGGCAGAAAAGTACAATCATGCGTTGATCATGCGTGCGGCTTGGTCCTCGTAACCCACGCACAAATAGTATCGAACCTGCGAAGGCACAAAACACACATACCTAAAACGGAGTTTGCACATTACATAATATAGAACCTGCAAAAGGTCGCCCACGCTTGCTTAGATGAGGGGCCCGAAATGATTAACTCCCGGAGTCCACATACATACCCGTGGCACGGCGCCTCGACCGGAGCGCCCCCAACTTTGAGCGTCCTTAATATTAAATATAGAACCCGCAAAGGTCGCCCAGGCTTGCTCTGCTTAGATGAGGGGCCCGATATGATTGGCCCGGATAACTCCCGGAGTCCACATACATACATCAGCCACTTTCTGTCGAGAATTTCCATAAGCTCAAATTTGGCTCAAATCGATGAATTCATACTAGCGTCGACGGGCCCTTGTCAATGCCAAATGCGTGACGCGTGACCGTTAATTCTACTTGTGACATTCGGAACGACAAGTACTGGTAGGTGATCTTCTTTAAATGCCCTTGAATTTGAAGGCAAGCACTTCATAACATTTTGAAAACACTACTTCTCATATTCCAAGAACTTATTTTGCTGCGCTCTTCACCCCCCTGGTGCGTCTGGCATCCGTCTCCAAAGAACAGTGCTGACACGTAGTATAGCATATCCTTCCATCCTTCCGACATTTTCATGCCTCTCGATATCTTGAACGTGGACCCACAGACCTTTTTTCGAGTGGAACGAAGCGGCCAAACAGTCGTCGTATACGAGTGTAGAATAGAGGGGGTTCCTTGCGGAATGTTCGTGGAGGGCACGACCAGCGCAGTGTCCGCCCACCTGCGAGGACATGGCATCACTGGCCCGGACAGCGCTAGCACAAATTGTCCGTGGGCTGGTTGCTCCAAGACACTCAAGAGGGGAGGGATGACAAGACACATCCTTACTCACCTCGGTGTCAAGGTGCGCTGCTCCGTGTGCGGAGTCGTGAAGTGCCGTCTCGACCTCCTTCGTGCGCATATCAGATTATCAGAGTCGTGTCGTTTCGCATGTGTCGATATTGTCTATGGACCCGAAGGTCGTCTTCTTGTCCCTACGGGTTGGACCGCTACCCATCAGGTCTAATGATTTCTGATATATCACCTTCAAACGTTTTCTGACGGACACTGTTTTGTACTATCAAGTACTTTTGTTGTATATTATAATAGCGAGATTGTAGGGTAGTGTTCATACGCACGAATAGATATCCAGGGGGAGGGGGCTTCGAATTGGAGTTCAAGGTTAGCTGCCGCGGCCCCGATCGTGATGATGAAATGTGTGCGATTTTAACGTCATTGCTGTTCCTGTTGACGTCAACGCCACATATCGAGGTGATTAACCAGCGGAAGCGGTGTATTCTGGTGGTCGATAATAACTCGAATCCGGCGTAGTGACAAAATTTTCGCTACGACGAGTTCGTGAGATTCCCGACAACGAAGTGCTGGGTTTCATCAAACGCCCGCACAAAACGCACGTGGTACTTGCTTCTTGATTGACAACGCCATACATGCCAAGCCTCCTGATTGAGCAATCATTAATGTCAGAACGAGTCGTTCAAGATGAGTGGACGTAAGTTTCGCTCAGCCTGGTTTGTGAAGCCTTCCACAAGCCTGCCAACATTCCCTTGGCTGCATATGTTGAGTCGCTACGCGCAGGATTGTTTTGCCTGACCTTTTTTGCAATCGCAATCGGGAACTTGCCACTCTTCATGGAAGCGAAAGTTGATAGTGTAGAACAAAGTAGTAGAGCGATATGAAATGCGGAACGGATACAGGCAAACAGTCGAGGATGAAATGAACTTTGAACTTGGTTTTCTGTCTGAAATAGCGAACGCGGAAACCATGTCTTGCTTTCTTCAAGATAGGGAAGTAACGAGAACATTGCCAACTTGAGGCTTGCTGGAGGATGACCGCCATGAACCTCTTCAATCACTTGTGCTTGTACGAACGAGACCTCTTGTCCATGCTTTCGCCTATCGATAACTGAAACAAGGGACCACGACTGGCACACCTTCGAAATGGTTTCCGCTGACAGCTGAACAATCACCAACGACTACCGTTTTCAGCCTGGTTAGAAGAGCTTGCTGCAGCAGTTCCTGAAGGACCATCATAATCCTTGCGAGGGCTACTACCCCTAGGAGGACTCCTAGAGTAGCTCCCGCGCCTTCTGTAATCAGGTGAGTAACGACGAGGGCTGCGACGATCGCGCCAATCACGGCTGTCGCGACCGTAAGGGTCCCTATCCTTATCGCGATCGGAACGGCGGTGATCGCGGTCACGATATGAGTCACGGTAGGAGTCGCGGTGGTGTGAGTCGCGGCCTGAGCCTGAGTAGGTGTCCCTAGTCGAGCGACGATGTCCCATATATTCGCCAGGGGTTGGTGCATGCGGTCTGTCAGTGACAGAATAGTCAACCCGAATGCGACGTCCATTCAGTTCCTATGAAGGAGATCAGCAAGGAAAGCATACACATGAAGGGAAAACGTACGACTCCGTTGAGTTCCTGAATGCAGCGAGTAGCTTCTTCAGTGCTGGACATTCTGATAAAACCGAAACCACGAGAACGGTCGGACTGAAAAACACGTTTTCATGGGTTAGGGTAACGAAATGCACAGGAAACCACCGTACCCTCTGATCGTAAACAATTGTGACTTTTTCAACTCTTCCAAAGCGAGAGAACTCCTCGTCCAAATCCCGCTCTTGTGTCCTGATGCTTAATCCGAAGACCCCCAAAACTTGGGAGGGATTGGGCGCCTTCTTTGCCCCATAAGCGCTTTGCAAAACATGATGAGAACATGTGGAACGTACAATTGGAGCATGTGTTGGCTTTTTAGGAGGCGGAGACCTGCGCTTTTGAGTAGGACTACGGTAACCAGCACTGCGGGCTCCAGGACTTCTTGAACGAGAACGACCGCGTGGTGGGGCGGCGTCACGGTCTCTGGTTTCTGATGTGGCAGTAGCGGGCGCTGGTGCATTGTACGCATCAGAGTAAGGGTCAACTGAGGGAGCAGTTGGTTCTCCGTATTGATCCTAACAGAAAAGCAAAAAGTTAGAAAAAATCGCCTTGGGCACCGAAAATGTGACGCACCATGGCAGTTGAAGTTGAAGAAAATTTGTCGTTGTTTGTCGCTTGTTTGTCTCAGACAGCGAATTCAATTTCATCTTCCGCGAAATGCCGAGAATCAAACTTTATTTGCTTGTCCTGCACAGTTCCTCAAGCCTCCGTTGTTGTCTATACACTGTCCCCGAACAGCACAAATCGGCAAGATCAAGATGGTGAGCCCGTCGTCCCAAACAGCACGTAGAAATTATGCTGAAATGGACATCTTACTAGGGTATCGACCTCAGGACACACCACGTCAAGAAGGCCCAGCGGACGGCCCCCAAAAGCGAGGATCCTTACCTCCTTTTGCTCGTCAAAGTATGTGTGTTCAGTATGCGCAAAAGCTCAGTCTAAATGTTATTTAGCTCTACAGGTTTTTGGCTCGCCGCACAGACTCGAATTTCAACAAGGTTGAATAGTTTTACGTGTAGTTCAGGCGTTTGACTGAAGCATGGTTTTTACTCAGGCTATCCTCCACCGCCTCTTCCTCTCCAAAATCAACCGTCCCCCCCTCTCTTTGTCAAGAATCGTTAAAGAGACCGCTGCCACCCCTGATCGCGACTCAAAAGTTATCGTGGTCGTTGGCACTGTAACCGATGACGTTCGTCTCGTCGAAGTGCCCAAACTCTCAGTCGCTGCTCTACGCTTCACACGCGCAGCAAAGGAGCGCATTCTCAATGCTGGTGGTGAGGCATTGACGCTGGATCAGCTCGCACTTCGCGCACCAACAGGGTCTGACACCGTGTTGCTCCGGGGAAAGAGGAACACTCGCGAGGCTGTCAAGCACTTTGGCATGGGTCCCCACAAGAACAAGAAGCCTTACACCATCTCCAAGGGTCGCAAAGTACGTGTTAATCATCATTTCTAAAGGTGTTCATATCTAACACATTTTCCTCAGTTCGAGCGCGCCCGTGGTCGCCGAAAGTCTCGTGGCTTCAAAGTATAAGAAGCTCACAAAATATTCATTGGTGGCAGCATGGGAGGCGTCGCAATCTCTGTGTGGTCACATATGCATTATGGGTATACTACAAACCATCATCTTTCCATCTTTTGAGCCCTGTATGCCCCACCTATGCATTGCTTATGTTCGAGCGCACGGCTCTATTAGGATGGCCCTGCTTGTTGAAATGCGATATTTAGGACTGAAATATGATCCAGAAATTCGAGACGGTATGCAAAATCTTGATTGAACATAACTTAGGTATCGATTGTCGGAGCCCATCTAAATAAGTACCTAAGCTCTGCCTACTCTTTCCATCCTCTGCTGCAGATCCTTCAACTCCTCCGCCACATCATCTAGAGGTGGTGGCATAACGTGAGATTCCGGCGTCACGACCTTCTCAGCGACTTTTCCTTCCTTCTTCTGTAGAGCCTTCATGAAACCAGAGCCACCAAGCCAGAAGAAAGTGAGTGTCGAGCCAATCATCCAAAAGCCGTACCAATGGAGCCGACGCCAAACCTCGATAGAATCGGTAAAGGTTAGCAGCATAAACGGTGCTGCCACGTAGTTGAGAATGAGGATGCTGACGAAAGTTCCAGTCAAATCGTAAATGCGTTTCGTGATTGTCGTGGGTGCTCCTGGAGGTGGGAGGACTAAGGGACGTAGATTGGCACGGCAAAGGCGGCCTGCGGTAGTGATGAATCCACCGAAGAAGAAAGTCAGGTAGTAGCCTGTCGCAATGCCATGCTACAACAAAATCAGCACAGGTCATGCGTAGCATACCCAATCACCTACCCAGAAGGCGCTCGTCGCAAAAGTCAACATGCTGCTGCGGAATCCAGGCTTCTTCCCTTTGGGAGTTACACGCTTGTATATACATTCCCTCAGCCAAATGTTCGTGTTGATGTTCCACGAGTCAAGCAGAACTTTGAAGTTCGAAGGGAGCTCGATCTCGAGGATTTTGACGTTAGCGGCACCTTCCCATGTGGATTCGCCTGAAGGGCCATAGCCAGTAAACCCTAATCCGGTCAGGATACTCGCACCCTAGTTGCCTGCGTTAGCATCGCGTCTACGGCAGAACACGAACCGCACCTCTGTAAGCGTCCAGATCGCATAGTACTTAGACCGCTCAATGAAACCAGAAAATTGGAAATATGCTATCCTGCATCCAAATACGTCAGAAAGTATTCGACCGAACGCATTGAGACGGACCTATAGAGAAATCCTTGGGTCATGAACCACGGGGTGATCACGATGCCGTAGTAGAATGAGGGACTCAAAACCACAAAGATCCCCAAGAAGACCAAACCAGTCAACATCTTCCGGTATGCGACTCGTTTTCTGCCGTTTGGAATGGACCTTGTTGAACTAGGACTGCGCTTGCCTTCGAAGAGTGATTCATCGATCAAGGACATGTATGACGCGTAGTCAAGATATGGCCCGACTAGGACACCCGGGAAATAAAAGCTACACAAAAATCCATCATCCGGAGACAAAACACATCGAATAAGACTCACGAATAACCAAGAAACTCGAGCAATGTGGGGTATTTTGTGACGCGCTTTTGTAATTGCCATTTGTCAAGATTCTGAATTTGTATAATTAAGTTTTAGGAGTTTTTTTCAGCAGGAGGGGGCTTACTTCAGAAGCCGTTCTACCATCCCAGACATTCCATGCAAAAGTCGTGAGCTTCATAGTCAGCACCATCTGGGGCCCTGTGACTTCGAACGTTTCATAGCTTAGGTTATAAAATGCCCGTATAACGTGGCTTGGAATGGGTATATATCAGCCTCCCATGTAAACACGTCTGACTTATATGTCCTTACTTAACCGTGAGATGACCCATGACGAAGCTGCAGAAAGTCCAGTGAGCAGGCATTTCATGAGTTAAAAGGATAAACATACGCGAAAACTATCCACGGCATGTTGGGACCTTTTACATTAGCCGCAATGTAATATGTTCCAAGAACACTCCCTAATAGCTGGACAAAGCCCCATGACAAGTTCAAAACTGGAATGAAAAAGAAAAGCGAGACGAGCAAATTGAAGAGATGCTTGAGATTGGGCTGAGATACTGGTATACGAATGAAGAGACTTCCTAGGGGGCATGCTATTAGTAGACATGAGATGAGCTGGCAATTTTTAGTGTTAGCCTATATCATATATGTATGACGCAAGATTGCTGCCAACCTTGATTTGGTCCACAGATGCACCGATGGCAGAGGCGAGAGGTACAAAGAGCGCATCCATGACTAGCAGGTCACAAGCTGGAAGGACAACGAAGGACAACCAAGCAGAGTCAGCGCCAGCTTTTTGAGGCCAAGTAGTATACTTGAAGCAATAGAGTGACCCAAAAGCGGCGTCGTTTCTATATGTACTGCATGTATTCCCACGCCAATTGATGTCCGGCACTGATGGTACTACATATAGTATCATTATGTATAGCCTATAGGATAGGTCTACGTACAACCATCAAGTTGAACGTATCTACAACCACAGGGTTGAGAGTTGATCAACAATTTCCAACCGTCCCTGCCTAAGATCACCTAAGTCCTACGTGCCTCGTCCAACAGAGCCCTCAAACGCCCACTACCAGCGTGAAAAACCAGTGATGACCTTTCTGTTGTGTCTTCTGCTGACATTGCAGGTGGGGGATGCCTCTCGTGATAATGACCAGTCGGAGAAAGATACGACGAATGTATAGACGTCCCAGCATTCGATGGAATGGGGGCAAGAATATTCAATTCCGAGTAATCGCTCGTGTGCAGCGTACTGAGGCTTTCGCCAAATACTGCAAAGGGGTTGTTTGCTGCAGGTTCACTGGTCCGTGAGGAAACAGCAAAAGACCCGTCCGCAAAAGGGTCTGATAACACCTCGCTCATTGGCTCCGAACTATCCCCTTGGGAGCGGCATCTTGATCGCCAATCAGATATTCTTCCCACAAGTGGGGGAGCACGAGGTCGTCTTTCCAGCGCAGCTTGTGTTGCGACTGGTGAAGTTGGGTCTCGCAGCAACCGATCAGATATTCTTCCCACAAGTGGGGGAGCACGAGGCCGTCTTTCCAGCGTAGCTTGTGTTGTGACTGGTGGAGTTGGGTCTCGCAGCAACTGATCTTGATAGTTATGGTTCCCATGATCTGACAGAGGCTGGGGGAGCAACTCAGCCTGCCGGCGCCAGCGGGCGCGGAATTTGTGGAGTATTACGGCGAAGGCGACAAGAAAAACAACTCCAAAAACAAGTCCCAATATCAAGGGAAGAAGACTTTTAACGAGAATAAGCAACAATTTGTCGGACTAAATACGCGCAAATGCTTACCTGGACTTAGATGCAGACGGAGGAGATGCAACAGTTCCAGTGGGCGACGGTTGAACACTCCCAGGACTAGTGCATCCCAGTGTCATTGTCGTGTGATAAGTGTGTCCCCCGGAGGTCCATTCGGAGGTGATGGTCACCATCACTGCCGAAGTTTGCGAAACGAGCTCTTGTGGTCCTTTGACGAGACTTGATGAAACTGACGTAGACGAAGTGATGGCACTAAATTAAGCTTGAACATCAATTGCATATCGATCCTGGTTTCTGGAGCGCACCTCGCAATTGTTGTTGTAAGGGGACTGGCGGTGTCATACTGACTTGACGTATAATATGATGTGACAGTTGTTGTCTGAGCACCTATATCCGGCACAGCTGTGGTTGTCTGAGCACCCGTATCCGGCACAGCTGTGGTTGAAGCATGACCAGGAGGTGTTGTTCCGTTGTTTCCGGTCTTGGTTGTTGTCTTGTCTGTCCCACCACCTTTAGAGTCGGTGGCAGGAGTTGCGGAAGATGCGGCATCAGAAAAAGATGTAGTCTCAGGAGATTTTTCCTTAGAATCGGCTCTTCGCATAACCACAACGCGTGATGTGGCACGGCTGGTGGTCACAAATGAGGACAACAAAGATGATGTTGGAGTTGCAGGTACTCCCAACGAGGATGGCAACGCAATCACTATGTCGTAATTGATGGGATCATGGGTGGAAAAGGTGACTTGAGAAGGGCTGTCAAAAAGCACATGGCTAGAGGACGACATGCGTGCCATGGTCATGACAGGTTCAGGACAAGTAATTCCAGGGGATCGTGACGAGGAAGGGGGTCGACATTGCTCCAAGATGCTCCCCGAGGACGATAATGAGCAACACTCAGATACCGACTTAGCAATGGCTTCTAGCTGAGACATGTTCAACCCTGTCTTGCACGAATAGCAGATGTGGGGAGCAAAAATGAATGTTATGGACTAGCCGAGGGAGTAAGTGGGTAGTTCATGCTAAGTGTTAGCAATAGCATCGTATTTAATAAGACGTCGTCGAGGACAGCTGTAACACACGAAAAACGAAGCGAGCGTGAGTAAGGCACAATAATTACGACCACATGAACCTTGATTCGAAGCATATTTGTGGACTGGCCGAATGAAAGTTATCCGCGTTCTGCTTTTCACCGAGAGATGCGCGACTGTTGGGGTATTGTGTCACTGAAGGACTTCAACTTGGAGGAGAAATGGCTTACTGCGAGAAAACGCGAAGAGTATCGATAAATTGTTTGAGGGCACAAGCAGCAGCCCTGAAGCGAATTCTAAATTGATGTTACAACTCACGAATCAACGCGAATGTATTGGTTGTCGATACATGCATGGGAATCCAACTGGACAGGTGTCGAACCTGGCAAGCATATGGTCAGGGTGTCGCGGACCTGACGTCACTGTGTATGAAATGGTCCAGTGCTGAATGCTGAATACAAGCCAAGAGCTTCCTGTACAGTTATCACGATACAGGGTGGACTTTAGCCAAACATTTCAACTTCCACAACCAGATAGATATAAACGAAAGAAATTTAATGAAACTGTAAACAAGTCAGTTCGGTCAAAGATAACTTTGATATATGACTGTCAGTAGATGCATGGGAAGTTGGGAACATGGTGAAGAACCAAAATTGCATAGACTTTGTATCAAGGTCTATATACTGAAAAATGGCGAACCTGCCGCATCTACCGATGCGCTGGCTGTGAAAAATCTTCGATTATGAAATTTCGCGTATCCCCGACCACTGGCCCACCCCAAAACGATTTGAGATCTAAAGCAAACGAGTCCAAGAATGAATTTTGGGCCTGATGATAATTCGTTTTGAGCGACGAGATATTATCAGAGGATGCGATGAAATCGAAGTGTGGACGGCGGACAGCAATGTGGACCAGAAGGTGGCAGATCAGAATGAAGAGAATGAGGGAGATGATGATAGCGCTTCGGGCCTTCAGGGGCAGCTGTGGCTGGAAAGGAGAATACTCGGAGATGCGCTCACGAAACGTAGGCTTAGATGGCGGTTTTAAGAACGCTATGTAGTACTCAGGTGTGTCGGATGCTGGAGATGATGGGGTGACGATGATAGCTGGCAAAGGAGACTTTTCCGTGGCCAGCGGAAGAGATAGATCTGTAGTAATTTGATTAACGTTGCGAGTTGAGATGTGCGTTCACACGCACCCAAAGGCGCAGGAATCAGGTTGTAGTCAAGACGCTGAGGGAGACGGTGGATACGAGGAGCTGTATGATGCGTTGGGCCTTCGCACGTGAGACCCAAATGATTTAAGACTCACCCTGACGAGTCATGTTGCAAGTGGAAGTAGACTAGGAAGCAATGAAGTGAAATGCTTATTCTTAGTCTAGGCGAATAGATTCTCAGGTTTGAGAATCTTTGTTAGAGGGAATCGACGAAAAGACTGTGGATTGAAAAGAGCGTGGGTGTTTTTGAAGGAGTCGAAAAGAAAAATAGTTGTGGTGGAACAGGCCTGATCTAGGCGCAAGGTGGTGGTGGTAAAAGAATAAAGATATGACGATGGAAAGTTCGTAGGTGAGCTGCTGACGTGATCGTGGGATCTGGATCAAGTCTGGAGCTAGTTTGGGTCAAGGCTTGCAGCAAGCTTGCAGTCATGTCATTGCTCGAGTCTCCTTCATTCGAGACAATCTCTTCAGCAATAAAAACAACCACTCATCCGGATGGAAGCTATGTTCTTGCGCTGACATCGCTAGGAAATTACTATGTTTCTTCTGCTTCTGCTCCGTCAAATGCAATTCATCTTTTTGACAAGTCATCCTTGAAATGCGTCCAAACCCTCAAAGGCCATCAAAACGCTACCACAGTCTTGCGAACTGTTAGAGGCATCGGGGGGTCCGACCGGCATACGCTTCTATCTGCTGGTAAGGATGGTTGTGTGATTACTTGGGATGAACGTTCTGGCGCTCCGACCACACAAAGTATGTTTTTCATACTTTACCGCTGGAATTTCACGTTTGACAACTCAAGAGTATTGTTGGTAACTAGTGACATCTGGGAGATCTCGTACCATTTTGTCTTGTGATACCTCTCATGATGGCTTGACCGTTGCTGCGGGGACGGGCCTACAAAAGGAGGACGCATTTATACTCTACTGGTAGGTCCTGCTCTTCTTTACAAGGCTGTGAACTTCAACATGAGATCAAAGGGACCCTCGAAAACCAAATGTACCACTCCGCGTTCACGGCTCAACACATTCAGACGACATTACTGCAGTGCACTTTCTGAAAAATTGCCCATCTCCAACATCTGGACAAATCCTGCTATCAGCTTCCACTGATGGCCTGGTTAGCACATCAAACTCTGCGGAAGATGATGAGGATGAAGCAGTTCTAAACGTCGGCAGTTGGGGTTGTAGCATATCTCAAGCAGGATGGATCCGTGATTCGTCCGCCAATCGTGTCTGGGCTGCAAGCGATATGGAGACATTCAGCTGCTGGTCAAATGAGGTATATTTCAACCATCTGTCGATCTACTTGTTCCTCATGATGCCGCACAAAGCTTGACATGTTGCAGAACTGTGACATTCGCCACCCCTCCGTTCATAGCAATGGGCGAACTTGGGTTACCGACTATATGATAACATGTCACAATACAAAACGGTCTGACAGCAACCTCGCTGTATTTGTTGGTTCGAACGAGTATGTGACATATCATGACCATGACATGCAATTCAACATTTTCGCACAGGGGTGATGTGGCCCTTCTCTCAAGTTCAAATGTGACAGACTCATCTGCACCATGGACAATAAATTCGGTATGGGCCAAGGGCCATACTGGAGTGGTTCGTTCAGTCTTCTGGGATGAAAACGTGCGTGTTCTTGGTGCGACGATATCTAGTGTTCACCTGCAACACAGCACGAAGTTCTTGTCACGGGAGGCGAGGATTCAAAGATAAGCACATGGCGTTGCCCTATCCCCAGTCAGTTTTCGGGGTTCGGAAAATCTGCGCAAGATGAATGTGAAAGTGCGATGGATATGGACTCCACTATTCTGAAAAGAGAACGAGATGATGAGATGGATATCAGCGAGAGTGAGCCAGTAAGGATGTTTCTATCAATGGCCTATCCATGTTTGCTCATCATGAACTGCCTTACTAGGAGGGTAAAAAAGTAAAGCGGTGATCCTGAACTAGTGGCGGAGCGGGGACTTGGATGTCGTTGAAGCGGTGCCAATCAACTCTCAACCGATTAACGATTATCAACGGCACATGCGCATGCGCCCACTACTCGTATCTGCTCTCTCGAAAATTTATGCGACTATTTTCAGCCTAACTTACAAGACTGAGATAGCATAGATCTCAGCATTTGCTTACATCATGCTGCGTCCCTGGTCAGGGTCCTGGAAGCATGTGCCAACAGTCAATCAGTTTTTCGATGGATCACTGCAAGCTTCGGACACTTCCAAAACTCGCACAGCAAATTTCATCAAGGTCCCCGGCGTACACTTCTCCGCTTACAATAAAGTCATATTGGTATGTTAAGCTGGGTTGAAAGCACTGTGTCCCGAGTTGCCGGTGACTGCCTCGAGGACTCGGCACGAACAGTATTAGTCAAGCTTCATGATTTTCCTGCCGGCAATTTTGAACTTTTTGGAGCGAGAACTCCAGAACCCGCTACGTAATCGGGTTCGTTTTGTCCTATACTACATGGCCATCCAGCCGGATTGGGGCTGCGATCAAGCAGTGACCACATATGTTTGCCTCACGACTGAGCCTTTATTTTTCGCGTACCGAGTCTTAAAGCTGGTCCCACGTCATGTTATGCTACGAATATTTCCAGCCGTTCATGTCGGACATGACCTTGATTTCACTGTCTGCTCGGCGAGCTTGTTAGTGACTATGACTCGTTTCTTGGACAGTTGAAGCTACTGATGAATATTTGCCTATCAGTGGACATTGGGAAACAATCACGAGCCGCAGCGCTGGGACTTCTCATTTATGAACACAGTAAGGATTTCTTTTGGTGATTTACTTACTGATTCTCATTTCTGGTAGTCATTACTATCGAGGACGAGGTAAACTGTTAATCTGATTTCAGCGACTGCAGCTGCTAAGGTACGAGCTGGCAGATTGATCTCATCTGGTTGAAGAGGAAAAGCTGGGTGACATATCTCTATCATTTTGTGAGTTTGCATGATAGAGAACAATGTGCGCTACGCTAATGCACTCTCGAGAACCGCTGGCTTCCAGCGTTATGGCTCACATTTGACGTGAGTGAGTAGGAAGTATTGATCACTGGTGATTCTGTTGACTAGTATTCAAAGTACGACAAACCCCATCTAAAGTGGTATCATCCAAAGTAATTCTTCTGGCACACCCTTCCTCCATCTTACGCTAACCATTCATCAAGACGTATGTCCGTGTTACTATGACATCCATGAGGTTGACTTCCTCCACTGGTCTAGTTGCATCACCTACATGTTATGCGATAATATCATGTAAGTCGTGTCACTTTCTCTTGATGTCTTTCTCATGATTCGATAGTGCACTCCTTATGACCATCTCTGTTCAAAGTAAGCATACAGCCCATGCACAACCGTCACCCATTGAACCATCGTTTGTATTAGCCATACTGCAGCTTAGAGGGAGTCCAGCGGTTTCATACGAAAAGTCGACAACTAACATCCTTCAAGGTGTGGGCAATTTATGATCGAAGTAACAGGGTACTCTATTGGATGATTGTCCTGAGTATAATCGAGGTCGCTGCGATGGCGCTTCTCATTGGCTTGACAATCGCCCGCGTGGAAAGTGAGTCTGGCTATTCTCATTGTAGAATTGGCTGAATGAACCGCTGCTAGGATTTCCGGTAGTCTCTACTCCAGTGGGTTGTCTCTTCGAGGGTCTTGCTCCTCTCTCTGCCATCTTTTGGACGCCAGCGCTGGTCCTTGAACCTATCATTTGCATACTCGTCCTCAAGAAAGTTTTCCTGGACCGACAACAACGCAGTGAACTTGCAACGTTTCTGGCCCGTGATAGGTTGGTAGTTGTTGTCTTTGCAGTGATGAGAAATACTGACGACCACTCAAGTTTATTATACTTTCTCGTGTACGTCCGTTGCTTCTAGGTGGCTGTCACGGCATACTTGACCACTTACCATCCAAAGAATATTCATGGAACTCGTTGCATCAACTATTGTCTGGGCTCGGTACCCCTCCTATATCGACCTAATCATGCCGTGAGTCTCTGTCTCCCTGTGTGTTACATTTCTAAAACAAATCGACAGTTGGTCTGTCGCTTTGCCGTCCTTGCTCTGCAACCGTCTTCTGCTCAACATGAGAGGTCGCTTTGCTAGGGGGTCTGAGCCTGTGCACTCCTCATTATTGATTGAACTCGCGACCCTCCGAACCAGCGCGGATTCATCGAGAGTGCCAGACGAAGAGTAAAAGATGGTGTTTTGTGTTTGTATACCCCAGCATGAATTCAACTTGTATGATATCTCTGTTTACGCGGGCGTAACATTGTGGCTTAGCACGGGCGCTGTGTGTTGTTGTGAGTTTATTCTTTGTCTTGGTTTTGATCGAGAAAACATTGTCAACCTCGCCAAGTCTAACGCCCAGATGTTGTTACGACTGATGACCTCCTTAGACCTTGCTATATTGGGCCAACCGCCTGCCAGTGATCTAAGGCGTCTTTACGTACTATTTCTGGTCCAAGCCCGATATAACCTGCTCTGGATCCTTATCTGCTCATTGACACCAATTGAATACCCAATTTTCACCCGAGCTAACTCTAATTAGCAATGTAGGCCAGGCGTCTCTCAGTTTCTATGAGGGGTAGCAGCTGGTGAGTCCCTTCATTAAAAATTTCAGATGAAGCCCCTGAACCAGTCACATGGACCAGGCCGCCATCAATGGCGGACACAATGGTTTTAGACTGTCCCCATTGGATGAGGTGGGACTTGGTGTCCAAGATCCGAGAGGAATTTTACAAGGCGCTGCGACGTTTTCGGACAGACACCACGATATAGCGTGGAAAGCGTGTCACAAGAGCAAGGCTGCAATGTTTCCGGGTAGACACCGCCGTGTGGCATGGAAAACTCGAGACATCCATCCCATCTTGAATTCAAGCCCCATGACTAGCCCACGGGCTTGCTACCCCACACTGAGAATTCGAGAACAATGACCAGTGACGCTGGGCAACATATAAGAACTTACCGGTCGCGTTGCTAGCTTCTTTGAACTTCTTTGTTTCCAGCTCTGTGACATGCAGCTTTTTCTTCGGTTTGCCTTTGCTGCAGCATTTGGTGCTGTGGCAGTTGTCAAAGCTTCCTGTGGGTAACTGTTCAAGGCGATCGCAGACAGACACTGGTTTACCTGGCTCCATCTAGCGTTTACATGCGAGAACAAGGCCATCATCTCCACTTCTTTCATTGGGCAGAACTCAGATGTTCAAGTCGATACGTTGACCTGCTCAAATGCCATTGAGAAGCGCGATCTTGGAGCGCGCCAGACAAATATCTGCGCCAGTACCTGTGCGTTGTGTTCGATGCTCTTGTCTTCTGGACTTTTCCAAGCTTGTTCCATCGCATTCAAGGTACTACCAACTGCTTTACTCCCTCCGGTGGTGGACCAAACCCTTACGATTGTCAAGTCATCTCGGATGCTCTCTTGTATGATAGTCAGAACATCGGTGAATAGTGCTCGTGTATCTCTCTTTCGGTTTTCTACTAACTTAATGGCATGGGATCTGCAGGAGCACTTTTTAATATCGCAGTACGTTAAACGCGGTCTCTTCAGGTCTACGCTGATACTTTGAAGTAGAGTGGATCTACTATCTATATGCAGTATTCAACTTGCCAGACGTTCTTCGTGAACCAGGCCAGCTACAACGAGACGTACTGCAGAACCAACTGGGTAAGACTTCTCGGGTGGGACATGCTTGATTTTAGTGTCTGACTCGAACATTCAGGCTAACGTGGTTGAATATGTCGCATTTAACTGCCAGTCAACACAGAATGCTCATGGAGGCAATTGCGTCTCTCCTGATCAGACCTGGTTTGTCCAGTAAGTGTTTGACGTTACCAGCAGCTCGCCTGATCGGCTAATCAAAAAATCCAGAGTGCAGACAAAACCCTGAAACTGAATATATAGTAAAGACCTGATTTACGGGTTTTGTAACACGCTTGTAATTTTATTCAGGAGGTCATTAGAGTTCTGTTGATGAGTGACATAGTGCTCTTTTCTGGATCCCAGCGGCTTTCGCGTACCGTGATTTGTGTTATGGTGATCTGAGACCGAAACTTATACTCTACAACAAAGGCGATACTACATGTAAGTTGCCACTATATGATGAATGGATAATGATGCAACAGACGATCGTGATGGACAACATATACACGGTGGGGTATGAGGGGACGTGAATGTCCGTTGGCGCCGAAGCTGTCAGAAAAGGTCCTCAAGCGTCATCTGCTTGACAATGTCCTAAGGGCAAAAAGACTGAGCATCAGCAGTGAAGCAAGAGAAATGTCTCTAACCGTGTTTGACACCATCTGGGAAAACTCTTCGAAGCTAAGTTTTCCATCTCGATCTAGATCGCCCTCCATGATCGTCTTGTCAACAATCTGCTGCAGTTGTTGATCCTGTTTCAAAGAAAATATTACAAAGAGTTCTAAAATCATTGGGTAAGCGCATACCTTGAGATTGTTCCCAACCATCATTTTCAATACCAGAAACAATTCTCCATTGGAAATAAAGCCATCTCGATCCACATCATAAACCTTGAATGCGACTTGACATCATGACGTGAGGCCGTGGCTGATGAACCAAAATGGGAGACGCACATCGTAGCTTCTCTTCTCGCCCTCCTCGACTGCTAAATGCACTCAACCCACCCACAAATTCCTGGAAGTCCACAGTCCCTCCTCCACTACGCAAGAATTGAATTGTGAGTGGGCCACGGAAATCTGTCAACGCACTCTTCGTCAAAGATTGCAATCATCCTTGAGGCTAATGGGTTGGTAGCTATTTGGGGTATTTGCAGAAATTCTTCGCGATCTATAGAGCCCGAGCCATCACTGTATATGCATTATGAGATCGGTACAAATGATGGTCAATTGAAGAGATAATATAGACCTGTCTAGCTTCATAAAGCGTTTCTTCAATCTTTCCAGCTCAGCGGATGTGACTGCGCAGCACAGTCAAATGAGTATCGCAGAGAGCAGAAGTAGTTTGGAACGTAGAACGCACAGTTGGACCGCTTCTGCATGTCCTCCATAAACTGTGATGCTATTCATGGCGGAGTGAGTGGAAGATGAATGCGTCATGGGAAAATACGAACGTGTTTGACCCATGGCTCCTGGTTAAACTGGGCAACCTATGTGAAAGGGTGGGATTAGTCGGTTTAGTTAGATCTTGTGCTCGGCGATGAGAGGTAAGGGCAAGCTGTAGTCGTGAGAAATTACGATAAGTCTTTGTAGCACGCGTCTATCATCATACTGGTCGCGACTGACGGCGAGCTAGAATTCGAGGGCAGTGAATGTTGCGGCAATGGCGAGCCAGTACCATTCAGAAAGCTGTAAAGGATCCACGGATACAACGGAGACAGGTTCAATTTCGGGAAAATAACTCCCTGCCGATCCCAAAACTTGCATCGGTCGTTCTACATAGAAGTTCCCCCTGGAACTGCAGATCACACCGCCTCAACAAGTCATCGTCGCCGTTCGATGCCACTGGGTATACCAGTCGTACTCATACAACTCTCTCCGCCAAGTCCGAGCCCACGCTCGCTGATGCGCAGCGTAGAACTATATACGCACTCTCCACTCCGCCTGGGAAAGCAGGTATAGCTGTCATTCGGGTTTCTGGACCCGACGCCCTTGAGGTCTGGCGACGAGTGACGCGCAAGAAAAAGTCTGGGGACACACCGAATCCATGGATGCTCCAGCGCAGACACGTCGTCGATCCAGAGACTGAAGAGAGACTCGATGACAGCTTGACTGTCTTCTTCAAGGGTGAGTCCTGATTATTTGCTGTAAGTCGCGGGATATTTAATTGTGTGCATTAGGTCCAAAATCATTTACTACGGAAGATACTCTTGAGCTTCACATCCATTCTGGGCGCGCAGTGCTCTCGGCAGTGTTACGTGCACTTGCTAAACTGCCATATTGTCGGCCCGCTGCCCCAGGCGAGTTTACGAGACGTGCCTTCGAGGGTGGCCGACTTGATCTCACCCAAGTCGAGGGCCTGCGCGACTTGATAGATGCTGAAACAGAAGCTCAAAGAAGAGTTGCTGTCAGCGGGGCTGAGGTAGGGGTTATTACTGCCTGATTTTAGGACTTACAACTTACCCCAAATGTTCTTAGGGGACTGCGAGAGCGCGATATGCTGCACTAAGGTCACAGATAATAGAATGTCTAGTTTTTGTTGAAGGTTTTATTGATTTTGGCGAGGACGTGGATGAACTTGGACAGGAAGCGATGATCAGAGAAGGCAGGTCCTCCACAGGCTCATTGGCAAATTTATCTGAAGCGGTATTAGCTCATGATCGTGCATTGAATATCATAAACTGCATTCGATCTCACCTGGATGACAACCGCCGTGGGGAGATTCTGCGCTCTGGAATAAAACTTGCGATATTTGGACCTCCGAATGCTGGCAAGAGTAGCTTATTCAATTTTCTTGGCATGTCCTTCAAGTCACGCTCTTTGAGACCTTAATTCGAACCCTTGATTGTAGCTCAACGCGATGCAGCTATTACATCACCCATTCCAGGAACTACACGGGACGTGCTCACGCTCACTTTGGATATTGGAGGTTTTCCAGTTGTTCTGAGCGACACTGCTGGCCTGCGAGAAACATTGGACACTGTAGAGCAGGTAGGGGTAGGTCGTGCAGGCAACGCGTATGTGCAAGTCATAATACGTTATATCGTTTTCTTAACGGTTCGCTCAGTGTCAAGGAGGCTGATCTGTCTCTTTGTGTTTTGTCCCTTCCCGATGTTTTGTCCTCTCCGGACAACGCCCTGGTTCAAATCCCGGATGAGGTTAAGGGCCACCTGAAACCAGATACCCTTTTCTTGTTGAACAAGTCTGATACTATCGCGAGCCTTCCTCCCAACCAGTCTCTCACTTTCATGGAGTATGGCGATGGCTATGATAACAGTAAACGACCTCAGTTCTGGACAGCGAGTCTTCGCACATCCGAGGGTACCCAATCGTTTCTAGATGGTCTCGCACAGGTTTTACGAACAAGGTACTTTACGCAGGTCCGATATCTGCCGGCTGAATGGACATTCTGACTTTTCTTAACAGATACAGTGATGGTTTCGATTACACAAGCCCACTCATCACGCATGCTCGTCATAGAGATTTTCTTGAGCAAGCTGTCATGCACTTGGAAGAGTTTATTGCTTTCTGTAAGTACATTCGTTATTCTTCACCGATGCATCATACCAATGTCTGCTCGACCTCACAGCTGCTTCGGAAGTGGACATCGCCGCGGAGTCCCTACGTTATGCAGCTCGTGCGATTGGTTCTGTTTCTGGACTAGATGTCGGTGTTGAGGAAGTCTTGGGCGGAATATTCAGTTCATTTTGTGTTGGCAAATGACTGCTAATCCTATGTGATTCTACTGTTAATGTATGATATTCTTCGATTTGTAGATGTCCATCTTGACCAGTCTTAGCCAAGTAGTAAGTGTGACAGAAAACTGTTGTGGTTTGAGACCTGCTCAACGATCTTTTTCCTTTTACCATGCCTTGAACATTCACTCTTTCAAAGGTCTATATAGCCACTGACACCAGAACATACTTATTAGAAATCTGCTCTCTTGGGTGGTGTGGATTCAAAACCTGCTGACAAATGTTTTTCCCTCTTATCACACCTTAACATTCACTCATGGACAGTTCTTTGAAGGTTCATCTCAAATTGGGAAGTGTCCTTGCCAAAGTGGTTACCACAACAGAATCAAAATCTGTTTCTCTTGGACTGCATAAGTTTGAAACTTGCCAATCACAAGATTTTTTTTATTAGAACACACATTGACATTCACTCATGGATGGTTTTGTCACAGGTTCATCTTAACTAGTCTTAGCCATGTGGTTACCACAACAGAGTCAAAATCTGTTCCTCCTGGATTGGGCAGGTTTGAAACCTCCTGGTGACAAGGGCTTTTTTGATCAGAACATGCCTTGACATTCACTCATGAACAGTTTCCTCAGAGGTCCATCTAACTAGTCCTAGCCAAGTGGTTACCAGAATCAAAATCTGTTCCTCCTGGACTGGGCAGGTTTGAAACCTCTCAGTAACTTAGTTTTTTTGATCAGAACATGCCTTGACATTCACTCATGAATGGTTTCCTCAGAGGTCCATCTAACTGGTCTTAGCCAGGTGGTTATCACAACAGAGTCAAAATCTGTTTCTGTTGGACTGCACAGGTTTGAAACCTGTTGGCAACAAGTTTTTTTTCTATCGGAACACACTTCCTCAGTCCATTTTAACTAGTCTTTGTCATGTGGTTACTGCAACAGAATCAAAATCTATTGACCCTGCTCCTATCAGAACATGCCTTGAAGATTCACTCATGGACAATTCCTTGACGGTTCCTCTTAGCCAAGTGGTTGCCAGAGGTAAAACCTATTCCTCTTGGACTGTGCATGTTTGAAACCTGTGGATGACAAAGTTTTTGTCATTCAGAACACACCTTGACATTGACTCATGGATGGTTTCTTCAGTGTCTCATATTATAACTAGTCTTAGCTAGGTGGTTCAGGCTACCTTGTCATTTAGATGAATGCTAGTTACAAGACTGATGTAATGCATTAACTATTGTAACTACCAGACTTCAATTTTTAATTTAAATTAAAGTCTAATTGTCTTACCAATCAAGGCAGAATATAAACCTAGCTAAGCCTAACTAACCACTAACCCTCCAAACTAAGATAAAGTAATGCATCATTAGCTATTAGCTTACAATTGTTAATGCATTATTCCCACAGGGTGAGGTGTATGTGCTTTGTCATTCTTGAGCTCCAAGTTGCCGGTGTAGAGACTTGAGTCTCTGTAGGCTCATACAGAGCATATTACAACTTGAGTGACTTCCTAGTAGCATGCATGCACCAGGCAACATGCACATGACATAGGCGACACACACACGATACACACAACGTAGGTGCACTTTCCTGCACCTAAGCGCCCTATGTCACCCACCATCCGGGAGCATCTGTCTATTGTCCAAATAAGTTCCCTAGTGCATACATTTCTGTTCATACTTTATATTATCATCATACTATTATTATTTTGCTATGGACCCTTACTTACATACCTTTAAGCGCTCCCTATTCAGCTCCATGCCCTGGGAGCATGCTTACATGAGCATTACACATAGCCATGTTGATTTTTACCTTCCACATACTACCTTTTTTATTATCTAACCACTACCTTCTACTATCATGAGTACCAAATATTAAGTTATGTTTTAAACCTTCATCATACACCCTAGCAGCAAGTTGGTTGCTAGTGGCAATATCAGTTGTCATCAGTTGTCCTATCATTATCTCAGTTCATGTCTTCACGCCCTCCTTAAGTCTTGCTATTGCTCACATACTGCTTTTGCCTACTTCCACTTCACAAGTACAACTTTCCCATGCTTTGTGCACCTATAGTGCCTCATTCACACACCTCACACCTTTACTTCACCTTCACCAGAGTTGACCAGCACCCAGTGGATACTTGCTTTCTTTGCTTCCCTTAAGAGTTGAACATATTGCACTGCAAGACCCAACAAATTGTTCTGCAATACCAGCAGAATTGTTGTACCTACACTGGTATGCTCTAAATCCAACACTTAGTAAGATAGACCTCATGTGAAAGCATCAAATATCATGTGGGTGTGACTGACTGTCACAGGCTGACAGATACTCAAGGATAAGGTCAATGCCAAGTTGCTGGATGAGGCCTTGGCAACAACAGACTTGGATTATATGCAACTAAGTACAAGGAGACTGCAAGTAAGAATATAGCTGAAATGTAGTATTAGTAGTAGGTATAATGAAAAAAAAATTATGCACTGTAATGACCAAAATTCTGAGCAGGCTATTATCTAACATATGTAAGTACGAGACAGTTGATCCCGTGGAAGCAATTTGCATGACTCTCCTGTCTGAGCTCCACCTGGGCTCCACCTCGACTCCAGAATGGTCCAATGATTGTGCGGCTCCACCTCAACTCCAGGATCATGTGATTTTGTTGATCGACATTTCAAATTCTTATTGTTCTTCTTCATTTCATACCATCATCCTGGACAGGAAGCCTTGAGTAGGTGAACTGATTCCAGAGGCCATCGAGCAGCGAGGGCACACCTTTAGTAGGAGACCTGACCATACAAGCTTGATGGCTGCAGTACAAATTTGTCTTGCTGTTCCCTGTCTGTCACATCAAATTCCTTACTTGATGCGCTGTAGAGACTCGTGCCTATACAGGCACTTCCTCTCAGTATCTCCCAATTCCTTGTTACATTCCAGCTCTAGTCCACAGGACAAGTCTTGCGCATTCGCGCGCTATTGCATTTCAACAGGCGTTGTGTATGCTCTAGCTATGTCGCGCGCGTAGCGCACTCACCTTAGGACCTTCGCGCGCTCATCCATCCATCCATTCCATGTCCTCGCTGGTCCATTGGTGCGTCCTTCCCATGGTTTCTCCTTTTGGCTAACTTGTCTTGTCATCTTTCGCATGCCAGCGCGCTTAGCGTGCGCTACCTACCATATTACCTACAATTCTATCTTTAGCCTACTCGGTTCGGTTCAGTGCTGCAAGCGCCGCTTACCACTACATATAGTTCACGTCCTTGGACTTGGTTCTCATCCCGCTGTAACTAGCTACCCTCAGACTGACAATCTAAATCCTTCTAACAACTCTCTGCTCGTTCGCGCACTTTCGCATCTTAAGACACCCTCCCACTTCTAAGGAAACAATCCTTAGTCTTACCCTTCGATTTCTCAGTCGCGTACGCTCACACCACCTTTCGCACTCGCGCATAATCGCGCACGTTCGTATATCGCACGTCGTACAAGCCGTGCATCGCATGTCCCTTAGTCCTCGACCAGTATTAGAGGTCTCCCTCCACATATTAGAGGTTTCCCTTTCTCAGTTGCTGTCCTTTGGGCCGACTTTATACTTGCGCACAGGATTGACTGCAGACCACCCTGTAACTGACCTTTATTGCACAGTCTAGATTCCTCTTCTTCAGCGCTGGGCGCTCTTCTGCTCTCTCCTGTCTGCCATCCGACGTCACACAGCTCCCATTTCAATCTCTTCTCTTCTCCTAATTCTTTGCTTCTGCTTTCCTTCTGCATTGAACACCATGGCATCCACATACACTTTTCACAGTATCGTTGGAATTCAAAACACTTCTCGCTATGCTCTTGAACTTGAAAAAATGTTTTGGAAGATGGAGGGCTTTGTGCCCATCTCTCCTGATCCAGAAAATGGTATTGGAGATCTTGCTGCATCTGTTTTCATTTTTGGAGGCAGAAATGCTCCACCTGAAGATGGGATTTATTTCATCAATGCTCGCATCGTTACTGCCACTGTTGATGACAACACCACACTTGAGCTTTACTGGGTTGATGTGCATGCTTCCCTTCGCTTCCTATCAAATATGATTCCTCAATATTTACATACCAGGACATGCAGGCCACTGATAGTGGCTGAACTCTACCTACTGTCATTGTGGTTGGTAAAGTCTCCAAAGTCTCTTCTGCACTTGTGGACACTTGTGGTTTCGATCTCGACATAACACAGTATGGCATTATGCCTCAGCAGCTTGCGAGGATTCACTGCTTCTATCCTGATGATCATCCTTGCCTGTCAAAAACTATGGTGCCTTCTGCAGAAAAACATGTCATTGTTCAAGGATGCATCACAGAACTCTATGATAATCAGTGTGTTATCTCCATGCACAATGTCACTCTCGGACCTTTGAGTGCTGTGGTTGAAAGACGTCGTCATGCTGAAGCCGTACCCCCTGTGAAGCTTAAGAGTTTCAATTGGAGCAGAGAGAAAGGAAAAAAGAGTCAGCACACCACACATGCTGATTCTGAGCAAGGGGAATCGGATCTGCCTTGCTTGAAAGGCAAAAAAAGGAAGCAAGAATCTGTGCAGGAGACTTGGTAAAAAATGTGAAGCTGAGGCCTCTTCATCTATGAAGATAGATTGATTGTAATGTTCTCTTCCCAATACTGGCTGTTTTGACGTCTCGGCTGCTCACCTTGATTTGTAATGTATTTGTATTTCATTCTCATAATCAGATCATCATCTTTTATCGTGCTGCATTCACAGTCTTTGCAAATGGCTATGGATCGTGACTATCACCACCAATGGACACAGGCAGCTCGCTCAGACATGAATTATGTTCAGCATGAAAATTTGCTTTGTTGCATGCACTATCAACAGCGGAATCAGGAGCGGAATCATTTGCAGCACTAATTGTCAGGTATCCTTTTCATTGTTTTGGTTGTCTACCGTGCTCACTTGACATCCATCATAGGATCCTTATCATCAATGTCTTCACTATCTCCGTCCACTACACCTGCCGTACCTCATGCAGTGCCGCGAACTCACAATCAGCATGTTCGCCCACCATGGTGGGTTCTCCTGCGACAACAGCCTCCAGTACCCATCAAAGTGCTGACTTGGAATTGCTGATGTCAGCATTGCAATGCATTGTTACTATCAATTGAGTCAGATTCATTCTATTGCGGCAATGGAGCTTGTGCATTACCTCCTGTACATCCAATGCTGATTTGCATGCGTGCATTGCTGAATGAGCCCATCCGCCTCAAACACATGATAGATGTGTGCCGAGTCATCAACAACTTCTTCTCTTTCACTGGGATCGGTGTTAGTGGTGGATTCCAACATTTTCAATCAGGAGCAGGAGCAGGACCACCCGCCGGGCCATCACTGGACACACTTACCATCTCATTCGCAACACCGAATACAAAGAGCACTCCATTCACTGGTTTATATATGACGAGCAAATGCAACTAGAAAAAGCTGGCGAGTTCGGAGTTCATGCCACTGTCATCCAGGCAATAATGGATGACCTCAATGCAGTCAATCTCTATGTCCATCATCTGCATCAGTTCCGTCCTTGGTCATGGAGAAAGAGGTTGCTGGAACTGAAGGATTTTTCATCCAATGGAGACTTTGCTGCAGTCATGCATGCTGCAAACTCAACTGACATCAATCCGCGCTCTGTCGTTATTCATTGTTGTGGGCACAGACAACCAGAATTTCTCAACATCCTCTCGTGTCACTATGAGCCGTTACATTATGTTCTCTTCTTTCCTCACGGTGAAATGGGTTGGGGGATAACACTTATCAATGGCATACCAAATCTATCCCAAGTGGACTGGTATTGATCTCGCTTGCTGGCTGACGATGAAGACTGTTTTAGCTTATCTGGGCATTTGTGCTGTGAATACTTGGTTGATATGTATTCATGCACTGAAGAGCAGCAGCTAGCATATATCTCTCAACAGAGAAAACTTCGTGCAGAGGAATTGCAGGATCAACAACCTGAAGAGAAATTCAATGCTTCCATCAAACTGCCTGCAAGTTTCGTGGGATCACGGGTGTGGACATCAGAGCAGATGGCTGATGCTATGGCTTTGGGCCAAAAATTTGGCAAGCCATCTTTTTTCTGCACCATGACTTTCAATCCTGACTGGCCAGAGGTTCGAGCCAGATTGCGTCCCGGACAATCTGCATCTGATATTGCTATCATTGTGGCTTGTGTGTTCAAGTCTCGGTTGGAAAAAGTGTTGCACGTCCTTCGCACTTGATTTGGAGAAAAGAAGTACCTCATCAAGGTTATCGAGTTTCAAAAATGAGGTTTTCCGCATGCACACATCATATTTAAGGTGCTCAAAGTGTCGCTCTCACTGATTGTGAGTTGCTGACTGAGGAGATGCAGGTACACCCTGAAATTCCATTCAACCTGCTTGATTCCATAATCAGTGCTGAACTACCACAAGACAATGCCGTGAGACACGACAAAGTAGAGCACTACATGATACACAGCCGTGATCACCTTACATGGGCAGGTAGTCGATGCAACCGTGATGGTCAATACATATATGGTTTTCCTCACAATTTGCAGGAGATGACTACAGTTGATGAATATGGACGTGTGCATTGGCGATGACGGCATGAAGAAGACAGATGGGTAGTGTTACGAACTAGGATAGTTCTAACACAAGACAACTCAATAAGAGTTTAACGTCAAGTGAGATTCGATGTGAAGTGCAATAAGCACAACGTTCAACTAAGACAAGACTAAGAGAGTGTCTTAGACTTGAAGTAGATTCAGACGACTTAGAATTGGAGGTTCTAAGCGAGGAAGTTCCAGGTAAAACCTAGTAAGATTAAAGTAAAGAAATACAACGATAACTACGTGCTTAAATAGTCCATATGGGGCGCACGGACCAAGAGAACGCGTAAGCGATATAAGTACAACGGGTTTCAAGATAACCAAGAAAGGTAACGGGACGCGTAAGCTAACGAATGCGTAAGACAATAGAACAATGGAAGTCTAGTGGCGGCTGTATGCGACCATGACATAGTACAATGGTGAGAGATAAGAGAAAATGTATAGGGGTGACACTGACTGTAACACTCTCTTAGTCTTGTCTTAGTTGAACGTTGTGCTTATTGCACTTCACATCGAATCTCACTTGACGTTAAACTCTTATTGAGTTGTCTTGTGTTAGAACTATCCTAGTTCGTAACAAAAGATTAAAGTCCACATCCCTGCGTCGCCATCAAGCTTCGCTAGAACCCAGACAACAGAACAGATAAACCCTAGGCATCAAGAAAGATAGCACTAGGTCCCCATAAGACTTGACTTCACGAACGAAGTAGACAAGCCACCCTGACGACCCTAACGCCGCTAGTAGCCGCGTTAAACTTAGGCGCAGTACCACCGTTACCACCACTGCCCCCACCAATGTCTACCAAAGATAAACCCACTGAGCTTAAGATCAGTGCACCTCCTTCGTACAATGGAGACAGAGAACTATCCGAAAGTTTCCTGATGCACTGCATCTCGTATCTCGATATCAATGGAGAACTATACAAAGAGGAAAAACAGAAGATCATCTACATCTTGTTGTACATGACTGAAGGAAACGCAAGATTATGGAAGGACGACTTCCTTCGCTTAGCTCAGAACCCCAATCACAAAGATAGTACAGGAAACCCCATTGGATATGGAACCTGGAAAGACTTTTATAACGACTTCACCAGAGTGTTTAAACCCCTTGACCCTGCAGGGTCGGCACTCGCTAAACTTCGAGGACTCAAACAAGAAGGGACAACGCTTGGAACATACATCCACAACTTCCAGACGCTTATCTCAAAATCTGGAATCGAAGGGGATGTCGCGCAGAAACAGTTCTTCCTTGACGGATTACACCCCGGGCTACTTGGAAGATTGTACAACTCCCCATCAGTCCCTGATGATATCGACGGAGTAATTGAAAGATGCACCGAACTTGACAATAACCAACTTCACCTCCTTGCTATGCGCAACAGTGGAAGACCCCAGAAGAAGAAGCAATATGGAGATTACCGATACAACTCTTCACGCGATCCCAATGCAATGGTCGTAGACCGACTCACAGATGAACAAAAGAATGAACATTTCCGTACAGGAAAATGCTTCTTTTGTCACAAAGTAGGGCACGTCTCACGTGTCTGCCCTGAGAAGAAGAAGGATGGAAAGGTCCCTGTCCACCGCAAAGAAGAAGCCGAAGATGATGAAGAAGAAGTCCGTCATATCAACGAGGATTTTTAATGTGGAAGACTGGATCAACGTCAGACCCTTCCGATGTACCAATTAGACTTGTTCGAGCTGTTGGAATAAGAAAGGAACTTCAGGTTCCCATTATGCTCATCTCAAAAACTCGTCTTAAAACCGTTGAAACAACCGCTGTCGTCGATTCTGGAGCAGCCGGAACATTCATATCTGAAGAGTTCGTGAAACTCCACAAAATTCGCACACATCAACTTAGCAAACCATTTCGCATAACCACCACTGATGGAAGCTATGCAAGAGGAGGTGCTATCCGAAGTTATTGCGTACTCACTGTCAAAATTGACGAACGAACTATGATAGGAAAATTCAATATCACTCCATTGAGCAAACACGATCAAATCCTTCTAGGAATCCCTTGGCTTCGAGCAATGGATCCCTTTATTAGCTGGAAAGCCGAAACCCTCCTGCTCCCCCAAACTGAACGAAGCAACCAAATAGAACAAGAAGTCGATAAAGAACGGGAATGCAACAAACTTCCACCTCTCTTCACAATAAACCTTGATACCAAATGGAAGAATTCCCGCCTAAAGAAATCCGAAATGAAAGAACCATCCCCAGAAATTCTCACACCCGCATCTTTCCGTGCTTCTATTGAAGAAATCCCAGATGAAGAAGATATCCCTATTCCTAAACTTGATCCTATCCCCGACGATGATGACGACACCTTCGATACCAAAGAAGATGTTTGGTCTCAGGAAAACTTCACCCCTGAAGTCCGAGAACTCACCACTTATGACCTTGAGGACGACGAATTCTTGGTAGAATATTCTTCCGATGCCACTGAACTTCGTGTCATCACCAACATCTCTTTGGATACTCCACTCACTATGGATGGAACCAGTAAAACAGAACAAAAACCCATGGTCTCACCTTTGCCACGGCCTACCGAATACACCAAAGTCAGTAACAAAGCCCAACAATTCACTCTAGCAACAGGCTTGGAACAAAAGAAGAAATCATTTGAAGAACTAGTTCCTTCTTACCTCCACGACTTCGCTGACATATTCGCCAAAGACGGTCTTAACCAACTCCCTCCTGAACGACCTGGCATAGATCACCGCATTGAAACAAAACCTGGTTTTATTCCCAAAACGTCGAAAATCTACCCGTTATCTGAAGCCGAACGAAATGCAGTAAAAGCATTTATCGATGAGAACGTTAAAAAGGGATTTATTTCAGAATCGAAGTCGCCTCAAGCTAGCGGCTTCTTCTTTGTAGGAAAGAAAAGCGGAGATTTACGACCATGCCAAGATTATCGATACATCAATGATTGGACGATAAAGAACGCTTATCCACTTCCACTTCCCTTATCACTTGTCGCTCAACTACACGGTGCAAAATACTTCACGAAGATGGACGTACGATCTGGTTACAACAACATCCGCATCCATCCTGAGGATCGTTGGAAAGCCGCGTTTACCACCGAATATGGATTATATGAACCTAATGTCATGTTCTTTGGACTTTGCAACTCACCAGCCACATTCCAAGCATATATGAACCGCACCTTCCAACAAGAAATTAATGAAGGATGGCTGGTTATCTATATGGACGACATCCTTATCTTCTCTAATGATCTAGAAGAACACCATGCTCAAACACGCCGTGTCTTGGATAAAATCAGAAAAGAACGATTATTCCTGAAACCAGAAAAATGCACCTTCGATGCTCAAGAAGTTGAATATCTCGGAATGATAATCCGACCCGGATGTGTGGCCATGGATATTGCCAAAACAAACGGAATTCGCGATTGGCCAACTCCCAAAACAGTTAAAGAAGTCCGCTCATTCCTCGGATTTTGCAACTTCTATCGAAACTTCATTTCCCACTACTCTGATATCGCTCGACCTCTCATTGATCTAACAAAAAAGGAACATATCTTCTATTGGACCGAACCTTGTCAAAATGCCTTCGAAATGTTGAAGGAATGCTTCTTGAAACAACCTGTACTCCGGAATCCAGATCCCCAACACCAGTTCGCTATCGCCACCGATGCATCTCTCATTGCAACAGGTGCTGTGCTTTTGCAGACCGATGAAAATGGTGTTTACCACCCTTGCGGATACCTGTCACAGACATTAAACCCAGCCGAACGAAACTATCAGATCTTTGATCGCGAATTACTTGCTGTCATCCGTGCACTCACTGAGTGGTGTCATTATCTCGAAGGCAATCCCCATCCAGTTATCATCTTCACAGATCACAAGAACCTTCTCTATTTTCGAACTGCACAGAAATTGACCCGTCGCCAAGCTCGTTGGCAACTCCTCCTTTCCTGTTATGATATCGAACTACATCATGTTGCTGGAACAAAGCTCGCCGCCCCCGATGCCTTATCAAGGAGACCAGATCATGATACTGGGAAAGATGACAATGAAGACGTCACATTACTCCCAGATTCTATGTTTATCCGTCTTCTTGACCAAGAACTCATGACAACACTCGCCAACCCTGACCCCGATGACATAGATCCTATTTTTAAATCTGCATCAGATGCGCTTGATGGACTCTGTCTCCCTCCCATGAAATCCGCCCTTAGCGATTGGACGATAACAGATGACATTTTGTATTACAAAGACCGTGCCTACGTCCGCCCTGCAGGCCGAAAAAATATTCTTCTCCGATGTCACGATCACCCTTCCGCCGGTCACCCAGGACGTTTCAAAACCAAAGAACTTGTTAAGCGAGACTTCTGGTGGCCAGCTATGGGCACTTATATCCGCAAATATGTTGACGGATGTGCTTTATGCCAACAGATGAAATCTGATACACATCCTGTCACACCGCCACTTACTCCTATTCCGTCCACTGCCATCGCCCCTTTTAGTCAAGTCTCCGTAGATCTTATCACAGATCTTCCTCCATGCACTGGTTTTGATTCTATCATGGTTGTGGTAGACCATGGGCTTACGAAGGGGGTAATTATTATCCCTTGTACGAAAATGATCTCTTCAGAAGGAGTCGCTCAGAAATTCTTCAAACATGTCTATCGAAGATTCGGATTACACGACAAAGTCATCTCTGACCGAGGACCACAGTTCGTTTCAAAATTCTCAAAAGCATTAGCAAAGATACTCGGTTACGACATCGCTGCGTCTACTGCCTATCATCCTCAAACAGATGGACAAACCGAACGACTTAATCAAGAATTAGAAACCTATCTTAGAATCTATTGCCGCAATAATCCGGAGAATTGGGTAGAACATCTCACAATGGCTGAATTTGTCCATAATCACCGAAAACACGACTCCCACAATGCATCTCCATTCTTCCTAATGATGGGATACGAACCACGTGCACTCCCACACGTACTCCCTGATTCCACCGTTCCTGCTGCAGAAGAAAGAGTCCGCCTTCTCCAGAAATCTCGTGAAGAAGCAATTTCATGTCACAACCTTGCCATGCAGCGAATGGCAGAACGCTCCCATGGAAAGAAATACCAACCATGGAAGATCGGAGATAAGGTTTGGTTATCTGGAAAGAACCTAATCACTCCGTTACCATCCAGAAAACTAGCCCCTAAACGCTACGGTCCTTTTACCATCACAGCGGTACTATCCCCGATCACATTCACACTCCAGTTGCCAACCCAATGGAAAGTTCACTCCACATTCCATGCTTCCGAATTATCATCCTATCACGAGACAGAAATTCATGGTCCAAACTTCATAGAACCACCTCCCTGACGTCATAGATAACGAAGAAGAATATGAAGTCGAAGCAATCCTTTCCCACAAAGGAATGGGTAAACGAAGACGCTATCTCGTATCATGGATTGGATACTCCTCGGCTAGCAATGAATGGCTTCCTGAAGAGAATCTCTCTCACGCCACAGAATTGCTACAAAGCTATAAGAAGACCCATCGCCTTTAAAATCATAAAACCATTCCCTCCGAAACAAATATGTCTACGCCTAACGATATCACCGAAACCACCGTTCTCCAAGCTACTGCCACCACACCCTCTGATTCTGTTGAACAATATTTTCATCTTCTTCAACAAGTAGAAGACCAAGCTCTTATCAAGTCTGCTATACTCTGCCCCGCACATGCTATCGAAATAGAATGAATTCTTCTTGAAAAAGAACGATTCGGAACAGCAATCGTTATCAATATCATTCGCACCGCCCACCTTGTCGAAAGAACTGCACGAATAGTAGAGAATGTCGGCCACAGACAGGTCCTCAACCATCTTCAGGAACACATTTGTACTATGTCAATGCACCTTGTTCCTAATGACGTCCGTGAAAGTATCATGGAAGCTATTCACATCATCGCAGAAAGATCTGCTGGCGTCGCTCGACCCCCATCACCCATGCCACCACCACCATACATTATTCCAATTCCTGTACCTCCGCCGCATATGCAAGAAATTGCCCTTGAGTATCCGACTACTCCTCGCGTTGAGCCTGTGGTACCTGACGTTCAGGTATCACCTATCCCTACTACAGAGGCAGCTGAGACATCACCCTCTTCCCCCACCCAACGAATCTCCCGTCCTATCAGACGATATCCATGACGAAGATCGGTGAAGAAACCAATAAGAAGTACTTCTCCGCCAATTCGTAATCTCATAGATCGCACACCTACACCACCGGCACCCTCCAGCTCTTCTACCAATTATATTGTTAGAACCGAAACTTGCGACAACTTCACCTGTCGTAATTGCCATATTGTAGGACATCGCCACAAGAACTGTCCTACTTATCATTGTCGTGTCTGTCGCAACCTTGCACCTGGACATCTTTCGGTATTTTGCAAAGAACTCAACGGAAAAGTCGTCATGCCTACGAAATTCGACGATCCTAAATTCTATGACGCTCTCAAGGAATGGGAGAAAGAGATCGATGAACAGGAACGCTGCACTCTTGAGCAAGATGAACTTTTACATGGTCGCGCAGAAGCTGACCCCTGTTACTACGAGAACCAAGATAACTAGTTGACGTCGATGACTTCAACGATAAAAACGGGGTAATGTTACAGTCAGTGTCACCCCTATACATTTTCTCTTATCTCTCACCATTGTACTACGTCATGGTCGCATACAGCCCCACTAGACTTCCATTGTTCTATTGTCTTACGCATTCGTTAGCTTACGCGTCCCGTTACCTTTCTTGGTTATCTTGAAACCCTGTTGTACTTATATCGCTTACGCGTTCTCTTGGTCCGTGCGCCCCATATGGACTATTTAAGCACGTAGTTATCGTTGTATTTCTTTACTTTAATCTTACTAGGTTTTACCTGGAACTTCCTCGCTTAGAACCTCCAATTCTAAGTCGTCTGAATCTACTTCAAGTCTAAGACACTCTCTTAGTCTTGTCTTAGTTGAACGTTGTGCTTATTGCACTTCACATCGAATCTCACTTGACGTTAAACTCTTATTGAGTTGTCTTGTGTTAGAACTATCCTAGTTCATAACAGAGAGTGTCTTAGACTTGAAGTAGATTCAGACGACTTAGAATTGGAGGTTCTAAGCGAGGAAGTTCCAGGTAAAACCTAGTAAGATTAAAGTAAAGAAATACAACGATAACTACGTGCTTAAATAGTCCATATGGGGCGCACGGACCAAGAGAACGCGTAAGCGATATAAGTACAACGGTTTCAAGATAACCAAGAAAGGTAACGGGACGCGTAAGCTAACGAATGCGTAAGACAATAGAACAATGGAAGTCTAGTGGCGGCTGTATGCGACCATGACATAGTACAATGGTGAGAGATAAGAGAAAATGTATAGGGGTGACACTGACTGTAACAGGTAGTTCCATATTGCAGTGCTTTGCTCGACTTTGCTGACTGTCACTTTCACTTTGACGTGGTCTACACCGCGAAAGTTTTCAGCTATCTTTACAATATCTGTATAAAGGTCCAGACCATGCTTCCTTCACCATCAACAACATCGACAACAGCAGAGCAACTCTCCAACCAATCAACAAAGTTGAAGACTATCAAAAAGCATGCTATCTATCTGCCCCAGAGGCAGCATGGCACATTCTAGGCTTTGATATCACAAGAAAAGAACCTTACAGGTTCTTTATTAGACCACTATTTCCTCAGACCCCACCATCTCAATGATCTCCGATACAAAGAATTCTATGAGCAGTATATCCTCTATCCCTTCAAACCTTCTCAATTATTGAGAGACAATGAATTTATGGAACTGCCAAAAGCAGGTGTTGTTCCAAAGACTGTGGCAAAACGAATGCATCTTGAGAAGTCGCGCGCATTGACACTGTCCCCATTTGGAGTGGAGAAGTGTTCTACCTTCGAGCTCTTCTCATACACAAACCAGCATCATCATTCACTGATCTCCATACCGTCAACGAGCATGTCTTTCCGACATTTCATGAGGCAGCAAGTGACCTAGGATTATTCGAGAATAATCTGAGAAGGCTTTCTAGCACTACAGGAAGCTGTCGACTGCCTATGAACTCCATCACAACTCCATTTCCTTTTTGCACAGATCATACTCGAGGGTTATCCAGCAACAATTCTTTGGAATGAATTCAAGGAACAGTTGTCTATTGACCACATTCTGCGTGAAGGAGACCAACAAAATGGTTACAGATGCGCTTTGCGCAAAATCGACGAGATTCTTTCACAGAGTGGCAACGGCTCCAGGACTTTGGAATCACCAGTTCCTGACAAGCGCACAGCCAAATTGGCCAACAAAGATAGATTTCTAGCTTCAAATTGTGTGGCACTTGAAGCAGAACAAGATAACATGTGCCAGATGCTAAACGAAGAGCAATGTCATGCATTTGATGCTATATGTGATGGAATCCAGTCCTGAAAACACTGCATGTTTTTCATTGAAGGTCGGCTGGGCAGAGGAAAGACATTCATGGTAAATGCACTGTCCTCAACACTGCGTGCTTCAGGTCATATCATCCTCATCATTGGAAGCAGTGCACTTTGTGCAACAGCATATAAATGAGGACACACAGCTCATTATATGTTGGAATACCCATCACCGAAAACAATGTCGACCTACATTCCACAATACATCCCTTTCAGCACAAGCAGATCTCATTCGCAATGCAAGTGCAATCATATGGGACGAATTGCTGATGGCAAATAAGGCAGCATGGGAATGTGTCAATGACTTGTGCTGTCAAATCATGAATGTATACAACAAACCTTTTGGTGGTATTCCCATCATTGGCTTGGGCAACTTTCGTCAAGTTGCGCCGGTCATCAGCAGAGCAGACAAAGTGGCATCCCTCGCCGCATCCGTCAAATCCTCACCACTATGGAAATCCATGCGCGTTTTTACACTCACCACTCCCATTCGAAGCATCAGTGACCCATCTTATACAACTTCGTCGATACATTGGGGGAAGACTGCTCGAGTGCCCATCAATCACTCGATCTCATTCCCAAACTTCACAACATCAACGACACCGTCAATTTCCTCTTCCCACCCCACATTCTCAACAATCCCACTTCTTGCTCCAGTGCGCCTTCCTCTCTCCGCAAATATGTTTGTCGACGAATTCAAACGACATCATGTTGGAAGCTTTACCCGGAGATTATGGTAAGCATTGATGGGAGCTGATGACAATATCCGAGCTCACCGAGAACACAGAATCATACTCAGCTCTGACTGTCTCAAAGAAGCAGAGCAAGCTCCCCCAGATGCTCCAGAACAAACTCCTGACTATCTCGCCATGTTGACTCATCCAAACACACCACCTCATTCGTTTGGGATCTCAAAGTAACACGGTGTGTGTGATACAATGCAACATGTCTGTCGAAAATGGTTTGGTGCGTAATGCACAAGTCCGCATCTCCGCACTTCATCGCAGATTTGTGGAGGTTCAGATTCCCCAGACGGGTGAGATACATTGCTTGCCCTCGAATCACCTTTTCTTTCAACCTGACAGGTTCCAGCTGGACTGTCAATCACAAGCATTTCCTCTATGACCCGCGTATGCAACGACATTCAATGGATGTCAAGGGCTCACACTACAAAAAGCAGTGCTGGACTTGCACACTGATTCGTTCGCACATGGTCAGCTATACATGGCAGTATCAAGAGAAATTCTGAGCAGGCTATTATATGATTGTAAGCTTCAACTTGAATGATCTTGAGCAAAATTTTGCATGATGTTTTGTGGAAGAATTTGATGTCCTCAGTATTTTCTGACAGTCCAGGCTGCCTGTACAACATTTAGGCCCTTTTATAGTGTCGATGAAGTGTCAAAACAGATAACAAATCTGATGGATCAACAGACCAACAACAGACATCAATGTTCAATGCAGTTGCGATCATCTGCAGGCTAAGAATAGCGACACAAAATGAAGCAACTCACTTGTGCATAATTGTCTCCAGATGCACAGACTCTGTTCTCCATGTTGTGATATTTTTGCACCAGCACTCATCGCCCTTGGTTTTGTTGCCTGTGTACTTGTACTGCAGGATGGGTAGGTGCAGCACTGCTCAGTAAGTACTTGCTTCAATTGGACTTTGACCTCTCAAGCACATTTACAGCTGTTTGCATATATGGCAGTCATGTCATTTTTTTTTGTTCAATTAGGAAACTTGAGACTTAGATTTTTTTGGTGATAGTACTGCATTGCTCCAATGCTTGCATGTGATGAACTTGGCACAATGAGTTGTGTTGTTTTGAGGCAATCTGCTTGAGTTTCTTGTAGCTTACACCAGCACACTTGAGCTCACAGAAGTTTGTTGTGAAGTAGACAGATATGAATCAATTTGTTTCAGAGCCTCAAAATGTGAAAGCAAGTCTGATCTGAAAATTTGCAGCAATCCAGGATGTCTGGAAGGCTCAAAATTTCACATTCATGTAGTCAGATTGCTGTGAGTTTGACATCACAACTGATTTTGCGAAATGGCATGCTATATACCAGCTGTTGATAGTACAATTTTCACTAAGTCTAATGTTTCCTAATTAAATGAAAAAAAAACGATGCAATTGCCATCATATATGCAAACAGCTGTAACAGAAACAATCAAACTTCTAATCCACATCTTCAGTTCTTGCACTTTTCCAATGCTTAATTATGCAAGCCAATATTCTCATCTATCAGTGTTCAAATTTATTTATGTAATGGATGACTTCCATAGGCAAAAATAATGCAGGATAGAATATCATTTCACGCTTTAGGAAGGTGTGCCACTGTATAGAATGATCCTAGATGGAACAGTAACCAGCCATATGTCCACACTTATCCTAACCATCTCCAATGCTCTCCGATGCTTTCCGCATCAGACCTAACATTTTCTACCTTCAGACCTATCGGACCTCCCATGCACTCATCCGTCCTATGTCCAGTCCTGTCCTGTCTAACCCCACTGGTGCGTAGTTGATTATTCCCATTGACTCAAGCAGTCTACAGTGTTATTACATGTGCTCACATGGCCACTGCGCCTCATGGCTTATTACATATCTCAAACCCGACATTTCCATTTCGCTACTGTGCTCGCCTGTACACCTCTGGACTTTCATGTACTTAGTTAATAGAGCTAGGGCGACCATGTACATCACCATCTAGTAGGAGGCAAAGCCCGATACTTGGTCACCCCATACTGAATATATAGTTGGCCTTAGTCAAATATACTTGGTTATCGTTCGTTTTGCCTCAGGACTTTCGTCCTATCATTCCCTTAATGTTCCCTTATTTTTGCACACTAGTCCCGATGCTTTCCTTGTGTTTCCCTTGCTTTCCGTACTCTCCGCTGCCCAAACCTTCGGACCCACTGTTTCAAACCATCGGACTTCGCTACGTACCTTCGGACTTTACAATCACCTTCGGACTTAGTCCCTGTGCATGATACTACGAATCAGACTTACACTAGACAGCAGACCCCTTTAGGGTCGAACTCTTGCTTGCAAGTGAAGCAGACTAGGCAGAGCAAATAGACTCCATACTGGTTAGGTTTTATCATGATAATCACTCAATCAGGTGAAACCTTCACCGCGATGTCGGTGAAGAAGAGGAATCTAGACTGTGCAATAAAGGTCATTACAGGGCAGTCTGCAGTCAATCCTGTGTGTGAGTGTAAAGTCAGCCCCAAAGGACAGCA